>CM041042.1:3665000-4045867 GCA_023078785.2 Hyles euphorbiae
GGACTATATGGCCTAACCACTCTCAATCGTATTCTCGATTGTAGAGTAGGCCCGTGCCCTGCAGTGGGACGTATATGGGCTGATACAGTACTTATAATATATTATTAATTTTCGATATATTATAAGTAGTTGTTACATATTTTAGGTGTAATAAAAACATGTGTTCAATTGAAGTTGATTTCTCAGGAAAACTGGTTTTTAGGCGGAGTGTTTCCTGAACTAGAGTTTGTGACCGGGACCTGATTTACCAGATTATCCAGGATTGTTTCTGAAGTAACTCGCAGTACTGAGCTCGTCTCGGATCTGCGCATAAATATAGATCCGTTTGACGTCCATACGAATTTAAATTTGAGTTGTGTACCGATAGATCGTGCCTTGCTAAAAAGGACCCTGTTTGCCTTTACCAAATGCTCATTGATATATACTCGCCGAGGACTGCCAGCTACATCAATCATGTCGGTGGTGATGCCACGACGAACTTTAGCAGCGCGCAGCAGTTGATCTCTCGGAGCACGACGAATTAAAGTGACTATTACGGGGCGTGGTTTATCGAACCCAGGATCCTTGCTGCGCATACCAACCCTTTTGATATCCTCGATGTCACGGCTGTCTAGGCTGATCCCAAGCTTAACGGAAAGGGTAGTGACTATTTGTGCTAGATTTTCTCCTTGGTGTTCTGTGATTCCAGTTATCTCGACGTCTTTCAAGAAGTCCCGCTGTTGTCTAGAATCAAGTTCAGCCCGCAGCTCCTGGACTTCCGCACGCAAATTATTTACTTCGGACTTGTAGCGATCCAGCTCTTTTAATTCCTTTTTGATCTCCAGTATATCCTTGCGAAATTGCTCCATGTCTTCAGAGGTGGAGTTGAGTGAAGAGGTAAAGCTGCGCATTTCGTGTTTCATGGCGTCGAAAGCATTCTGAAGCTGTTGCAGAGATTGGATGAATGTCTCCAGAGTGCTTAAAGGGACCGATTCTGGAGGAGCAGCCATTGCTTCACGGAACGCCTCGGTCTGTTTTGACACATTGACCACCGTCTCGTTGCTGCGGCTTGCTGGTCGAACTGGAGTGGAATCTGAGTAACGTTCTTTAGTCTTAACTTTGCAGACTGGACAGCAATAGTTATTTAGCCCGCTTGAACGAGCAAGCTTAAGCTCGTCTTTTGGTAAATTAGGACAGTTCAGGTGATATTTCGAAGGACACGATGAGCAGATAATGGATGATATGCTGTCTGAGTTGCGTTCTTCACGTATAGTCTTGTTACAAGCACTGCAAGACATTCTTGGATAATAGCGCCCTCTCTGAGTTCACAAATCAATATATGTCCAGCAAATCGATGAATTGCTATAATATATTGAGATTTGAAGTAATAAATGTAGATGGCGCTAATAAAGGAGAACTTTGCAATTGATTGGTTGTATTAACGGTCTTCAAGAGATGGCGCTAGTTGTAGTCCGTTGAGTTAAGTACAAATACCAAACATTACACTTTTTATCACCGATAAGCAAGTCCCTGTGGACCTATGCAAACCTAGATAACACTTTAGCAAGCCATTTACAGAGAAAGTATCAGAAACCGCGATAAATGACGGAAACACAGATTTATCGGCACAACACTATAACGGTTTTTTCGAATCAGTTTTTTCATAAAAGTCACTCAATTAGCACTGAATCGCCAAGATAACATTCGTACATATGCACTGTAACATTCTAATACTAACTATGTTAATGTCCACAAAATTTCATGATAATTCTACTTTTTACTGATACTATTTACAAAATCTCTAGAGCTTTTTCAAACTGAGTGTGTACTGAGCAACGCCCTCTAGCGAAAAAAAGAATGATCGGTCTGTACTTTAAATGTACGGCCATATAAATAAGGTCTAAAATATTTAATACTCCAAACGACAGCTAACAGTTCCTTTTCAATGGTAGGATAATTCCTTTCGGCTTTATTTAAACTCCTACTTGTGTAAGCTACGGGTCGACCATCCGAGTTACATAATACGGCTCCTATAGCATAGCCAGATGCGTCAGTCTGTAAAATAAATTGGTTTTGTTCTGAAAAATCTGGGTATTGAAGAACTGGTGGTGACATCATACTGTTTTTAAGGCTTTCAAAAGCTTTTTGACAATTATTGTTCCATATAAATTTATCATATTTTTCCTACATAAAACGTTCAAATAGTGTGCCTTTTCAGCAAATTTGTCTATAAATTTTCTATAGTAGTTCGCAAAAGCTGCAAAACGTTTAACTTCGTCTGCATTTTTGGGAACTGGATAATTTTGAATAATTTTAATTTTTTCTGTATCTGGCAAGATGCCGTCGACTGACACCACATGACCTAAATAAAGTAATTCTTTTTTCAAGAAATCGCATTTTAATGGATTAAGTTTTAAATTTGCTTTTCGCAATTTTTCAAAAACTTCGATCAGATTTTTGTTGTGGTTTTGTAAGGTGCGACCCATTACAATTAGATCATCGAGATAAATTAAACATTTGTCATATGATAGACCAGACATTGCCATGGTCATCATACGTGAAAATGAACTAGGACTGGTCTTAAGTCCCATGGGCATTCTAGTCATTTGGTATTGACCACCTGCGATAAAAGATGTATATTTTCTACTATTTTTCTCGAGGCACATTAAAAAATCCTTGATTTAAATCTAAATGCGTAAAGTAGATACATCCACACAAAGAATCTAATATTATATATGCAGTAAGAACATTAGCCATTAATTCAATTAACCATAAGTTTTTAGTGAGAGGTCATACCCAAAACGAAGCTGACAACGTCCACTCAATAATTGAAAGGAGCATTAAAAGTGCAAAAAAATCGGGCCCCATATACGTTCCCGATCAATATACATTAATTTTTTATTCGTTTGACACGTTCCTATGACAGTTCATACAATGTTTACACATAGTTTCGATAGATGGCAACACATGTATTTTAAAAGCTTTATTTTGATATAAATTCAACACCCCCACTTATCAAAATAAACTAATATTTCAATATTATTACAACATAAATCAAGTTGGAGTGGTATGCAAATCAACAAAGCACAATACATATCTATTACCCTTATCTATTTAATACTTCTGATGCCTAATACTTCTAAAAAATAGTAATGCTTTACATTAGGTAAACTTTTGGTTAGCAGATCAGCTGGCATCTTTGAAGGTAATGCAATCTCGACAAAAATGAAATCTCACATCAATGTGTTTGGTACGGTTGTGAAATAAGTTATTTACTGACAATTTCAGTGCACCTTGATTATCATTAAAAACATTTACAGTATACAATTCTCCTGTTATTTCACAAATTAAAGATCTTAAATAAATTGTTTCTTTACATGCCTCTGTGATACTCATGTACTCCGCCTCAGTGCTAGAAAGGGCAACTGTACTTTGTTTTCTACTTGCCCATGAGATAGCACCCCCAGACAATGTAAAACACACTCCAGTATATGATCTTCTGTCAATAATATTATTTCCCCAGTCAGCATCAGCAAAACCTTCTAATTTAGTATTACCAACTTTAGTATAAATTAAACCATAATTCTTTGTTTGCTTTAAATATTTTAAAACTCTTTTAGCGTATAACCAATGTTTAGTTTCATGACAATTGTTAAACTGACTTAAATATACAACGGAAAACATTATATCGGGCCTTGTCAATACAGCCAAGTACATAAGACAACCTACAAGTTGTTGATAAGGATAACTGTCATTATTACTTTCTGCTTTGTTTAAACTTAACTTAGTTTCCATAGGAGTATCGACGGTTTTACACTGTAACATGTTAAATTTCTTTAGCAATTGGTTTACATAATGTTCCTGACTTAACTTGACAACTTTATTAACTTTGTCTATACATACATTCATTCCTAGGCATTGCTTCACTTCTCCTAAGTCTTTAAGTTTAAACTGTGAAGCTAAAACACTTTTTAATTGCTCTGTCTCTACAGGATTATTAGAAAAAACAAAAAAATCGTCAACATACAATGCTATGATAGTTTTACAATCATTAGTACTACCTTTCGTATACAAACAAGGCTCAATTTGAGATCTCTTATAACCTAAAGAAATAAGGCTTTCATCTACTTTTCTGTACCAGGCTCTTGAGGATTGTTTCAGTCCGTATATTGCCTTTTTCAGTCTCAAAACCTTACCATCATCTTTACAATTTGGAAAACAATCTGGTTTCTGCATATATATAACCTCCTCAAGATCCACATTCAGAAAAGCAGTCGTTACATCTAGATGTTTAACATCTAGGTTCAACTGAACGGCTAATGCAAACAAGAGTCTAAGTGTAGTGTGTCGCACTACAGGAGAAAAAGTTTCTTCATAGTCCACTCCTTCTTTTTGCATAAAACCTTTGGCCACCAGCCTTGCACGAAAACGCACTTTATTTTCACAGTCATATTTTTTTTTTTAAAACCCACTTACACTTCACTATATTACTATTAACTGGAGCGTCTACCAGCTCCCACGCATTGCTATCCTGAAAACATTGTATTTCCTCACTTACAGCATCAAGCCAATTTTTTCTTTCAGGTCCTTTCAGCGCCTCTTCCAGGGTCAAGTCACTAGCATCATCAGGCATTCCTCCATCCATGTGCATACTTGAAAAACCATATCTTGCAATTGGCTTCCTCTTACGTACAGGTTTTGAAATATATTTAACTGGTGTTTCTTGACTACTCTCCGAGTCACTTTCACTCGGAACATAAGCTTCATCAGCTGAAGATGTAGCGATGCTTTCATCCCCTTCTGTGATAGTATGTTCATCTGAAATTGAAGTATTCTGCTCGGGTTCTTCCACTGGTACAGTAATTTCACAATGTCCATCATGCTCCATAATTATAACATCTCTGCTGGTTGTTATCTTTTTATTTATAGGATTATATATTCGATAACCTTTAACATTATCAGGGTATCCAACTAATATTTGTTCTTCGGATTTCTTATCCCATTTTTGTCTCTTTTCTTTTGGAATATGGACCATAACCTTACTGCCAAATACTTTGAGATGTCTTATATCTGGTTTTCTTCCTGTCCACATCTCATAAGGTGTTTTATTATCTAAGCCTGTTGCTGCAATGCGATTCTGAAGGTAAACTGCTGTATTTGTTGCTTCAGCCCAGAACTCTTTGCCTAATTGAGCCTCAAATAATAGGCATCTCGCCTTTTCAATTACTGAGCGATTACGGCGTTCACATAAGCCATTTTACTCCGGAGTGTAGGAATTACTTTTCTGATGTATAATCCCTTCCCGCTGCAAATACAAATCAAAATCTCTATTACAGAACTCAAGGCCATTATCACTTCTTAAACATTTTATTTTTTTATCTAACCGGTTTTCTACTTTAGCTTTAAAATCCTTAAAACAATCTAAAGCCTCGCTTTTGTTTTTCAGAAAGTACACAAAGGTCATTCTCTAGTAATCATCGACAAACAATAAAAAATATCTTGAGCCACCAATAGACTGGACCTCCATTGGTCCACATATATCTGTATGTATCAGCTCTAGTTTTTCATTTCTTCTATTGCCAACACTATTAAAAGGTAACCTGCACTGCTTACCTTCACAACAAACTGAGCATGTCGACTTCGATATTTCAACTTTTTCTTTCAAGTCCATACCCTCTACTGCTGAGAGTGTTTTATACAAATAATTGCTATTTACATGCCCCAATCTGCGATGCCACATATTTCCAGAAACAGCTGAAGCTACAACTGCACTCTTAGTAACTCTCAACTTGTAAACTCCATTGACAATATCAGCCACAGCAACTAATTCACCGTTCTTATTGTAAACACTGCAGCCATTCTCAGTAAAAGTAACCTTATTTCCATTTTTCAATAGTTGGCTGACAGACAATAAGTTCGTTGTCAGGTCTGGTACACAAAGTACTCCCTTTATTGGCACTTCAAATTCAGATTCATCAGTCTTTGTGATAATATTTACATCGCCGGTGCATAATACTTGTAGTTTATTATCATTTGCAACTATTATTTCATCTTTCTCTTCGTAACATGGATCATCTACCCAATTTTCATTAGCCGTCAAATGTGTACTTGCGCCCGAGTCAATATACCAATCATGTTTACTAAATTGTCCGTTTAGAAACACAGCATTAAAGGCGTTTGTTTGTTTTCTCACATTTTTCTTCCCATCCGACTGAGAAAATTCATTGTTCGTACACTGATTCCGGTAATGGCCGGGTTGTTTACACTTATAACATTTGACGTGTGATTTGACATTTGAGTCGCCATCTTTAGCACTGCCCATAGACTTGTTTTTATTCTTAGGTTGCCACCTCCGCGAACTTGCGAATGCACTCCCTTCACAACATGTGTTAACATCCGTTTCCGCCATATCGAGCAACTTGGTTTTAATGGCGTCCGTTGTGACGCCTATACCTGAATGCTCGATGGCCATAATCATTGGCATGTATTTTTCAGGCAATCCGGCTAACAGAAGACATCCAATCCACTCATCACTGATGTTGAAACCGGTTCCACTTAGTTTCTGTCCAGTTTGAATCATTTCAGTCACGTATGACGCCATGGAGTCACTGTTTTCTAGGCGAATTGAGGTTAAAGCACGCAGTAAACTTATTTTTCTCGTGAACCCCGAGTCGTCAAATAAACTCTTTAGTTTATTCCACAGTTCTTGAGACGTCGACACACCTTTGATATGAACGTACAGCTTCGAGTCAATAGTCATAATCAGTTTTGCTTTCGTTTTTTCGTCATCCTCTGCCGCAATATCTTTTCCCGTAACTGGCTTGACGCAGTGAAGCATTCCTTTAAGCACCAGGAAATTTTCGGCAGCGAACGTCCATTCCCCGTAATTTTCTCGCCCTTTCAGCTTGGGCACGTTGACAAGGTAGTTCGAAGTCATGATTTATCACGAACACCATTTATCACGAACGCCTGATTCCGTCAAGATTACGCTTTTCCTAGCTAAACCTAACAATTTGACTACTACAAAAAAAAAACTTTTAGAAAAAGCATGGGACTGGGCCCATAACCTAAAATGAAACTACGCTATTCAGTGATCAGTAACGACTAAATTTATTTCTTATTCGAATGACACGTTCCCATGACAGTTCATACAATGTTTACGCATAGTTTCGATAGATGGCAACACATGTATTTTAAAAGCTTTATTTTGATATAAATTCAACACTTACGTAGTCCATGAACTCAATTACAATGATTTTATTGACCGGAAAGACTTAGCAAATCAACTATCAGTAAATTTTAAAAATGATCTCAATGGAGGTATTGTAAAATTGTCCGATATTAGACAAATTAAATTTATAAAGGGATCTGATGTTTACTTATACAAGAAATCGTACGATATAACAGATTGGATTCAACGTGGTATTAACTCAGGACCTAGAAGACGTAACAGAGGGAATCAGCGGACCGATATTTGTTTGAAACACGCCTATAGCAATAAACTAAGTATCTCAGATCGTAAAAAAGCTGATTTATTAAATTTAATTAATACTAATATTATACCAAAATACTATGAGGGTTTTTATAATTCTATTTTGTATTAAGTTTAACTTACGTTACTTATTTTTATTTCTTATTTACGGTACCTACTTCATATTTTTTATTGCCTACATAGTTTTGATCTCTTATTGTGTTTAAAAATGCTGTTATAATTAATATTATTATGATAGCATCGTAGATTATCCTAAGGATACCCTTTTTTTTAAATAAAAAATACTCTTTTGTTAATTTTTGATACTTGATGTAAACAGAAGTACATAAAATAAAACTACATTGAAGATTTGATTGTTTAAATTCATGATTTTATCCCAATAAAGAACCTAGTTTATGTCATAACTGTTATATTTCATTTATAAAATGGCATAAGTGTACGTCAAGTTTGTTATAATTGATAGTTTATTTTTAAATGCTTTAGTTTTCACACGAAATATTATGAATTATGGTTTATAGAAAAGTAACACACATAAAAAATAAAATATGTCATCAAAATGATTGAAAATACAATAGATTTTTTAATCCCAAACTTTTAAAACGTTCTCCCGGAAAACAGCTAAAACGTAATTACGTCATTCTTCTTTTTGATGAGCGATATATATGTATATATATATATATATATATATATATATATATATATATATATATATATATATATATATATATATATATGCAATGGGCCAAGTGATTAACCCAGATAAGCCTGAAACAATTTTTTTTGTAAATCATCAGAACTAATGATTTTCTTTAATTTTATTACCCTCAAGACGAATAAAAAAAATGTTGAAAAAATTATCTACCATAAGGCTTTCCGGGAAATGACCGTCCTATATATAGGACAGTAGGATAATAGGTAGCTAGTATAGTTTAGTATTGATATTGACCAAATTGAATATAAAAGGTATATTTACTGATTAAAAATGTCCTAAATATCTACATGAGTCATGGACATGAATGTCGTGAACGAAAAAGTCAAATCTACCCACATAAAATTTTTAAATTTCAAGCCAATCTATTGAAAATGACTTCAGAACCTATTATTTCTGACCATATTATTTCTCGCAAGAAGCTGCCTAACTTGTAGGTTTGTTTTTGCGATTACTAATGTGATCTCTACCGTGTTGTCTTTGAAGAAAGATAACTGCTACTGGAATTATTGTGTTTGTTGGCTAGTTATTCAGCGTCACATTCTCAACCACTGAGTCGTTTTTTACTCTGTCCTATCAAATTGTTCCAGTGCACTTGATGTAAGCTTAGCGCGATCCAAACAGGGTATCTAATAGATATACACAAGCTGATCCCTGAATGCGATACACTTGCATGGGTCATCAATGAGTTTTCCACCAGTGTATATGATGACAGCCCTACAGGGTTCGATAACCATCACCCGGCAATATGGTAATCAAGCACATTGCCAGCTGTTGGTTCTTGGACAATCTCACTCGACGAATGAAATGTAACAGCGAAGATGCTGCTATAAAGTTCATCTGTGAGCTAGTAGAGCCTCCTTGGCTGAGGAGACATGTGTTTCGTAGCTTTAACGACTTACAGCAAAACTCTACCACTTACAAAAGTCCTTATACAAAAATCTACATTAGTGTGTCAATAAATATTAGTCAAAAGTGATCATATATATATATATTGAGTTACCTCTCAGTATTTTTTCCATCATCAGAAAATATTTCAACATCATAATCCATGCGATAATTGTGACATGTGCCTGTAATAGTGTGAATATAAAGTTACCCCGTATTATCCTACCGTCCTATATATAGGACACTACTTTTTATTCCTAATTATTTCCACTTTCCGAAGTATTATATTGAGGAACGAGTTTTCGAAAATAAAGAACAGGCTATCTAGAATAAGAAAAATGTGAAATATAAAACTTTACTGTAATCTACAGTTTTTTATACCTACCTTTAGTGCACCTTGTCTGGGGCACACTTTTATTGCGTACTTTGAAGTGAAATATTTCTATAAAATATATTTATATCATTGATATTCTATTTTTTTATAATAAAAAATAGTCTCCTTACTTCAAATAACAACAAATAAAATCAACTATTTCAATGGTTAGTTCAATATATTTTTTTATTTTGACTGTCCTATATATAGGACAGTAGGCTTATCTGGGTTAATGCCAGCAGTATTAATAATGCCCGGGCAGTATGAATAGTGCCGAGCCATATCGGGCCAAGTGATTAATTACAATCTAAACTCACCTATTTATCACATTGCCCGGGCATTATGATTATGGCTACATGATGATCGGGCAATGGGAGTAATAGGTGATTATTTACGTGGTGTGCGGCCGCATTGTCGCATCTCCGATAGACCCATAAATTAGAAAGGTTGAATTGATCTACTTATGTTTAGTTATTTTTTAACGACCGAAACATTATCTTCAGAAGAAAATTAGTGTACCCACTTTATGGATCAGTTAGGTCGACTGTGCCCCAAAACCCACTCGGAACACCCCGACTTCACGTAGTCTTTTGGGTACTGACCCTAGAGTGTATATAAAAAGCCGGAGACGATGCAGAAGCTAATTTGTATTGACAACAAGTGTTTTGAAGGCTAGGTTGCTATAGTAGATATTTCTCAAGAATAGTGCGTTACCTATTCATGGGAGTGGTACCAGGGGAGGTGCGACACTCCCCCTTCCCCTCCACTCCTCCCAACCCACCCCATCGTGCTGCCTCATTCTAAATTCTACCACTTGGGTTCATTGTTTTGATTTTGATTCGTTTTATATCACTCTGCCCAATAGGCACTTAGCATTATTCATAATGCCCGGGCAATGTGATAAATTGATTGGTTATAATCACATTGCCCGCTCTTATTGGGCATTATTCATATTGCCCCGGCACTATGAATAATACCGGATTAATCACTTGGCCCATAACACATATATATATATTTTTTTTACAGCTTCCAACATAGTATTACACTGGTGTTAGACATTATCAAAGAAGATTCAAACCGCCACCAAACATGTAATACACGTATTCTCAATATGATGAAGAACTTGGTATATTTATAACAAATAATGTATAATTACAGATAATAAATGATTCATCATTATGGTTGACTTGTTTTCTTTGTTTTTAATTTCCTTCATACAATGTTATAAAAATATAATTCGGCACTTAAAGTATTTTTTTTGTATAAACTTCTTGGACACAGTAGTTTAGTATGACAAATAATAAACTGCCGTAAATGTTAACACTGGTTAACTGGTTTCAAACGAAAGCAAAGTTACTTTTCTTAGATAATTTGTCCTGAGAAAATTACAAAAATAAACAAGTGATCTAAGAAATCTGTGAAAATAAACAAAACAGTGGCTCCGTGTACGCACAAAGTACAAACACTCAAAGAGTTTTTTTAATATTACATATATTTTAGTCTAAAAATTGCGCCTTAAGTTTTTCTTTTATATTTAGATGGCTCAATCGTGCACACAAGAACAATTGAATGCCCTGTTCGATTTTCTAGTCGAGCATAAGGAATTGGGAAAGGACATTTTGCGGACTATGGATGAGAGGATAAAATCCAAAAGATTGTGGGATGAACTGGCGACATTATTAAATTCTTTGAATGGCGCAAAACAAACAGTCCAGCAGTGGCAAAAGGTAAAGTTTATTTACGCTTATGTATTGGAATGTAGGTTCTTTTATCACTAGTAGGTATTGGTTCATAAACGCAACCCTAGGAAAGAAAAAACATATAGCAATTTCTTTTTAGGAACTCCAGTATTTATCCCCAGGAGAGGACGTTCCCACAAGAACATTGGGGATATATTAAACGAACTGAAAAAAAAATTGAAGTATTTAAAAAAATCTATGATTGTAATTTAACTGAATTAAAAGAACAATATTTAGAATATCTAGCCATAGAACAAATCAAAGAAACAAATTAGATGATTTCACTAGGTTTTTGCATTAACCTTTCAGACCTCAATTATTATTTGTGGCCAATGAATCTAAAGAAAAAATTGTATCTAGAGTAGAGTAAGAAGACCAAGGAAAACATTATGAAAAAAATCCTGGTTGTCAAGTTTTTAAGAAAAAGTAGTTTTTCATTTTGTGTACAAATATGCACATCCGTCCTACGTATTAAGGGGTTAGGGGTAGTCAGAATTTTCAAAAAATCGTTTTTCTTTTTTTTGCATTTTCTTAAAGTATAATATTTTAAAAATATTGTGTGAAAATTTGAAGTGAATCCGACAAATTCTTTTCGAGTTATTTAACAATGACCAAAGGACGCTCGTTACTATACTAGTTATACTATCGTACAAATAGCTGCATACGTTGCTATGTGTATATTTAATGAGGGTATAAATTCATTATTAGTCTTGATGAATACACTAGGACTTAATTGTGGGCCTAATTCTCATCGGTATGCAGAAAGAATGGATGCTGCACGTATCAAAGTAGCAGATAAGCGCGCTAATGATAACACCCGAGAAGGTCGATTGCAACGTAGGCACCAGCAAATCGATATTTTGGAAGCTGCTATGACGGCTGAAGAGCTATTATATGGTCCAGGAATAGATGACTCAGTGTAAGTTATTAAATAATTCTTATAATTCGACATAAATCCATAGCAAAACTTTAAATGCGTTTTGCTCAAAACTATGTTTTCTGAACTGGTGATCACTGTAACTTAAAAACTGCTCGGTAGATTTCAATAAAATTTCTTGTACTTTTGAAATACATTAAAAACTCGTGCCTGATCGAAGGATTTCTTTTTTTTTTTAAATTTAGATTTTTTTTTAACAATAAACTGTCGGTTTTTTTCCCGAAAATTTGAAAAAAATTTCCTGAGGCCGCCATTTTGTTAATTGCGAAAAAAAAAAAACTTCGATCAGGCACAAGATTATCTATTAATAAAACTAATTTTTCTTGTCCGATTGATTTTAGATGAATCTCCAAGGACTTATGATGATCACCGCAAAGGACTTCGGGAGGAACGGGCTGTACAAAAACAGCGATAACTTTTTGAATTATTAATTTCTGTTTTTGAAATTTTCGTGAAGTCAAATCGAAACGTGTTCTAATAAAGATATGTTTTTATTTTTGTCAAATAAAGTCATTAACTACAAAAATTTTTTTATTGAAAATCATCATTTTTTCAGGCCTCTGAGTACCCCTAACCCCTTAATAAGACTAGTGTTGAAGGGGGTTTCGTTGGAATTATAAAAAGTTTTATTTATAAATGTTTTTTTTTAGGAAGTATTAATTACACAAGGGAACAGCATTTTTGTTGCATGAAAAATTTTGACTAATATTATACATTTTTGGGGTGCTGATTTCAAATCCGAAGTCATATTTTTTGTATCAGCTTTAGTTTTTGAGAAATAGTAAAATGCGTTATTAAAGAAAAATCCACTTTTTATTAAGAAAACCTTAAGAAAAACAACCACTACTTGTCAAAAAATTCATGATATTCATGCACTATTTCAAAGATCACGTGTTGAAATATCTCCATCAGTTGAATCGTTTCGGTCCTCTACACCAAAGTCTACATCACATTCTTCATTTACTTCTAATAAGCGGCCTAAATCTGCAAATACTGACTTCCATTATAATGCTGAAACATTTCCGCACAGGCCACATTCATCACATTCAGAGCCACCAAACACATAATATATAACATTTTCGAATCGGTCTAATGAAAGTCAACATATTTACATGCAACAGCCAACCGAAACAACTTATGACCAACACTCTTCAAAGATACGTGTCATAAGTGATGAAGTTATTGTACCGGAAACCCAAATTAAATCAGTTCGTCTACACTATAAGAAGCAGTCTGAATCGGAAAATACTGGTGTTTATAACGTTCATCTTCAGATGTATGTAATGATAGTCAATTATGTTACATATACCAGAAACAGAGACCCAAGCCGTTGCTCCAGACGATAACACTCCTAAGAATGATTTAATATATCAGGCATACTATCAGTCATAAAAATTAACTCTTCATTGTTATTTTCACATAACACAAAATAATAATATTGAATAACTAATTGAATACCTCCGTGGAGTTAAATTAAATAAATATATATAACAAATACAGTTTTACCTTTATTTCATCCTTCAGAGCCATGTTCAAAGCTTTACAGACTCCAACTACAATTTGCTGAAAAGATCTGTAGCTGTCACCGCTTGCTAAAAACCTCAAGGTGATTGATAATCGAATTTTGGCAGGTATAGCTTCTCTGAGAGTGTCTTGTTTGCAGATGAAGGGTTCGACTTTGGAGAGCAAATAATTAAAATCGTCCAATGACATTCGATGAAAATTTTCAAATTCCCCAGATGGCTCCCGTGTGAGTTTAAGAAATTGTTTCTCCATAGTACATCTGCAAAAAATACAATAAAATTAGAAAAAAACGTAGGTATGGGAAGCCACACGTTTAGGTTTATACAAATCTGTAAAATTTCTTCAACTCCAACTTTATGTCAAACACATTAGGCTGTTTACACACACGCCGCCGCCGCCTCGGCGGTATAATTTAGTATGGCTGAACTAGTTCGGCAGTCTTCAATTTTAACTACATATACTCTATGGTCTTCAACTTACCTAGTTCTATTGCGATGCATTTCAATCATCCACCATCTTCTTTTTTTTTGTTTTTTTCGTGTGAATAATATACACGTATGTAGTTATAATACGCGAGCGTGCACATTGCAACAGCAGCTGCTACTTGAGCGTTCATTACAAACGTGCACAGACTGTCGGCGCCTTATAGCGAATGAGCTCATCGCAAAGTTGAACGAGTGTGTAGTGTCGTACTTCAGACTGTTGCCAAAGTATCTCGAGTACTTCGCGGAGTTCCTCGGCGAGTAGTGTAGAGGAGGCATAATACCAAATGCTTCGTCACCAACAAAAACAAAGGATAGTGGAGAACCATTTTCTGTTGTTGCCATAGGACTTGGTATATTTAGACTGTTGTCTTGAAGTTTCTTAAAAAAATCACTGTTTTTGAATATTTGTGAATCAGAAGCTTTTCCATATGAGCGGACTTCAATGTAAATAAATTTGTAATTTGAATGACACATATCTTTCACAATTCCACTAATAGTTGAGATTCCGTGTTGAAAAGAATAATGCAATTCGGTCATACTGCAACCAGCTGATAGGTATCTGAAAAAATAAAACATATTTATTTTTATTTCAGCCATGTTACTTCAAAAACAATGGAGACACATAAGAGATTCATACGCAAGAGGATTGAATAAACAGCGGAAATTAAAAAGTGGATCTGAAGCAAAACAACAAGGAAAATATATTTATTTTGATCGGCTGCAGTTTTTGTCGGATCGTTATGAAATAAGACCTGATTTACAAGAACAAAATAACCCTCCTGAAGATGGTCGTACTGCGTCGACATCAATGATGATGAGACTAACACCATTTTGAAAGTACTTGCAGAAAGATTGCAAAACAAAAAAAAAGGCACGTGAAGATACTGCCGAAGATGGTGACAGATATTTTTTATTGTCTTTATTGAATGATTTTAAAAAGATCCCAGAGAGTCGTAAGATGGATGCCAAATATGACATTATTGGAATTATTCGAAAATACGCAGGTTAACAATCGTACGCTCGAGATTATTATAACCTTGATTCGCAATATTATGAACAACGCGGCTATTTCACAAATCCATCTCCAGAATCTCAGCCAGCGAAATCTAATAATCAGTTTCACTTTCAGTCCTCATCAGATGTACTTGCAGGACTCTCACCCCTATCTAATTTGACTGATGATTCTGATTCTTCCATTATAATTAGTAATTTTCACAAAAATGTTAGTGCCTACCTACACAATCTTTGTTTTATTTTACCAAAATATTTTATTTAACAACAGCACTAACAGTAATGTTTCTTCGTCCGAGTCCATGGTTTGATTGTTGACTGATGTCGGACCGTAGCCGTCCTGCAGAAACCCTGCTGCCGAATATAGGAAACGGTACAGTATACGTACGGCTGCAGGCCGGCACGAAACGTCTAAATTGAAAGAGCCCTAAACATCGATTACTAACAATATCAAATATTGGTCTGACTTTGTAAAATGCATATTTGCAACTAGCTGGTATTATTGTATTATCAACAAGGTGTAAATTATTACGTAATCCAAAAAGCGATCCCGGACCATATTCTCCGAGAACAAGGGTATGCTGATGCCAGTTTCACAGTACATTTTCAAGCAAGGGTACCTAATATACCAGTAGCTAAATGTAACCCAAATAAAATTTCTATTCCTTGGATAGTAGTAGGTTTATACCTGGGTTTATTTGCATATATTGCGTATATGTTAGTCATTTCAGCCATAATTTCAAATAATTGTTTTAGCATATACCGAAAGTAATAATCCAGTGGGACTTCAACTGTAGGGTCAATTGATATTTGTGGAAACCAATCTGATGAGATTGTGTTTAGGAGTTCCCTGTGTCTCCGCCTAATGTTCTGTTTAGGCGTAATATTCATAAGTATCTTTTCATGAGAGGACTCTATTCTCTATTGTTTCATTTGGCCTACATTTTTAATTATGAACCGTTGACTCAAACCTTCAATCAAAGAATCAGTTTCAGACTTATCATTTGAAAAGATTATGAAATCATCTACATAAATGCCCACAATAGTTTTCATATTATTATGATACTTAACAAAAAAAAATTGTTGATAAAAAAAGTGAAATATTTGATGAAGGAGGTCTATAGACCCACAATATGACAACAATAATTTGTTTCCGCACATGCGACCTCACACACTCGTTCAACAGAGAGGCAAGAGATATCCTTTCTTTCCCTAAATGTGATATGATCACGTACTAGAATTAACGAGCCTCCACCTTCCGCCGAAATTCTGTTAAACGAGCTGGCGACCCTGAAGCCATTCACATTGAAATTCATAAGGTGCGCCTTCAACCAGGTCTCTGTGAAACAAAGTATACTAATATTAAATGTGTCATTGAACAGTTCGATTTCTAAAATTTTGGCAGAGAAGCGGTTTATATTTTGATGAGATAGGACTAAATAGTTTCTACCGTTCTTTTGTCAAATTTAAAAGTTTAAATTATTACCACATTTATTTTAGTAACATTACTAAAAGTGGTAGTGCATAAGGACTTTGTCATATTACTTATGACTGTGTTCAATATATTAGCTACAGGTGTAGCAAATAAATGTTAATATTTATTTGGCAGATACACAGTATCCCCAGTCTGTATACAAGCTTTACCAATAAATAAATTGGTGTCAAGAAAATAAAATTTGTCACTATAGTGACTAGTTAAAAATTCCATGTGCCTATTTAACACATGTATGTTCTTATTAATATTGTCAGACACATTATTCAGATATGGCCGCAAATGATCAGCCGCTTCCAGCAGGTCGATGTGGAGATCCTTGTGGGAGGCCTATGTTCAGCAGTGGACTGCCTATGCCTGAGATAATATAAATAAATAACAAATAAATAACACCCAACTATCACATATATGAGATGATAATGACACACGAGTTAGCGTACAGAATTGCCCATTAGCGGTTTTCGTGCAACTGGGATATACCCTGTTACTAGACACGTCATTGAAGGTCATGATTTTATTGACGAAGATCTTCCAGAAGTAGAGGGGCCTTCTAATGACCCAGGGAAGGGTATAAAACCAGTTAATATTATTTTCGATAACACAATACCTGAGCCAAGGCCTGCTGTAACTCCGGAACATCAATCTGTGGATGAACCAATGGTTTGGGGTAATGACCCCAGAGCGTTGATGGGACATCACCAAGCCAAGGCACAACCACGAGCGCCAATACCGACTATGAAATCATATTTTGTACCAAAGATGGTTGCAGTCTTTACCGCGTTTAAGGAAAACTATCAGCTATAGAGGAAGAAAAGTCACCAAGCAAACAATTTTAAAATCTTCGCCTTATATAAAAGATTTGGAAATGTATCAACAAAGAAACGTACAAAAGAATACGCCTAAGAAAGCGTAAAAAAAGCAAAACAAAAGCAGCCCAAAACAAAAGAAAATCACCAAAGAAAGAAAATCATCGACTACAAGTTCTGATAAAAGTGATTATTTTTCCGACCCAAATATCGACCAATAGAATTGCACCATTCGACGTCACGTGGTACAACCTACATGGTATTATACTGATAATTTTTTGAAAATTTTCTCTTGTAGTTGCTATATATAAAAAACAAAACATGATCCAGTCAAATTAACCACACGTCAAACTGACAGGTTGAATTCAATTGTGAAAATTGGAGATTTTGCATGAAAATGAGTCGATTTGGAGTTTGTTCTCTGTCCACCATCGATAAAAAAGTCAAAGGAAATGTTCCCATTAATACGGATAAGGCAAAAAAAAAACAGTTTGGAACCAATTTACTACTTTTTGTACTGAGAGGGAATACACATTGAGTGCTGAAACGAGTGAAGCGCAATTGGCAAACATTATGAAAGATTACGCTTACAATATGAAGAAAATGGATGGAGAAGACTATAAGGAAGGTACAATAAAAACAATGTGGAATCAGACTGCCAAATTACTTCAAGAAAAGTATTTGAACGATTTCGACATCAAAATCAACCCATTTTCGGATGCTGCATTCAAGACCGCTCGAGGAGCTCGTGATGCCAAGCGTAAGGCTTTACAATCGATTCCGGAAAAACGGAGGGCAAGTGCAGCAGCGTTGGAGGAAAAAGATTGGGATGCAATGACCACTGTTTGAGACGAGGAAACTCCTGATGGCCTCCAGAAAAAATTATTCATGATAATATCAGTGGAATTGGCTTGGAGAGGTGGTGAGGGCAGCATGGCGTCAATACATCACTTCAAGGCAGAACAGCGAAATGACGGGGAAACAACTGGGAGAATTGAATACAATCCAATTTTCAGCAAGACCACACAAGGTGGTGATAAAAAATTATCAGACAGCAAGTGGCTGGTGGAGAATCGGGAAATCCCTGACAAGTGCCCAGTGAGACTGTTCCAGAAATTGAGAGAGAAGAGAGATGCCAATATCAAGAGCGACAGACTATTCCTGACCCAAAATCCATTCTGGAATAAAGTTCCAGGCGCTAGGTGGTACAAGGATTCCCCAGTAGGCCAAAACACGATTTCAAAGTGGGTTAAGGAGTCAGCACAAAAAGCTGGGCTTGACCTTGGTAACAAAAAAATCACCAATCACTCCAGTCGTGCAACAGCCGTCTCCAATCTAGCGAAATCGGGCCTGGGAGAGCAGCAGATAATCAAAATAACTGGACATGCCAACAGTAACTCCATCAAGCCGTATCTCCAACTCGACCAGGAACACCACGAATTAATTGTCAAGAAACTGCGAAGGAGTGAGCCTACTGCAGAAAATGCCATCAACAGCATAAACCTCATGCCATCTACCTCTTCTGGGACCATTACCGATAACTCTGACTTGAAGAAAACATGCACCAATGTTTACAACAATTGTATTTTTAATTGCACTAGCCTGAATCTTAATTAAATGTTGTTTTATTCATTATGAAATTCTTATTTGTTAACTGTACATTTCGTCTCATGATGCAATTCTATTGGCCGACATTTGGGACGGAAAAATAATCCCCCGAATACCACGTATTATAAGTGATTATTTAGTTGACAATACCGATGAAAGTCCTGAATTCTAATCATTGGTTGCAATGTGCATTAAATAGGTACAAATTTTTACTTCGGTTAGATTTTTTTTATTGCATAGTTGTAATAAATTGTTTATTGATTGTGTATTGATAGTCAATCACCACGCACTAAAACGGTGAAGGAAAACATCGTGAGGAAACCTGCATACCATAGCAATTTATAAAAATTTCTATGGTATGTAAGTCCGCCAACCCGCACTAGGCCAGCGTGGTGGACTATATGGCCTAACCACTCTCAATCGTACTCTCGATTGTAGAGGAGGCCCGTGCCCTGCAGTGGGACGTATATGGGCTGATACAG
The DNA here is from genome assembly GCA_023078785.2 of Hyles euphorbiae. Classification (NCBI taxonomy): domain Eukaryota; kingdom Metazoa; phylum Arthropoda; class Insecta; order Lepidoptera; family Sphingidae; genus Hyles; species Hyles euphorbiae. The sequence continues at coordinate 3,684,526 of CM041042.1, forward strand.
AATAAATTGTTTTATATTTACAGGTAGTGAGGAAGAAAGCGAGTCCGAGGATGAAATATTATCAGCTTTTGTGCCAAGGAGTGAGCACATGTTTCAAGGGAATTACGACGATGAGGACGGGGATGAAATACTTTGTGGTACTCCTCCAACCTCTACCTCTGATATTGGACATAACAGCTTAACGGAGAAAGCTATACAGTACATCACGCCGGCCGGGCCAGAGCAATTACTCTTCGATTGGAAAAACTCGTTTTAGGTATTATCGTATAGCTTATTTTTTACAGCCCTATCTTTGGCAGTTCTATTTCAGGCCGTATTTTTTGTTTCGTAGGATTTATAACAGTCTGACCACTTGAAACATGCGTGTTTCTGTAGAACAGACTCGTTAACAAGTACAAACCCACAGTGGTGCTCGATTACAACCTTTATTTGGACGGCTTGGATCATAAAGACAAAATGAGAGGAAGACATTAGTGCTGGTAAGCTTTTCCGCCGGCATCTACACGTGTAAGTGCACAAAGCTTTGGTTATCTATAACCACGACCGCAACCAGAATCTAATAGGAAACCGAGATTTCCGTGTCCGCTTAGTGCAAGAGCGTCAGGATAATACTCAAAATGCTTTTAAATGTACACGCTTGTTATTTGTAATTTTAACTTTATCTAAACATGCATTTCATATTAAGATATGACTGCAGATGTTTAACCATAAAACATCTGCGAGTCGTAAAATGTAATAAAGTAAGAATGTTTACGTACCGTATTGTGTAATATTAGTTAAAAAGATGTTCTAAATTATTGTTTCCTAATTGTAATGACCCGTTCAGGCCGGGGCAATAAAACTATATTAGTTAAGTTCTTTAGTGGCGGCAATTTGTAGCAACAAATTTATGTTTTTAGACAATAGTACATGTTTGGTTAAACCTTTCGGTTTGGACAATAGACCAGATGTTTGGGCAGACCTTACTTTTTAGTTGAAAGGATAGACCCTATTTTATGGTTTAAATATATTTTCTTAAGATTTATCCCCACCGATCCTCATTCGGGTAGTCCTATAAAAGGGTCGGTTTATTTGGAAGAGAACAGTCGTCAATACAGTGCTCCGACTCCGAAGCGTGCGGACGTGTTCTCCCAACTCCGATCTTTGATCGTCGAGAGGGTGACCGTGTGTGCGTGAAGTGTTAAAGTGCTGCCATTTCTACAGTGCCTGTTTGTGTGTGCAGGTGATTCCGGCTCGCCGCCACGTGCGGTAAGCCCAGCCATCTTCGCCCGGTGAGCGTCGTCGACGCTCGCCGGCCTCGGGATGAGCGACCTACGGGACCGCTCTCCCCTCGAAACCCGTCGGCATGACCCCCGTCGCGACCGTTCCGGCGATCGCGTCAGGGGTCGTGCGGCTGAGCCTGTGCCGAGCATTTCTGCACAGGCCCAGCCTACCGCCCCCCCCTCGGTCCCTACTCTCGATCCCCCGCGCCGCGCCCGTACCCATGGAGGAAGGCCCGAGCCCTTCCATCCGTCGCCCGCGTAGCCCTGAGGACACTGCGGACGTTGCCCACGGTACCTCCTTGCGAGCCTCCTTCGCGGACTCCGTGAAGAAGGCCCGCTTCGCGAGTCAGGACTCTCCGAGCTCCCCTTCCCCGCCTCCGCCGTCAAAGTCGCCCGAGCGACCCGCCGCGCCCGCTGGGCCCCCAAAGCCCAGCCCAAAATACCCCCCGCTCATAGTGGAACATCTTCCGGATTGGTCCACTCATCTACGCTACCTCAAAAACAAGTTAGGTTTCACGCCTAACGCGCACGTCTTTGGCGGTAAGGGGTTCAGGTTCCTTCCAAAGGGGGAACTTGAATACCGTACCGTCCAAAAATATCTAAACGAACTACAGAAGACTGAGAACATTGCATGGTTCTCATACTCTCTGCCCGCGGAGAAGAGTATTAAAGTGGCCATCCGCGGCCTCCCAGCCGAGACCGACGTGGATCTCATCCGCGCCGACCTGGCCGATCAGGGTTATACCCCTGAGTACATTCGGCCTATAAAGACTAGATTAGGCCGTTAGGGGTGCCTTTTCTTTGTTGAATTGAAAAGGACCCCGAACGTTAGGTCAATCTATGATGTACGGGAGATATTATTTCTCCCGTCCAACAGGATTGAGGCATGGCGGGGTAAAAAAGGCCCCGCCCAATGCCATCGGTGCCAGAAATTCAGGCACTCGTCGCATAACTGTCACAGGACGCAAGCGTGCGTCCGATGCGGAGAAGAACACTCCGCCCGCGAAGTTCCGGCCACGTGTGCCAATTGTAGCGGCCCGCACCCCGCTAACCATTCCACCTGCCCTGTTTTGCGACGAGAAGCACGCAATAGCAAGGCAGGAACCGTCGCAATTACGACCCCTCCCCGCCAGGCCATCATCGAAGGCGACAATCAATCGTCCTCGCTGATGGCTCCGGCCAATAACCCGTGGTCCAAAAATGGACCGTCCCCGAAGAAGCGGGGAAAGAAGAAGAGGAAAGGCCAATCTGCCCCCTCTCCTTCTGGCCCCGCGTCTTCCGCTGCCCCGCAGGTCACGGTTACGGAACCGTCTCGCCGACCTGCCCCCGCGGTTGGACGGGAACGCCCGGTCCCCGCACCACGCCGCCCGACAACAACTCCCCGCGAGTCCGCCCCTAAAGCTTCTCGACCCACTATCCCAGCGGGTCGTGGACCTAAGGGGTGGAAACACCCAAACCCGCGCCCGCGCCTTCCAGCCCTCACGGTTCCAGGATGATAGGCTTCGAGCAGTTCATGCAGATAATGCATCGGCTGTTCACAGCCTATTTCAACGGCGAGGACCTGGCTCGCACTTTATTCGCGTTATTCCCCCAAAATGCCGATAATTAGGGATCTACGCATCGTCCACTAGAACGCATATGGTCTCCGCGGCAAGACCAATTTGCTTCTAGCACTCCTTCGCTCCCAAGACGTTGACATCGTATTAGTCAACGAAACGCACCTTAGGCCTGTAGATAAATGTAAACTACCGGGGTTTATCTTTTATCGACAGGACGAAATCTCTTCGCATAACGTCGCGTACCGCGGTCTATTGGTAGGCGTCAGGAGGAGAATCATCCATCAGTGCTTGCCTCCTCAACAGCTCAATTCCATGTACGGACTTGGAGTGGAAGTCTGTATCGCCGGCAATCCGCTGCGCCTATTTGCGGCCTATAAGCCTCCTACAGTCGCACTGGGGGTGTCTGATATCCACGTTTTACTGGATTCGGCGCTCCCGACGCTGATCGCCGGCGATATGAACGCCATCCACCCGTCATGGGACTTGGGCTCGGCGGCAAACAGTGCTGGAAGTCGCCTCTTCGCTGACGCGCAATCACACGGATACTACGTTGAGGGCCCGGATGCCCCCGCGCACTACTCATCTAACGGGGCACATTCGGCCCACGTCATCGACCTAATAATACACCGCGGTATATCGTCCTTGCCCGCGCAAGAAGTCCTAAACGATTCCCTCGAATCCGACCATCAACCCGTCCTAGTCGTGTTGCCCGGGCAACCTGAAAAATGGAACCCCCCTCGCGATAGGTTCAGGATTAATTGGGATTCTTTTGCAGAAGCGTTGCATGCGAGCGCTCCGACTCGACCGGTCACCAACGCTTCAGAGGTTGATCTTCTGGCGGACGAACTTATTTCGTCCATCCAGGTCGCCCTTCAGGCTTCCAAGGTCCCGCTTTCAACCGCGGGCAGAAAGCCGGATCTCCCTCGCCGCGTGCGAGATCTCATTGATGAGAAACGGAGGCTCCGCGCTCGGTGGCAACACTGTCGCTGCCCGCGATGAAAACGAAGCTCAACCGTCTGACAGATAGGGTGAAGGCCGAACTCGAGGCGTTCAGGACGGAGGGTTGGAACAGCGTCCTGGACTCGGCGGTGAACGACGCTCCCGCTCTCCACCGTTTGTGCAGGGCGCTCTCCAAGACTCCTGAACCCGTGCGGCCGCTTCTGCACGCCGACGGAAACCTGAGGTACAGGGCTAAAGATCGAGCGGAGATCTTTGCCGAGTACATGGAACGCCAATTCCAACCGAATCCCACTTCCCATCCTGGCCATGAGACAGAAGTCTCAAACTTCCTCGGGGATTATTTCGACGAGCCCATAAGGCCCGACGACGATCCTCTCTTCTTCTCTCCTTCCCAGGTGCGGGAGATGATCCGAAGGTCCAAACCGAGGAAAGCCCCGGGCGCTGATGGCATTCCGAACAGTGCGCTTCGCCGCTTACCACTGAAGGCAGTGGTAGCGCTGACGCGCCTGTTCAATGGCATCCTGCGCACGGGTCACTTTCCCACTCGGTGGAAAACCGGCAGGGTCATCATGATTCCCAAACCTAATAAGCCCCCTCACAAGCCCGATAGTTACCGTCCTATCACCCTCCTCCCGAATACCTCAAAAGTATTCGAGAAACTCCTCCTTTCCTACCTCTCGCCCATCCTGACTCCGAGGCCCGAACAATTTGGTTTTCGCGCCGCTCACAGCACCTCTCTTCAGTTGTCTAGGATGCTGCACCACTTCACGTAGCCTGGACCTACTTCCCGACTGGCTTTCTAAATGGAAGATGTCGGTGAATGTAGGCAAAACCCAGGCCCTAATCACGAAGAAGGCCCAAACAAAAGGCCCTAGGGCAGTGAAACCTCTGATGATGTTCGGCCAGCAAATCCCATGGGGTTTCCAGGCCAAATATCTCGGAGTTATCATTGATAGGAATCTCCGTCTAGCTAGGCACGCCAAAGCTACCGTCGCGAACGGTAAAGTCGCAAACGCGAAGCTGCGGCCCATTCTCTAATCCAACCTTCCACTTAGGGTGAAACTGGGGGTGTACAAAACGTACAACCGACCCCGGATCACATACGCGGCGCCCTCTTGGTTCGGGCTCCTCAGCCGGTCACAAAAGGACGCACTGCGCAGAGTACAATCGGTGGCTCTGCGCAGAATCGTAAAAGCTCCGTGGGGTGTCAGCAATGCTACCATCGAGAGAGATCTACGTATAGAAAGCCTGGACAATTTCGTCCGCCGGCTTGCGACTTCAATGTTCGCGCGTGCTGACACATCGGACTGGGTTCACGTCCAGAACATTGCGCCTCAGCACGCCCGACCACCGGACGGCAAGCCGTTGCCCCGCGAACTCCTCTTGGCTTCTGCCGAGACCTCGAATAACATTGCCGACATCCCGCCCAATAGGCCCGCAACGTGAGAGACGCTCCAGTGATTGAATGATCCGAGCGAACTGGTCAAATGTGTTGCTGAAAGTTTGTTGCGCCGCTTCTTCTACTCAGCGATAACACTAGGAAGCGGTGGTAGGAAATTGCGTTGACCCAGTTCGCGTCATGTCAGTCACCTTCGGGAGCTCTCTCACACGTAGACATCCTAGGTCTCTTGGCCGGCCAAGAGAAATATAGTCATTTCTTTCCGCGTTCACATAGTCCGTATCGTTCGGACTATAACCCCAGGATCGGTACCGTTTTTACGGACCGCAAGGATAGGCCACAATCGATAAGGCTTTCGCCTAGGAATTGTAGCCACAGCGTGGTACCTCCGCAATCACGGAGGTCCCGCGTTCGTGAAGTGCCCCTGGAAGAGAACAGTCTGCCATCTCTCGTCACAAGCACATCTCGCTCTGAGTCGCATAATTATAATTATATTCTGTCTGTCTGTTTTAAGTGTCAATTTACAAATTATACAATAGTTAGTTCCTGGAAGTTAGTTCTCATTTTAATACACTTAAAACCATAAAAAATAAATGAAACTGCAAATCCGAAGACAACGGAAAAATGAAAACAAAAGTTGACAACGAGACCTAAAAAGAGATCCAAAATTAAAGGACTGGTCTAATTGATAATGCTATATCCGAAGCATTAACTCTTTTACAGAAGTGTGCAAGTGTGATAATGCCGTTTTGGAAAAAGACGATCCCTACAATATTTATGGACAATATATCGCAAATGAGTTGCGAAAATATGATCATTTTACTTTAGCATATGTAAAGAATGCAATAAATAAAATAATTTTTGAAGGACATATGGGAGCAGACATTGGTTATTATACTCAATTATACAGTGGACAGAACAGTTCCAACTATATGTAGGTATGTATCGTCACTCTTCCTCGTCGACGCCTTCTACCTGCAGTGCGATTCTGTAAAATACAAAACTCGAATCGAAACTCATTCTCGAATTTACTCTCACTTCAACAGTCACTTTAAGTGAGAAGTTTTTGGTATTCTGTTCTGTTGGTATTCTGTTCCATTCAAGGTAGCGTGAAGTGAGGTAAGTATCGAAATGTTGTGTGAGATCGTCGCTAGCGCAAGTGCCGACCTTTTCAAGTTACGGTTTTAACCCATTACCGCCCTCTGTACCTGCACAGGTACAACTACTTAATCGATAAATTATGTATTTTATCTGTGGTAAGTGTTGAAGGTAGTTAGAAATTACAAATCTAGATGACACTAGTTATAACATAATAAATAAAAATAGGCGGTGGCGCGAAAACAAATGTCACTTATTTTGTAATAAAATACGGAGTCCAGACACGACATACAAGGTAAGATTATTTTGTTGGTTTTATCAAAAATAGTGAAATATTTCAACTTCTTTTTTTATTTTTATGGAGACTATTTATTTGTGTTGGTAATAATAACAAAAGAATGAAAGTTTATTACAAAACTTGTAAAGTAGGGTTTGTTTCATTTGTTGTACACAGGCGGGTACAGCGGGCAGATTCGTACTAAAATTTCGTTTTGTTTACAGTATTACTTATAAGTTGAAATGGCCAATAGGAAAGTATTTACCAGCTATAAGAGACTGGAGGAAGCCTTGGAATCAATTTTGGCTGATGAAAGCAATGATGAAGAGTACGATATGGTATTAGTGCCACCAGATCCGGCTGTGGTGAGTGATGAGGAAGAAGGTAATGAAGATAATTTGGCGGCTTCAAGTTTCCCTAAGGACGTTCCAGGGACTATTGAGGTAGGTCGGCGTCGTCCTGACTACGATGTTTCGGAATGGAGCGACAGTGATGATGAGCCGCTAAGACCTATGCCTGCAAAACGTGCCAAAAAATGTGATGTAGATTTACCTGTATGGAGGAAAACTCAGCCAACCTATAGTTCTACTTATGAAATTACCGATATCGTACAAAAGAGACAAAAATACGTTGTTGAAAGCTTAGCAGACTGCAATTCCGTAATGTTGTTTGAAAAAATATTTGATCATGATGTAATGGATTTGATAACAACTAACAGTGTCTTGTACGCTAATCAAAATAATAGGCATGGTTTTAAACTTGATAGTGCAAGTTTGAAAAAAAATTTTGGTGTACTGATACTGACCGGTTACCATGAATTGCCATCTGAACGTGCTTACTGGAGTTTGGATGAAGACCTTGGTGTTCCATTGATTGCTAATTGTATGTCACGCAATAGGTTTTTGGAGATAAAAAGAAATCTTCATTTTGTGGATAACGGTCTAATAGATGGTTCGACAGATAAAATGATCAAACTCAGATCATTATGCGATTTGATTCAGCGAAACTCTAGTCAGTGGGGTGTATTTCATGAAAGCTTGTCTGTGGACGAGTCCATGATCAAATATTGTGGGCGTCATCCATCAAAACAATTTATACAAGAAAAGCCTGTAAGATTTGGTTATCGCAATTGGGCTGCGACAAGTTCAGATGGTTATTGCTACGCGTTTGATGTTTATTGTGGAAAATCCACAGAACTGTAGTTCCTAAAGAGCATATCGTATATTTCGATAATTTTTTTACCAATCATCAATTATTGCTCGATTTGGGTAGACTAGGTTTTAGAGGTACTGGAACCGTTCGAGAAAATCGGACGAAGAAATGTCCCCTGATTACAGTAAAAAATATGCAGAAGAAGCCTAGGGCGGAATATGATTATAGTTTTGATACAAAGAATGAGATAACTATGGTACGTTGGAAAGACAATAATGTCGTTACAATGGGAACTAATTTTGATGACATAGAGCCTCTGGGCAAAGTCAAACGATGGTGTAACATCAGAAAGCAAAAGGTTGACGTAAATATACCTAAAATGTTTGTCAACTATAATAAAGGAATGTGTGGAGTTGACCAAATGGATCAGTCTATCAGCCTTTATCGGATTTCAATAAAAGGAAAAAAGTGGTGGTGGGTTATATTTACCTATTTGTTAGATATGGCGATATCAAATGCTTGGCGACTACATGTTTTGCTCAGTAAAACTAAACAAGAGATAACTTACATGGACCAGTTATCTTTCAGACGAATTATTGCACGGACTTATTTACGTCCAACGAAAACTAAGAGCCGTCCGTCATCATCAGCGGCACTAGGGGGTCGGAACAATAATGGTCATAATCCTGAACGGATGGAAAACCCACTGCGATGTGTTATCTGTCACCAAAGAATTCGCTGGCGTTGCGAAATATGTTTGAAAACGCTATGTGTTGAACGACCTTGTTTCAAACAATTTCACTCCTAAGGCGCCCACTGTACACGGCTGAGTACACCCCTAAAACTTGATATGTACATTTTTTTTTTCATTTTATCTTCTTATATAGCATATTTTATCCCTTATGGACTAATAAATAGAAAAAACAATAGAAAAATATGCTGCAGTTTCATTTTTGGCGTTAATGGGTTAAATTCACGTTACCGATTAGATTTCCTGCTGTTATTCTTGCACGAAAAATTATTTCACGGTTTTTTATGCTAATTATGTCACCTAATCATATTAATATGTATATTAAAAAATAAAACACTAAATAGAAGAAAAATAAATAGAGTTAGGCTGAACGCAATATGCCTTTGCCACACTCAACAATTGTTTTAAGAGTAGAAACTCAATGCCATTTGACATTCGTCGGCGCGACGAAATTGAAAACTCATAACAAAGTTTCTTTTCAGTAATTCGTGGACTGTTGTTATTTAATTCAAAGTTTATTTAAAACAGTGATTATTATTTAGTTAGTAATACATTGTTTTGGTGTGGTTTACGTCATAAAGAAAGAAATTAAATGTATATATTGTTGTTTTAGGTCAATTGATCGCGCTTTCCATCCTTCCTTGGACCAAGTTGAAACTTTGGTACACTATTTGGAAGAGAAACCCCATCAGGCTAAAGGGTTTCTAAGAAATCAAAGTGGCAAAGCTCAAGCTCACAAAGAATGGGAACGAATTGCTTTGAAATTAAATAACATTGGTGGAGGCACTATAAAAAATGTGAAGAATTGGATAAAGGTATGTTAACATTATTTCTTCATTCGCAAACCACTTAACGTTTAACCATTGCATGTGGGGACAATCTTTTTATCACACTGAGCGTTTTTGCTTTTTTTTAGTATTGAAGGGGGTTAAAAGGAAACTCATGGACATGTGTATACTCCCCACCCTCACATACGGAGCGCAAACTTGGTAATTTACAAACCGTCAAAAGTCCGCCCTAGGGATTTGCCAACGAGCGATGGAACGTAGCATACTTGGAATTAAACTTATGGACCGCGTAAAGAATTCAACGCTGCGTTCTAAAACCAAAATCGCCGATGTGGGACAAACAGCTGCCAAGTTGAAGTGGAACTGGGCTGGCCATGTCTACCGCATGTCTGACGACCATTGGGCGAAAGCCACCATACAGTGGCTCCCGAGTAGCCGAAAACGATTACGCGGTAGGCCTAGAAGAAGATGGCGTGACGAACTCGACCTATATCTTCCAAACTGGCGGCAATTAACATCTGACCGCGACAAATGGAAGGAAAGGAGGGAGGCCTTTGCCCAGCAGTGGGAATCAAAGGGCTCATAATAATAATAATAAAATTTAGTATTGAGTTGACAAAAAAAGTGCAGTAAAAAAAGTGCTACGAGAGCTGCTGCGAGACGTAGGACTGGTGGTGGAACAGAGGTGGTGCCTGTATTGAGTGAGGTTGAGGAGAAGATTGTGGCATTGATGGGTAGTGATGGATTTGCTAATGGCGATAAACATTTACAAATTCAGGTTTTTGATGTAAATAATTTACATTTCCATTACGTAGAAATATATGCCTACTCATAGTATATTTTTAAATTTATCATAATTTTACAGGAGACACCACCAATATTACCTAACAGCCCCTCAATTTTAATTGTAAATGCTGAGAATTCTATTAACCAGCCAAGACCAAGCACGAGTCAAGATTATGCCTACCAAAGCCCACATCAAGTTGATTTGGTAAGAAATATAAAAAGCAATTTACTTTATATGAAATAAATAAATAATATAAATAAATAAATAACTAATGTACATGTAAATAAATAATCTAACTATGTACTCTTCACATATTTTTGCTGAAGTCGTTTGGGCCATACGAAAGCACTTCCTCGAGTCTATTATACCCCCTCTATGCAAGTAAATTATTTTTCATCTTTCGAAAAGATTATAGAGGATTTAACTCCTACTTACAGTCATACTACAGTTATGGGTAACTATAATACTTGTCTTCTTAAAGAAGATAGTCGTTCCTCTTCTCTAGAAAGCATTGTAATTATTTCATCGCTAGAGCATGTGTCCAAGTATGGACCAGTGCCTAGCTAATTTATTTTACGAAGAAAATTATTGACGGATGCTAAAACTATTGATTGGGCACCTGTGATAACGGCCAACTCAATCAATGAGCAAGTTGAAATGCGCTGTAGTAAGTAAGGAGGGGCGCCGTAACCCGATCCCCTATTTTTATTATTTTCCGAAACCATGAGTATTTTTAAAAATATTTTGTGCGCTCATTTCCCAAGTACTACTTACATGCGCTCATTCATTTGTCGCCGGTCGCTCACGCACGCAGATTTCGAACTCATGCTCACGTATCCATATCGGATAGATAGCTCCCACGCCTTAACCCACCCGCACCCGCACGCCGTGGTCGGCCCGCGGCCGTTGCAGTACTACGAGTCGCAAGCAAGTATGGACGCGTGCAGACGTATCGTCATATTTTGTTTTAATTACGTCGCTTTGTTTTCATGTAAATCTCACACAAAATGTATAGATTTTTGTTAAATGAACAAGTCAGTTGTTCGCATGATACTGAAAAAGCATCAACCAGTGGCGTCGCAGAAGCAAAGCGAAAATAACCTGAAAACAATGATATCGACGTGGGCTTTAGTTTTAAGCATAGTTTACACGGAGCCAACACTGGCTGCCAATAAGACTGGCAGCCAGTGCTGGCTTGGTATTGGCCTTGTGTAAACAGTTTTTCAAGCCAAGCCAGCGCTGGCTGCCAACGCTGGCGAGAATAGAGCGACCGTCTATTTTTCTAGCCAGTGACCTCCGCCCGCATACCCTTCGACCCCCGCGCCAGCGTTGCGGACACGTGTAGACGAGTCTCGCCAGTCACTGGCGAACGTCCGTACGGTGTGTGTTCTTTGTTGTTTTATTTGGAATTTCTGCGACAAAATGCCGAGAAAATTCAACGAAGAGGATACTTTGAAATTCGTACAACTTTATAGAGAGCACGAATGCTTGTGGGATAAGCGTTGCGATGCATACAAAAATAAAGAAATGCGCGCTTCGGCACTAGAACAACTTCGTGTAGGAATGAATATAGAAGAACTGACTCTCGATGAAGTTAAATCAAAAATCAAAAGTATTCGAAATACGTACTACTTGGAACTCGACAAAATCGAAAAATCTACAAGATCTGGGGCTGGGGGGAGCGTTTATAAGCCAAAGGCAAAATGGTTTGATGAATATGATTCGTTTGTAAAGCCGGTTTCTATGAGGAGAAAAACCATAGTAAGTAAAATCACATTATTATTTATTTTAAACGAAAATTACATTTAAGCAAAATTATAAAGCCACTTAAAGACACACGCATACTACAACAAAAGAAGCTCGTGTCCGTTTCAATGTTGATTTTCGAAGTCGATTGTTAATGTATGCTATTTAATTGCCAAGGAACTCTTCCTTCGTTATTAAACATATTTTTTAAAACTTCTCTTTTCTCTCTTGCTATTTCTACTGAATGATTGCTACCTTGATTGCCAATACTCTGTAGGGCATGTATTTGGCTCCTCCATGAACCAGGCTGAATATTTCCCTGTTCATCTTCCCTATCAACACAAGTAGCGGTGATGTATGAATTTGATTTCTTTCGTAGCCAATTATGAAGGGCACAACAAGCACAAACGATTGCATCTACTGTTTCCAAGTTAGTTAGTATTGGCTTTTCTAATACCCGGAATCTACTAACTAAGATTCCAAATACATTTTCGATTATCCGTCTTGCCCGAGATAACCTGTAGTTAAAAACTTTTTCTTCTGTACTGAGGTTTACACCTGGATACGGCTTCATTAAATAAGTCTTTAGTGGAAATGCCGCATCTCCTACGATGACTCCGTTGTCAGGTAATAAGTTATTTTCCAGGTCTTGGTATATAGAACAATTCTTAAAAACTCCTCCATCAGATGCGCTACCACACGCGCCGACATCTATGTACGAAAAACAGTAGTCGTGATCGGCAATAGCTAACAATACGACGCTGCTTGTTTTTTTATAATTGAAGTATAAACTTCCACTTTTAGGAGGAGCTTTAATTGTCACATGTTTTCCGTCTATAGAACCATAACATAAGGGGAAATTCCATCGTGTTTTAAATCCCCTTTCGATGTTTTTCCATTCTTCTGCGTTTGGTACCTGTAAAAAAAGGGTAGTAATTAAAGCGGCCTATTTAATACCATTTTTAGTCACACCAAAAAAAAACTATAACATTACAATTACATTAATTAATTTTGTTTAATTACAGGATAACATGGATACCCCAAATAGCAATGAATCAGGATTATCGAATAGCAATGAACCAGGACCATCGTTGGTTCCACGCTCTGAAAATGGGTTAGAAAATGAGTCTACAGAAGAGACACCTCGATTTACCCCACCCACAAAACCTAAGCGGAGCAAGTTATCACAGATATCTAACATGATAAATGACTTAAGGGAAATTAACGACAACACACGCTACGAAGAAACAGATCTTGACCTATTTGGAAAAAGCGTCTCGGCACAATTAAAAAAATTGACAGAGGAACAGGCAGTCATTGCTAAGGAAAAAATACAGAGTATATTGACTCAATGCATGCTCACAGATATACGAGCCAAGAATGCGTATCAAGTGCAACAATCGGTTCAGCAATCGCAAAATACGCCACCTACTAATTGGAATTCTACACAAGTTCTTCCGTCCTACATAGTACCCCAATACTCTCTGACAACACCTACAATCTGCCCTCGTCCAGAGTCCAGTCCATCGACATGTTCTTCTTCGTGTTCCCAGTTTACTACTAATGTAATATCCCCAGAAACTCCATATAATTATGACAGGTACGGCGAAAGCGTAGACAACAGTGATGCCATTCAACAAGCCTTCAATACCGCTTAATATTAATATATATGTTTGTTGTATTTTGTAATAATATGTGCCTTATTATTTCTATTTTAAGTAAATAAATAAACACTTACCTTAATAAACTGTTTTAATACTTCATAAATTGTTCGACAAACTTCTGGTATGAATTGTGATATAGATGGTTTAGAAACACGGTAAAAATGACTCAAGCTTCGATAACTCATTCCAGATGCTAAGAACGATAACGTTACTTCTAATTTTATTTTTGCTGGTAATGCATCTCTCATCAGAGTGTCTTGGCGCTGAATCGAGCTCTGTATAAGCGAAAGCAACTCATCAAAGTTTTCAGCAGTAACCCGCAACGCCAACTTGTACTCAGAAGGATCTTCTAATCTTAGTTGTTTCAGCAACAAGGCAGAAGCTCCAGTTACAGGTCTATCGGTTAACCATTTTCTTATCCAAACTCGTTTCGCTCCCTTTTTTTGTAATATATCAATCAACTCTTCTCTTAATAGTGCAGAGATATTCCTTAAACATTACTTTTTCAACAGCCTTTGCCGCGTATTCATAATTTTTTCCAAACGTGTGCACACCCGAAGAAAAAATCCGTGAATGATTGGCCGCGTCTAAACAACAAGGGCCAGGCCAACGCTGGCTTGTCTGTAGACTGGCGCCAGCATTACTGGCTTCGTGTAAACTCTGCTTTACTTCTATTAAAATAAACAGTGAAGAAAGACCGCAATGTGTGCTTCGTTTGAAAATACTATCTGCCGAATGTATGCTTCCGAGTATAAAGTTAAAACGACATCTCGAGACAATTCATCCAACTGTGGTCTGCCTACACTGGCCATACACAATAAACAACCTCACATTCACACATTCCACATATTCACGCATACACATCCGGATTCGAACCCGCGTACGGCACAAACTCGCACCACTCAGCTGACGCCCGGCCGATCGTCGAGGACGGCTTCGCTACCGAGCGGAGCCCCCCTCGCCGGCGGCCCGAGGCGGAGATGCCCGAGCCACGATAGCCCCCCGCGCCGCGCAGACACTGCGCGTGCGACGGCCAACGGCCGGCGCGGCTCGCCAGTCGGAACCTATGATTGACGCTCGGTGCATGACGCTCGCTTCCGTACAACTGATTGCCTACCGCTATTGTATTCCGCGCTTTGCTCTTGAACTCTAAGCTTTCTTTCTTTCTCTCTTTGACTGTAATTCTTCCGTGCTTTATTATAATGTGTATGTACGTGTGTTTATTGTGACATTATACGGTGTTGAGACTTAAAGACTGTGTCGTGATTTCTACCACCTGATCCACACTCCACCAACTACCAACGCACCATCATACCACTAAACAACTATGGTTGAAAAATCGCGAGATTCTTTTGATCGAAATATACATAATAGCTGAATAATAAATATATATAATATGAAAACGTAATAGCTGTTTGATGAATTTTATACCAAGCGTATCCTAAAACATTGATGCTATAACCTTGCCAGCCGACTTTTGCATCTTTGCACTTTGAAGTCTACTCGGTTGACTATAGATTGGACTCCAGCGTGAAATGTTGAAGCCGTATTTCATCCATTGTCACACATCGACGCAAACATTTGGGTTTTTACATTGCTATCAATAAAAACAATGAAACAAAGTTTAGGCAAAATTAAATGATACCTAGGAATAAATCCTATGATTTTTGAGAGAATCAAGAAAAACATAGCTGAAAAGACAACATAGACAGGTTGTGTAATTTGGTATTTGATGAAATTTCTTTAACTACACAAATAAATTACAATTAGAATAAAGACACCATTAAGGGTTTGCTACCAATAATGAAAACGAATTTACGAATAAATTGCATATTATTCATTATATTCACATATATTCATAGTATTCACACTTTTGCACTTCATGGTCAAAGGAATAAAACGAAATTTTATACAACCTTTTGCGGACTATTTTACGAATCGGCTAAATAAGGGAGAGTTAATAAAACAGTTAGCCGCCACGCTGAAAACTTTGGCTTAATTATAATTATTACAGTATGTGACCAGAGCACCGTTAATGTTAGTGCTATCAAAGAATGTGTAAATGAGAAAAGAGTTGCATATTTTCGGCACAATAAAGAGTGGCTGCATGATTGTTAATTGGTAAACGGGCGTTAAATCATTCTACTTTTCGACATTCCTGATTTGTTTAAAGGTATCCGAAATAACCTTCTGACAAAAGATGAAAAATATACAATAAAGAAAAAAAATTAAAAAATTAAAATGGCAAATTAAATTAATTAATTAAAAAATGTTTGTTGCTTATAGAAAATCCATGGCATTTAGAAACATCTACTAACACAGAGTTGGCTTCAGTTTTAAGTTGTAACTACGCGGAGTTGTTTGATGAATTTATTGATTTTAAAAACGACACCAACTTAGAAATCGTGTTTAAAGATAAAAGGGAGAGCAGAGAATATGTCGAGTTTTGGAGCATTGTTCCCCAAAAATACAAAAACGTACAAAGATGTGCTCAAATCTTACTAACATTCTTTGGGTCTACGTATGAGTGCGAATCTTATTTTTCTAAAATGAAATATACAAAGAATGTATACAGAAATAAACTCACAGAATCTCATCTGGATGATGCAATAAGAGTAGCATGTAACAAGAAGCCAGATCTTGATAAAATTGTGAAAAAGTGTTCACAGTATCAAATATCGCATTAAAATATAGTTTTTTTTCAATGTTCTTCTCATCAATAAAGTAAATAAATCGTTACCTTTGATTTATGTTTTATTTATGACCTAATAATTTCTCGCTTGCGGCCCGGGATCCCATGACCGAAACGTTTTTTGGCCCTAATAAAAAAAGGTTGAGTATGGCTGGTCTAGATGCAATGCTGACTAGAAATGTTAACCGAGTCGTCGAGAACTTTTTTGGGAATATCAGAAGCATTGGAGCAAGAAACAATGCCCCTAATATAATTTCTTTTGAACGGACATTCAAAGCATTACTGCTGAACATTTAGGAATCTGCCCATTCACAGAATAAAAAACCATGTGAGAACGATAAAAGCAAATGTCTAGCAAATTTAGATTTCTTCTTCAAAACGCAAGAGATTGATTTGGAAGGATAAAATAGTACATTGACATGTAAGTATTAACTTACTGTTGTGTAAGAAATAATAAAGTAATAAATATGTGTATTTTATTAAACTGAATTTTATAGCGAAGCTGTTAAGGATAATATTCAAGTAAGTATGTAGTAACTTTTTATAATTAGATTTAACTTTTATTGTGGTATCTAAACATCAATATTTATATTCTGAATACTAAAAAGTGCGGTTCCATCTCATGCGCAAGTAAAAATGTTACGAGAGATTTGGAAGGAAGATGGCTTGCGACAGAGCACGCTCGGGCATCACATGTCCGAGACTTAACAAGAGCGGCATGGAAGGAAGCAGCCGTCAAAATAAATAGTGATGGAAGTGGCTGCATTAAAAATTGGCAGTAATAGGCAAAGGTTTGTGTTCACTTATTGCATAGCTGTGCCTGTAGATCTGTAACAACAATGTTTAGTATAGGCATGAAACATAAACAAAAAATCATGCTTAAAGGCACATTGGATGTTTGTTCTATTATTGGAAGAGAATATAACAAAATGCGATATTATGATAGGTAATGAGCAAGTAGAACAAGTGAATGAATTCGTATATTTGGGCTGTGTTTTCACAAGTGATGGAAAGCATGATAGCGATATTGAAAGGAGAGTGAATGCGGGAAATCGAGTGAATGGTGCGCTACACTCCTTTATGAATAGTCGGAAGGTCTCCAAAAAGGC
Source organism: Hyles euphorbiae (assembly GCA_023078785.2). Taxonomy (NCBI): domain Eukaryota; kingdom Metazoa; phylum Arthropoda; class Insecta; order Lepidoptera; family Sphingidae; genus Hyles; species Hyles euphorbiae. The sequence continues at coordinate 3,701,770 of CM041042.1, forward strand.
ACGACTGGCTGTCCATGGAGGAGTGTTGATTCCAACGCTTATGTATGGTAGTGAAAGTTGGGTATGGCAAAAGAAGCATGAAAGTAAAATTAGGGCAGTAGAGATGAGATCGTTAAGGGGAATGTGTGGTGTAAGTTTGTGTGACAGAGTGCGTTTTTTTATTTGCAATTTAACATAAAGATACCGTGTACGGATTCATTTGCACAATCAAGACAGTTTTTATACAAATCAATCGGCATCGGCTTTCATTGACCATACATACTATATAAACTAAGTATTTTAGTTTATTACTGGCCACTCTACAAAGTAGTTACAAGTTACATAGACATGATCTTAACTACATGCTTTCTACGTATACCTGTGTACACAATTCCACGAGACAGTCTGCTCTTTATGGCCGGGTGATAAAACGAACGAAACAATGGCTGTATCTTATATCAGTCGAAGTGATCAAACATTTTCCATTAATGATTAAAGTAATGGCTTTTAAATTATAGAATCGCTTAGTGTGTATATGATGATTTTTTAAACGGCTTACGGCCGGACTGAAGGGAAGCAGTTGAAACCTATGGACATATGCGACAACGGAGGTGTCATTCGCGCGTTGCTCACCCTGTAAAAACCTTTTTAATTTATTTTTTTAAGAGCTCCATGCTAATTGTAAAATGGATGAGCCAGTTCGACGTGCTTTGTTTCTTTAAGTAAAACATTTGTTTTCATCGTCGCTCTAACCATCTTCTGTCACAGATAATAATCTCGCTTAGCTATATTGTCAGTGACCCGGGGGTTACTCTACAAAAACGATGCGGACTTCGAATGTTTGGACGCCGTAAGAAAATTTCACCTAGATACTCCATAATATTTTAGATTCCTCTATTGTACAACGGAGCCAGCCAGACTAAGTTCGGAAAAATAATATATAAGTATTTAATAGAAAATAGTATTGATTTTTAGAAGTGGAAATTTTATATCTTACTCCGGACGTCGAACATCCGAACATTCTAATTTTGTTGTATTGTTTTTCTAGAAATAACCTCCCCTGAAATATTTAGATTAGACTCCTTTTAAAAAGATGAAAGCCGAATACTCAAACGCCATTCAAATATTAAGTTGCCCTTTACAGCGCACGGCCCACATAGCCAAGTACATTTAAGCGGATACGATATTAATTATTATCGTACAAAATCCCACCAGTTCAAGCTGAGGACGAATTACGTGGTGCGTTTATTGTCCTAACATGATAATAGACCTCTCATTGTGTTTCCAAGTCGAGATGTATTACAAGTAAAACGTGTATAATAATTCGCGGCACCGATTCAACTGGCAACGAGATTTTCCGGTTTTGTGAGTCATATGCTAATAACAGGTGCTTTAGTGCCTACGTTATCGAATAATTAGGTGTCACATACGTACGAAGTGATTGTAGCTAAGTTAGTGACACGAGATGGCAATCTTATATTACTTGTGGTAGGTACTAGGTATATGTGAGAGGCCGCCTGAATAGGTACCACCGCAATGTCTATTTCTCCCGCCAAACAGTATTTCAAATACACTCTTGGGTTTCGGTTTGACGGACATTGCAGGTAGAGTAACTACTGGAAATATTGAGACTTAACATCTTATGTCTCAGGATGGCGAGCGCATTGGTATACCAAACATTGCTTTGTAATTCAAGGTGTTTTTTGGTTTTGCTCATTGTTCATGAGCGGTCGAATCACTTACCATCAGGCGAACGGCATGCTCGCCTCGCCATCAATTGCAATAAAAATAAAATTTAAATATTATGAGTCGGGAAACATAGCCACGACTTAAGCTATTCCCATCTATGGGCCATAGTAATCGTTTACCTTCAGGAGCCCTGTTTACTCGTTTGCGTGGTGATGGAAACTTGTGGAGTGAAAGAGGATGTAGTGACGAGAATTGAGAAAGGAATGTTACTATGGTTTGGTCATGTAGAGAGGATGGATGGAAGGAGAATTACGAAACAAATACATAATGCGAGTGTGGATGGAAGAGTCGGTAGGGGTCGACCTCACCGAACATACACCATCCAAATCGGTGATACCCTCAAAAAGGTTCAGGTTAAAAGTACCCTGAACCGACGAGAATGCATGAAGACGTTGATGAAAGTGGATGAAGCGAAAGTAGTATGCCAGGATCGAGCAAAGTGGCGGTCTATAGTCTCTGCCTACCCCTATGGGATACAGGTGTGACGATTATGTATGTATGTATGGAAGAGAAAGAAGTCAGCGGCCAGGAAAAAAGCTAGTCAAATAAGAATGGCAAGGCACCGTACTTGTGTAATGTACTGTCTGCAATTACGGAGAGAATCATAGCTATTTTGGGTGGTGAAGGCTTTTTCATTGGAAATAGGGAGTTAGAAATTGAACTTGTTAAAGTAACTTGTAAAGATAAGTTATTTTATTTTAAAATATGTTTGTTTACTAATAGTATTTTAAGTTGAATTTAAAATTTATTAATTTCACACATTCAAAACATATATATTATTTATATACATATTATACTGTAAACTATAGTTTACCTAACAATCAATAGGTAGCCATATGTAGAGCTACCATAATAATCCATCTTATTTATTATTGTTTTAGCCATTTGAAAATGAACCTGGGCCAAGTGTTATTGCTGATATACCTAAAACATATGGTCTTGGTCTGCAAAAATTGATATTAACTTAATTAAAAAATAAGGAGCCATAAGCATCACTAAATTAGATTTTGTTTTCAAAGCATGTGGGATATTATTGAAGATATCAATGAGGGCCCCCAGACACCAGAGTTTTGTGAGTATACATCAGATAATTAATTTACATCTATTTCTTGTGTAAATTTTACCTAATACACAAATAATAAATAAATTTAAGCATTTTCAAATTTATAATTTTTTATTTATATCAATATTTAAATTGCCTACGTGACCAATAAATACATTTCATTTCATTTCATTTCATTTCATTTCAAATACATTTCATTTCATTTCATTTCATTTCATTTCATTTCATATAAATTTTACATAATATACAAATAATATTTTGGTACCTTAAGAATCGAAGTTAGTTCCTACATCAGAAGAAATTATTCTTGAAGAAATTTTATTAGGTAAAATATAAAAACAAGTATAAAATATAAAAAACCTTTTATTAGGTATAATATACTTAGTCTGGCCATAAATACTGTTACACTTAATTATAAAAAAATATTACATTTGAATTTCGAATCTGTCATTTTTATACGATTGTTCATTGTGTTTTCTCATTTTGGCGCCAATACATTGTAAAATATTTTGCGATATTAAAATGGTGTGGGGTGATAAAGAGAACCGAATCGCTGTGATAGCATTACACAAAGTAGGTATGGAGCCAAATGCAATTTTTAAAACTCTCCATACACTTGGTATTAGTAAAATGTTTGTGTACCGGGCTATTAATAGGTACAATGAGACCTCCTCTGTTTGTGACAGAAAAAGATCTGGCCGTCCACGTAGTGTTCGTACGAAAAAGGTGGTCAAAGCAGTAAGGGAAAGAATTCGAAGAAATCCTGTCCGAAAGCAAAAGATTTTATCTCGGGAAATGAAGATAGCACCTAGAACCATGTCGCGTATTTTAAAAGATGACTTAGGACTTGCAGCCTATAAGAGACGCACTGGCCATTTCTTAACTGATAATTTAAAGAAGAATAGGGTGGTAAAATCGAAACAACTACTGAAGCGGTACGCAAAGGGAGGTCACAGAAAAATTTTGTTTACGGATGAGAAAATTTTTACAATTGAGCAACATTTTAACAAACAAAATGACCGTATTTATGCTCAAAGCTCTAAGGAAGCTTCCCAATTAGTCGACAGAGTGCAACGTGGACATTATCCGACTTCAGTGATGGTTTGGTGGGGTGTTAGCTATGAAGGAGTGACTGAGCCATATTTTTGTGAAAAAGGTATCAAAACATCGGCACAAGTGTATCAAGATACCATTCTTGAGAAGGTAGTTAAGCCCCTTAACATCACCATGTTCAATAACCAAGTATGGTCCTTCCAGCAAGACTCGGCGCCGGGTCATAAAGCTCGGTCCACGCAGTCTTGGTTGGAATCGAACGTTTCGGACTTCATCAGAGCTGAAGACTGGCCGTCGTCTAGTCCCGATCTTAATCCGCTGGATTATGATTTGTGGTCAGTTTTAGAGAGTACAGCTTGCTCTAAACGCCATGATAATTTGGAGTCCCTAAAACAATCTATACGATTGGCAGTGAAGAATTTTCCCATGGAAAGAGTGCGTGCTTCTATTGATAACTGGCCTCATCGTTTAAAGGACTGTATTGCAGCCAATGGAGACCACTTCGAATAAGCTTTTTATATTTTTAATTGTTTTATATTTATGTATTAAACTGACACACTGTAAAAGTAATAAATGTTATTTGCAGTTAACAATTTTCTTTTTTCTTTATTACAATATTTATGGCAAGACTAGTTATATGCACATAAAAAATAAAATAATTAAATAATATTTTTTTTTTTTCATAGAGTAATGTGCAAATAGCTGTAGAACTGCTGTACTGCTCCAAATAGAACAGTCCACCACTACATTACCAGTAAGTTTAATAACATACATATGTATTATAATTGTCAATTAAAGACACATATAGTAATCTCTTAATGTGATTGTTTATTATTAAAAAAAAAACAAGTTTTTGTTATATTCGATGTACAGCCAGGCCCATCTTGCTATATCAATAATGCAGTCTCACCATGCGCGGACGGTACCTCATAGGAATAACACCCCAATCGCCATTTCATGTAAGGCATATTTTCTATGTATTACTGGTCGCACTATATTATTTTTTCTGCACATCTTTTAATCCAACTATATTTCTTAAAAAAATTAGGTTATGTACTCTTGGATACTTATACATAGTTTTATATTGTATGCAGATCATATATTTTTGTGGCTACTAAATGGATGAATATTTGTTCCCTATAAAATAAGATTAAATAGTTAATAATCTGTCCAACTCTGAAAATACGAATCGAATTGTATGCTTTGATTATTGCATTCATTTTATGTTTATAGCACCTCGAAGGCGTTCTTTTGGTGACCGCACGATGTCGTTTGATAAATCGTTTGCCACCTTCACAAAGGCGCTCACATTTGGCGAGCCTAACGGAACGTTTTGTGGCCATTGAAGAAAAGCGAATTGACAACGAGGGATTAAACAGCAGAAGATATTGGAAGTTTTTAAAGATATAAGTGATTCATGGTCAAGGCAAACTCAAGCTTTGCATTACTTGTGTACATCCATCAGTGGACGCAATAGAATGCCTCTAAGCAGTAAAACATACAGTAAGAACACAAAGTATTAGCATTTACCTAACCATAGACCACTGAACGTCAAGAAATCTGGATAGTTATATGGCCATCACAGGCCATTATTTAGACAAGAACCATTTAACATTCAACACAGTTTTTCTGGAATGTTCACAATTTAGATTCACTCTGGGTGTAGGATTGCTGCAAAAATTAAAGATGTTGCCATTGAATGGGGCATTCAAGAGCGAATAAATTTCATTGTATCTGATAATGCCTCTAACATATTATCAGCAGCTAATCGATTGAGAGATTGGCCGCATTTTGGCTGCTACGCACACAAACTAAACCTAATTGTACAGGACAAATTGTCTTTATCTGACATAAAAATCACAATTGACAAGGTACAAAAAATTGTCGGCCACTTCAAAAGAAACAGCATTGCTAAGGACAAATTATTAAAATATCAAATTTTGAACCAAAATATTACACAACCGTTGACTCTTATTAAATCGGTTCCAACTCGATTGAATTCGGTATTTTTAATGTTGGAGAGATTCGCTCTTTTAAAAGACGCTTTAAGAGCTACAATACCTAACCTCAACGTCGATCTACCTATCATCCCACATGAAGAATGGGAATGCATCGAACAGCTGTGCAAAGTATTAAAACCATTTTACGATGCAACGCGGGAAATTAGCTCCGAAAATTACCTGACAGCGAGCAAGGCCCTTACAATTTCTTACAATTTGAAATCCATGTGTGAGCTTAGGCCACAATTAAAAAAGATGCACTTCTAAAAATAGATGCAAACTTCCCGGTTGTAAAGGTTTTTCGCGGACTGAGTGTACAAAATGTAAGGTGGCATTGTGTCACACAAAAAATCGAAACTGTTTTGCTTTATTTCACTCAAAATAGTCTGTATATTATTTATGTTTAGATTAAATTGATTTATAGGCCCCTACAAATATGTAAGCATAAATTTAGTACTTAACGCATAGTGTTGCCAATTGTCTACATAGGTACATATTTTTTCATAATAAATACGTATTTTTTATACCATATTTTTTTCATTATTTTTTATGTTATATGTACCTAAATACCTACCAGGAAACATTTTTTCCAGCCCGCAATAAAAAACCATGCATTTAAGGGTCAAATCGTAGGAATAGAAATGTTTAAGTATTAGACTTTAGCAGTGGATTAGCTGGCTGCTGAATATGGTATTATCATCCTGCGACTGCCCCCGTATCACTGTGAATTAAATCTAATAGGTTGGGGCTCAAGTCAAGGGTCAAGTCGCCAGGCATAATAAAACAACCAAAATGAATGAAGTTAAACATTCATTAGAAGATGGTGTACAGGACATAACATCGCAGCAGTGGAATGAATTTATATCAAACATATTATAAAGGAAGAATACAGAATATGAAAATTAGATAACTGATAGACAACATTTGGATCTATTCACGAATAAAATTATACGTAAAATTTTTATCAGATATTGCCATAGCGCTGAAATAGCACTTTCACAATGACATTCGTTTGTTTTCAATTTTGGATCTCGGGTTCCGTTTCTTAAAGTTTAATGAATATCACACAGATTACACAATAATTTTGATATTGGATTTTTATTTTTATTTTTAGAATAGCAAGACGAACACATCGTTCTCCTGATGGTCAGCGATACGACCGCTCATGAACCGTAGCAAAACCAAACGCCTTGAATTACAAAGCAATGATAGGCATTCTACTGCGCTTGCCATCCTGAGACATAAGATATTAAAGTCACAATATATCCAAGTAGTTAGGGGACAGTAGTTACGGGGTACCCGTTTATTATAGTTTGCCTGTTTAGAATGGTTCGTGACTACAAACGCAGGACTGACAGAGGGTCGTGGTTCCAAGAATCCATGCGGGATGCAGTTCAAGCGGTTTGGATGGAAAAATGGGTTATTATAACGCAGCTAAACAATTTAATGTGCCACAAACGACATAAGAAAGAAAAGTCTTGAATTGAACTAAACATCTAATGAAAACTTACCTACATCAATTAAAGTACCATTGGGTCCAAGGCAGCCTGGTTTTTCTGTATCTGAAGAAAATGAGCTTTAAACTACGAGCAACTGGAGACATCACAAGCAGATTAAAATCAACTCAACCAGCAGACGCACTCACTAAAACCAGCTGAAAACCCTGTTTGTCAGGAACCAGAGATATCACAACCAGCTAATAGCCACCACGCGATAAAAGCGACAGTAGCTTTGTTTTGACTTCTCCAAAATAACTTTTTCCACTTCCGCTTACTAAAAAATTTTAACTGCTTTTTCATGATACACTCTCCAACCATAATACATGCACTTCGTTATTTATAGCGAAATACGTCAAAAATTAAACATAAAGCTAATGCGACCTTATAAAACATCAGATCATATCAAATCAGTTATAGACAAATGGCTGAAAATCCTAAGTTACTGCGAAACGGCGCAAATTCTAGATTGCTATAACATATAACTGATGATAATTTTAACAAAAATAAAATAATCTTATTCCTGTGTATAATCAGTACATGGGAGGTACAGACATTATGGATGCTCATATAAATTATTATAGGTTTGGGATGCAAGACAAAAAATTGTGGTGGTCTATTTTACATGGCTTACAGATGAGACCATTAATAATTCCTGGGTACTAATGCGTCTTTCTATAATAAACTAATAAGTTCTGAGAACATGGACGCACTATTGTCTATTTAGACGAAATATGTATTCATTCCTCTTATGGGGTTAAAATTGCTGACAATCAGAGTCTGAGGAATGTTTTTTATTTCGAGACTCTGGTACAGGTAGGCGACGGGTTATAGTGCATGCCAGAACTAAGGATGGCTTCATGCCCAATACTTTGTTGCTATTCAAATAGCAAACGAAATCATCAGATTATCATGATGGTTTGAAAGGTGAAAATTTGATTAAATGGTTGGAAAAACAAGTTTTACCAAATCCGCCACCTTATTCTATGATTGAACATATCACAAAGGGGAAAACAACAAAGCCCCTACAATGGCTAGTTTGAAACGTTTTCTTCTAATCTAACTAAAAGTTAGTTATATGAATGAATTAAACAAACCAGAACCAGTATATAGAAAGTAAAGGTCATAATGTTCTGCGAGTACCTCCATATCATGGGAATTTTAATCCTATTGAACTGACAGCGAGTGTCATGAAGAGAAGGTTTACATGAAAAAAATGGGGTCTAGAAAGACGATCAAGTCGAGGCACTGGTGAATGAATCATTTGAGTCAATTAACAACGAGGAATGGAAAAAAGAATGCGAACATACAATAAAAATAGAGGATGAGTACAAAGTAAGAGACAAAATAATTGACGAAGAAAGTAATCACTTTTAGTCATTGATTGACAGTGATGAATGTGATAGTTACAGTGATCACTCAAGTAACGACGACGAAGAAAATATTACTCCATTACACCTAGTTGATCGTAATTATGTTAAATAATTACGAGAATATTTTTGAGCATGGAAGTTATTAAATATCGCGGAGAATTCCATGAAAAAAGATAAATGGTGATATTCTATCAGTTATAATACTTATCTCAAACGACACAGCTTAAAAGGCAGCCATCGTACACCACGTTTGCGAAACAGATCTTGAAACAGGTGATAAACAAAAATTATAACTTTGTATAATAAGACTAAAAATGGCGTAGATAACGTGGACAAATAATTGATGCGTAAATATGATGCATCTCGTAATTAAAAAAGATGGCACTTGACAAATTTTTTTTTCATTGCTTTGGGGACGGTATTTTTAACACACTGAGCATTTGTGCTTTTTTTAGTATTGGGGTGACAAAAAAAAACGCAGTAAAAAAATGTGCTACGAGAACTGCTGCGAGACGTAGGACTGGTGGTGGAATAAAGGTGGTGCTTGTATTAAGTGAGGTTGGGAAGAGGATTGTGCCATTAATTGGTGGTGTTTTGCTACTTGCGATGTCCATTTACAGATTCAGGTTTTTGATGTATATAGTCTACATTTCCATCATCTAAAAAATATGCCTACTCATAGCATATTTTTAAATTTATTATAATATTACAGGAGACCACCAACATTACCTAACAGCCCCTCAATTTTAATTGTAAATGCTGAGAATCCTATTAACCAGCCAAAACCAAGCACGAGTCAAGATTATGCCTGCCAAAGCCCACATTTAAGTTGCAGTTGATTTGGTAAGAAATAGAAACAGTAATTTACTTCATATGAAACAATTTTAACATAGGTTAATACAGAAACATCTCAGTTCACATAAAAGATGAGAGAGAGACTACATTACAATATATTGAAATATAATATAAGGAAGAATTGAATATACGAAATAGAATCTACAATTTTTTGCACACATTGGTTACTATTTAATTAAATTGTGATAAATTTTATAAATCCTTTATAAATTATGAATTAATTCTGTCTGTTTTAGGAAATGTATGTACAAACCAATTTTGTTTTCAGAAGCCCCTCCACAATGTAAATACATCCCGAACCCGACACAGTGGTATATATTAGCCACCCTTAAATAATCCTTATCCTACCTTTAAGTAATTCGTGGAGTGTTGTTATTTAATTCATAATTTATTTAAATCAGTGATTATTATGGAGTGAGTAATATATAATTACATTGTTTTGGTGTGGTTTACGTCATGAAGAAAGAAATTAAATGTATATATTGTTGTTTTAGGTCAATTGATCGCGCTTTCCATCCTTCCTTGGACCAAGTTGAAACTTTGGTACACTATTTGGAAGAGAAACCCCATCAGGCTAAAGGGTTTCTAAGAAATCAAAGTGGCAAAGCTCAAGCTCACAAAGAATGGGAACGAATTGCTTTGAAATTAAATAACATTGGTCGAGGCTGTGACTATATTATGGCGTGTGTGTATAATGTAGCGCACTGTTTGCGTATCACTTGTGTATCAAATAAAACTCTCGAGATCGACACGTCCGTTTATTCGTCAGTCGTACGATACACTGATCTTATAGTAGGCACAGTACATCCCCCTTTATTAAAAAATCTAAACTACAGTAATACCCCGACTTACGCTACCTCGACTTACGCGAATTCGGAGTTACGCGATTTAATTTTCTCGTCTATTTTAACGTTTTTTGTTTGAAAGCCGCGCAGTCAAGGTCAAGCGGCGGCGTTTGTTTCTGACTCCCCCGCCCGCATTATTATTCGTTCAGCTTACAACAGGCACAGACGTGTAGTGCGGAATCGGCGCGTAGGTACATATGTACAAGTTACGATTTTGTGTTTTTTTGTGCGTTGTGCGACAACCTGAGATATTTATTAAGTACTATGGCATCCAAACGAAGTAGAACCGACTCTTTAGCTTTAAATAAGAAAAGAAAAACATTATCTTTGGAGTGTAAACTTAACATTATTAAAGACTACGATGCAAAAATAAAAATTTGTGAATTAGCGAAGAAGTTTGATCTACCGGAATCGACAGTCAGATCAATTACAAAAAGTAAAGAAAAAATTCTCGAAGCTGTGAAAAACGCTCAGTCTTTGAATTCAAGCATCATTCGTAAACGGCATGGTATTATCGCTGAGATGGAAACATTGTTAAAATTATGGTGTGATAATCAAGTAACGGTGAAAAATTGTCCCGTTGATCAGAACACGGTGTGCTTTCAAGCTAAACAAATTTTTGAGGAATTAAAAGATGAAGCTGGGGAGATGGCTAAAGATGAAACGTTTAAAGCTAGTAACGGTTGGTTCAGCCGGTTCAAAAGTCGCTGTAATTGGCATAGCATTGCAGAAAGTGGAGAGGCAGCAAGTGCAGATAAAGAGGCTGCATCTCTCTATCCAGAGAAACTCAAAGCTATGATAGATGAAGTTGGCTATACCAGCCAAACCATATTCAACGTGGATGAAACTGGCCTGTTTTGGAAGAAGATGCCTAAAAGAACTTTTATTGCGCGTGAAGAGAAAACCTTTCCAGGTTTTAAGGCCGCCAAAGATCGATTGACAGTGATGCTTGGCGCGAATGCAGCTGGTGACTTTAAGTTAAAACCTCTCTTAGTTTATCGCTCAGAAAATCCAAGAGCATTGAAAAACAAATCTAAAGCTGGTTTGCCCGTGATTTGGAAGTCGAATCGTAAAGCTTGGGTGACGGCCTCCCTTTTTGAAGACTGGTTTCGAACGTTATTGCCAGTCTAAACAAATCCCGTTTAAAGTGATGCTATTAATCGACAACGCACCAGGTCATCCACCTGCTACTTTAACTAGTTTCGACCCACGTGTGAAAGTTGAATTTTTGCCACCAAATACAACCAGCTTGCTTCAACCGATGGACCAGGGAGTTATCAAAACATTCAAAGCTTATTACACTAGACGATCGTTTATCAAAGAGGATGCGTTTGTTAGAATTTTGTGGGTAGAGGTATATAAAAAATATAAACATGGGTATTTCAATAGATATAATTATCTATAATTATATATTTTAACCATATTACTTAACATAATGGTCAATAATTATTATAATGTTACAAAATTATCAATTATATTAAATCTTATTTATTACACAGCAATTGACATAATTTGGTACAATAACATAGATTAATTCTATCACAATCGACAATTACAATGTTACAGAATAATATCTAATTATTCTGAACAATAAGCATCAGAATATAATATTAATTACTTATAATAACTTAACTTGCCAATCCTGGTACTCCTCACTGCTTACTGGCAGAGCTTCCGCTCAGCGACGCCTCACGATCGGAATGTGTCTCTTATCCGTCGGAGACTGGTTGGTATTTATACCAATCCGAATGTCAAAACAACTTAATACTACCGCCACTTCAGGCTTACATTTACAATTTATGTTTTTATATTATCCTAATGAATTTATTTCACAAACAATCACTTCAATACATAATTTACAATGTGGAATATATATTTACAAATATTATAACCAATCTAAGTATATTATCTATGTTAACACGTTCAAGTGAAAAATTGCATAACTAGCCCCGCCCTACCCTAAATGTAATACTTCTTTTTTCAGGTCTATTCCCAGAGACAAATAACCGCATTGGACAAAGAATGGAGATTATTGAGAAACATGGCAGTCCCCTTTACAGGAAAAAATGCGGATCCTACACCTGAAGAGTTCTGGAAGGATGTTTCATTAAACAAAAAATGAGACCAGACCTCAATGTTCCCTCTGCTATATTAATTCATAAGTACTGGTACCTCCTCATAGTAGTGCCAATGTTGGGAGACTGTTTTCTTTTATTAATAATATGAAAACCTGCCAAAGAAAAACTCTGCACAGACACTCTAGAGGGTTTGTAAATATTAAAATATTTATAACAAAGAACAATGGGCAGCCTAGTTCCAATGATTTACAACTTTATAAACATTTGTATAAACATAAACAATAAAGAAATTCCAAACAGTATGTATTTTTAATTTAAAAAAACCTACTAAATGAAAGTAGTAATCTACCGAGTTTTCATTTTGGATTCCACCAATATCTACTGATTTTCGTATTTATACTACTAATTTTCTACAATTAGCGTTGATAATACTTTTAAAAAAAACGAGCTGCGTATAAAGGGTAAAAAATTACACCGTATCTTTGAAACTAAACCAAGTTCTATCAGAAATAAATTTCTTAAAGTAAAATTTTGGTTAAATTGTCGCCATGTTACTCCAGTTCTCTTTGAAATTGCGTTGTCATGCTGGGAATTTAGCTGTCCCGGATAATAGAAGCAGGTTAACAGGGGAGCACATCAAAAAAATAATGTTTCTAAAGTCCATACCAGTTGTATACTAGTTTGATTGATTCTACATATTCACTAGTAGATTAAGGTTAAGCACCTTTTCTACTAGTGGTGTTATGGATAAAATATCCCTAGAGAAGAGACATATTATTATTCATGCAGGTCGTTTGTGAACATGACAACAACAACCACGTTCAGCAACAACATTCTCCTAGTATTTACCACGAATTCAAAAATGGCTGACTATCATGATGACATAAGTAAAAATATTTGTTTAAAGTTACTGGATGATTTTTTTTACCAAAGTTAACCCTTATTCAAATAAAGGTATATATATTACCACACCGTGTTTTTTTAAATAATGCACTCTAACTTTTAATTACGGTAACACTAAAGGTATAAATATCACATATTTATAATCTATAATAATTTGTTTATCTATTTTATTTCATTTGACAACCTGTCGACGTCATTTGTCACTGTAAGGTAATGTCAAAGTTGACTCAACGGTTTTGTTGTGAAAAAAGTCGAGTTTTTAGCGGGTGTTTTCAGAAATTTTAAAAGTTTGTTCAAGAAAAAATCTGGTAAGTACTTTTTCGACGCAAATTCCAAAACTATAAGTACTTGCACGTCCCGACCGCCGATTTTGACAGTTGACGTTTGTCAAATTCAATTTGTCAGCCTAATGTAAATAGAAATAGGGTTTATTATAAAAAATTGAAATTTGACATTGACAGTGGACGTGCAGGTACATAACATATTTTGACTAATCTCACGTGTTAGCAGCATTTGCAATTGACTTATTCATATAATTTAGATGTTTCAAACATGTGGTAAATATCTTACCCTTGTCCGATCCCACTTTGAAAAATATCAAATTATCTATATAAAATCGGTTGTCTTTTTGTATATTTTTTTGGACTGCAAAAAGCTAAATAAATATTTTGAGAAGTTCATATAAAGTTCTTACGTAACGTGTCAATTAATACTTTGTTTATTTCAGATATTCAATATGTCAAAGAAAATAAAGGACATGGACAGTTTCAGTATGGCGCTGTGCCTAGTCCTGTACATCAATGAGTTTTGCATTGTTGGGATAATGTTTGTTCCAAGATTATTACACTAAAAGTTTCAAAGCCTAGGAACTATAGGGGTTTTAGATATTTACAAAAATAGATGTTATTTTTAGGTTAGGTTTGTAGGTTATCTGTCAATTTATTGAACTTGATAAAATACGTTTACAAATAGATTTTGTCTCCCAATTAATAATTAAAAAGATATATAAAATTATGAAATCACTACATAGTATAAAACAAAGTCGCCTTAAATCTTTAAAACTACGCAACGGATTTTGATGCGGTTTTTTTTTAATAGATAGAGTGATTCAAGAAGAAGGTTTATATGTATAATACGTACATATTATTGTACAGAAATATTTTTGTATCCGGGCAAAGCTGGGCTGGGCCGCTAGTTATATAATACACTAAAACACATAAAATCATTGAAATATATAAACCTGTCTTCTTAACGAATCCAGGGCCCTTGCAGACACATTTTTTTTTATGAAAAAAAAATATCTTCATCGTCGTACTTTATTTTTATGAATGCGTCAATAGATTTAGATTAAGTTTACAATATATACTGTCGATTGTTGAGGAGGGCTGTGCCCTGCAGTCTTACGTATACTAATTCTTTATACTCGTGAGTTGCAAACAGATTATTCATGAACACACGCACCCTATACACCCAACAGTCACATAAATAATCCTGACCCCACACTAGTACCGATCCTTGTATCATGGGTATCAGGAACTACGAGAGATTTTACGGTTTCACAAACACCCAGACCCGAAACAAATACAAGTAATTCACATTAGTCTGTCACATTTAGTGCGGGAATCGAACCCGCGTCCTCTTTTATATACTTGGCGCGGCGTGAAATGAGCTACTGGCAGCCAAGATTACTTGCAATCCTCCCACACATAGCATAATTATTTAAGTCTCAATCAATACAAGGGTGAGTGGGTGCTTTGGGAGATAATATACACCAAAGGATGAAATAAATAGAAATCATTTTTATCAAAACACATATTTATTATTAAAAAATACATTGACAGCCTTCGTGGCGCAGTTCGTTATCTTATAACTCGCGTGCACCTGTGAGCATAGAATTTCTCTCTTTGAGTTCCTAATCGTTCAGGATAAGTTCCTCATCGTGGCTTCCAACCTCCGCTTTATTAGCCACCCCGAACCTCGCTTTATCAACCTAATATTACTGACACTTAACCGAAACTGAATACAACCAATGAATCAATGAATCTATATACAGTAACTAATACTTGCAGTGAACGCTCTAAGGGCGCTCTCTCAGACAGAATGTGTAATATATTGTTTATAACTCGCATACACCAGTGAGCATAGAACCTCTTTCTTTGAGTTCCCAATCATTTAGGATAAGTTCCTCATCGTGGCCTCCAACCACCCTTATACCCACCCCGAACCTATCTTTATATTACTGACACTTAACTGAAACTGAATACACCCAATGAATCAATGAATCTGTATACAGTAACTAATACTTGCAGTGAACGCTCTAAGGGCGCTCTCTCAGACAGAATGTGTAATATATTGTTTATAACTCGCATACACCAGTGAGCATAGAACCTCTTTCTTTGAGTTCCCAATCATTTAGGATAAGTTCCTCATCGTGGCCTCCAACCACCCTTATACCCACCCCGAACCTATCTTTATATTACTGACACTTAACTGAAACTGAATACACCCAATGAATCAATGAATCTGTATACAGTAACTAATACTTGCAGTGAACGCTCTAAGAGCGCTCTCTCAGACAGTATGTGTAATGTATTGTTTATAACTCGCATACACCAGTGAGCATAGAACCTCTTTCTTTGAGTTTCCAATCGTTCAGGATAAGATCCTCATAGTGGCCTCCAACCTCCCCTATAGCCATCCCGAACCTCGCAACAACCAGCCTAATATTACTGGTGTCAGAACTATGTTACATTAGAGCGACTATATTATATTAATATTCAACAATACGTACAAAAATATCGCCTAAAAATTAAGCTGGCGGACAAACATTGTTCCGATACAGAGCTCAGCTTAAATACCGGATCGTGGTCATTACATGACAACAACATTCTACTGTTCTGTTGTCAACCAAGCAGCTGCAATAATATCCTAAGATGGCATCTAATGGACAGTTGCTAGAAGGTTCAACATCGAACAAAATATATTATGTATAATATATCCTTTGACTTATATGCCTCGATTTAATTCGTCCTCTTAATAAATAAGGATTGTTTCCCCCAATATGTGAGACCAGTTCTTCAGAAAGATCACGTTCTGGACACACTTCTATTTCATAGGCGCCATTCCCTCTAATATATTCGCCATAATACGATCGCGATTGCTTTATTTGATAAGGCCCTAAAGCAATCAATAACAATTGTTCATGAGTTAATCTAGGGAAATTCCCCAATTGCGGTAGGTTACCATAGATTCTAGTAAACATGACCCTACACCTATTTAAGTTGTAATCATTTACAAAATCACCTAAATAATACCTTTCGTCCATAAATCGCAATGCTCTTTGAATAATTTGCCCACACAGTGGGCTATCTACAAGAACAGGATGATATTTATTTAGAATAGCTGCTGCTATCTTGACAGCTTGATTAAAATACCGTTGCCTAAACAATTTAAAATCCCGTTTAAATCTCCCATTGACGACCTCCACAACCCATCTACAAAGAGTTACCCGTCTACTTTTGTTGGCTTGTGAAGAAGACAGTTGAGTTTTACCTTCATTTAGTGATTCTGGTTTATAAACCCTTTAATTATAACTTTCTAAAGTAGTAATTGCATCCCGAAATTCTCGATCAAGAACAAAAATGTCATTGGGTTTAAAAAGTCTATGAAATGACCCATTTTCATTTTCAAACAAACTGGTCATCATTTCTGCATCAGTCTGAGTTACTGGGAATGGACCTACAGCGTCAATTATGTGTCCATCACAAGAAACAATCATAAAAGGTTTGACTAAATTATCATACTTATGTAAGCTTTATGTTTTCTTTTGAAACATATAGTTTAAACATTTCTGAAGAAAAATGTAAGTGCCATCAAATATAGCTATAGCAGGTCTACTCTCCAGGGCTGATTCTGGATCACTAAAAAGTGCATATGGTATTTGTAAATTCCTGGCAACAATATCAGAATGACTAATATGTTGCGGTCTTAAATGTTGTGGTACAAAATGATCATAAAGGCAAGTTCTCACTTTATTCATTAAGAGTTCTAAAGTTGATCTAGGAATATTAAAAATTGTCGACAACCTTCTACTACTTTCTCCTATACGCAATTTAGATAAATATATAGAGCTCGTTTTGGTTTCCTTACATTAAGTGTAGGTAAACCATTAAAAAGGTTCAAGAAATCATTTGATCGAAGTCCTGTCCAATAATGACAGACATGGTTTGGCATATCTTGAATGTTTTCAAAATTAATTAATTCCCCTGTGGAATTCGATATGTTGATAATATCCTCTATTTGGTTGGCATTAAAATAAGAAAATGTTGTGATATTTTGTTGCAACTCATTCCACTCACCTGCATACAAATGTGATTCACACACTCTAGAATTACGTGGTACATAAAAATGATGATCATTCAACAACATCCTTTTGATATAGTTAGGAATCATAAAAAATGCCCTGTGATTACATCTGTTAAATATACAATGAGCAGAGGTATTTGACGTCCTTTTATAGTTTGGCAATTTTATTTGATATGAGTTACGGGATGGTAGTGTTACTGAGGGAAGAGGAGGTAAAGTAGGAGGCACGGGACTGAGTATCAATGTATCTTCTTGGTGCATAACATTGTCTAAAGATTGACTCATTTCTTCTCTCAATCTATCATGGTGTCTATTAGCCTTCATCCAACAGGGATGGCAAACATTATTCATTGTTATTCCCTAAAACAAATAATTCTTAATATTAATTTAAATCTTCAATACATCTTCTTTTTATTATTATTATATACTAAAACAATTTTGTTTGTTTTAGTATATAATAATGTATTAAATATATGTATAATAATGTATTAAATAGATTTAAGTAGATAATATTATTTCCTGCATCTAAATCATTTTACAATTTGTGTTTATTATATATATTTATGTAGTATTATATATGTATGTATTTATGCTATTTATCATGTATGTATGTATGTTGTGTTGGTGTATTTTAATGTTTAGTTAGTATGAGTATTATTTAGTTTCCTCTCTTTTAATTATTTATTTTACACTGCCCTCTCTTTCTCCTTCTTTTAAATCCATCCCGTGGTTGTCTGTAAGACATTGCTTTAAGCGATAAGACCAACATTTGTACTTTTTATTTATTAGTTTCTGTATGTTGTAATTTTTTTAAGTGCTCAATAAAGATTTAAATAATAAATAATAATAATAATGTGTATACAGCATTTTATGTGTTCTTGTTTACTGCATAAAATATAAAAATCAATATTTATCTAATAAAAATAAGTACCTGAAGTGATATAGCAAAATGAAAATTCTGTACAAGTGGATTCCCAGCTTCAATAACATGATGCTTTTTATTCTATACTGATCGACCACAACCAAGACATACCATGTTATGGCTCAATAACCAATCAGATGTACCTTCTGAAGTTAATAATAGGTAGCACTAATGACAAATATGTCCATCTGCAGGAAGCTGAAAAAATATATACTTGATTATACAAGTTTAACATTATAAGCATAGCATTGCTGATGTGATAAATATCCATTTTAAATACTAATAACTACAATAAATCATTTAAATATTTTTGTCCACCCTAAACTGCTTTATACATAGATGGATCTTTCATTGCACACGCTGCTCGGTTGTGGAATACTTTATTAGTAACATTAAAAAGGACCAAATCTAAGTCCATCTTTAAAAGGATGGCCAACAAGCATTATTCCAAGGTTGAATGAAGACATTAAAGTTGTATACTTATTCTTCTGTGTAATCAAATCAAATATATTCATTGTGGAACTTGGTTACAATAAGATGTTACAATATGTTTACTTGAAATCTACGACCTGCTACGTTGGCATAATAACAGGATAAGGGTGAACGGGCTTGGGTTGAGGTTTGATTACTTTCATTGGGTTTTCTCAGAATGTTGCATTATCTTTCCATGGTAGTGGTACCAGGGTAGATGGGGCACTACCCCCCTCCCCTTCCAACCCACAACTAGTTCTAGATTACCTATTAATTGGTTTTTGAATTTCACTTATCAATAATCATTAATAATACTACATACTACCTTATATGTTTACCATTTGTATAATTATATTATTTGGTAACTTCGTTATGTACTTAAGTCGCTATTTTTATTCAACTTTTTGAAAAATAAGTTATGTTCAGTATAATATAAGTCATACGAATGTTTTCCATGATAATTAACTCTACATCACCCTGTTAACTTTGTAGTCATCTCACTTGATGTTAATATTACATAGCTTGGTTTCAAAGATACAGGCACGCATAGTTTGGGACCAATAGAAATAAAACATAATGTAAATAATTCACATTTTGGATACAAATAAATTATTCTATTCTTATTTATAATCAAGAGAAAAGCGTTAGTAATGTTTTATAAGTAGACCTAAGTACCTCAATTGATATCCATCGTGAAAGCGTCGTTCTGGAATGAACTGACAATGTGGAGATAGCATGTCGCTTTAACCGCCCTGTCGCTATTCCACAGTTAATGCACCTCGTCGTTTTAAATGGCAAACCCAGTTCTTGTAGCAATGGTTCACAAATTAACATAACCCTTGAACTTGGCACAAAATAGAAACAATAACGTTCAATGAGCGCTAGAGTCTAGGGATGTGAAAATATAATCGATTATTTAAAATCAATCAAAAAAATCGATTACTTTTTTAAAATATTCGATTTTTATTAATCAACTTTTTATTTCGCTATTTCATACTTTCGATTTTTTTCAATAGTCGCAGCTTTGAATTACTACTTACTTATTACTTACTACGTAGCTTTGGATTTATACATTGCTGCTCCTTTGTCTGATTTAAAAATTAACCCATTGGCTGTATGGAAAAGCTATGAAGGAGCATACCCTAAACTTGCAAAGTTAGCTAAAAAGCATTTACTAATAACTGCTTCATCAGCTCCAGCAGAGCGCCTTTTTTCTAAAGCTGGAAATGTTGTTCGTAAAACAAGGAATCGCATCTTGAGCAAACGATTACCCAAACTTCTATTTCTCCATTTTAATCTTTGCCAAGTGATTTATGGCAGTAGGTTGATGTATCCGTAGCTTTTTATTCCGTTAATTTTGAATAATAAATAGAGATGATTTTTGTTATTTAGTGAAGCGTATCGTTAGTTGAAGATTTTTATTTTGTTTTCATGAAAGAAGTGGATTGTTTTTGTTTATTTACATTTAGTAAGTTTTTATTTTAATTTTGATTAACAAATAAAGACTGTAGTATTTATAGAGATGATTGGTTGCTAGATCACCAAGATTTACTTTTCTGTAGTAACAGTAATTTATTAACATAACACAAGATTGAATTATAAAGAATCCAATCTGCTCAAAAATATTTTATTTGTATAATAAATAATTATTTCATACAGACTAGTAGCTTTTGATTATTGAGTTGGGTTGTTTTATTATTTTATCAAAAAATCGTTTTTTTTAATCGATTATTTTGACTAAAAAAATCGATTTTTGGAAAATTGATTATTATTTGGTAAAAAAAAAATTAATATACAAATCGATTTCTCCCCAGCCAAGTCTTATCCCTACTAGAGTCGTATTTTACCACAGATAACGTACAAAACTCAAAAGCTCGGCTCCTGTCAAGAATTATAACGTAGCGTTTAGTTGTTGCAATGAAAATGTGTAAAAATGGGGAGAATATATTATGTGTAAGTATATATGGCAAAAATGACTTTATATATATATATATATAGTATTGTTAATGAATATAACTTATTACCTACATATAGATTTTTTAGGATCATTTTACGAAAAGGTATTATCATTTTCCTACACTTGCTTTACTGCGAACAAAACGTTTATGTGGGGCCAACAATGGCGGAAATGAGTAGATATCAATGCAAAATCTTATTAGAATTTATTTTACTCCCTAAAGTTCTACAGAAATGTGACATATTCTATAATTAATAGTTGATTTTTTATATTCGTGTCATTATTGCCTTATTTCTGTGCATGATAAAAAGTAACTAGGCAGAAACTGTCCAGGTCCTTTAAATGAAAAAAGTAGACTTCAAAAAGTTGTTGATAATTTAGAAGACTTATCGGATCTCTCTGATTGCGACGAAGAAGATGACCCATGTTGGGGACAGGTAATCAATAGCCCTGCGGACATCTTTGTACCTGTGCCAGAAGAAGAGACGTTAGAAAGAAGATTAGAAGAATTGTTCGGTTCAACTGAAGAAAATGAAAAAGTTACGCTTGAACACGATGCTACAGAACAAACCAACGAGAATCTACTAGAAGTTTTAGAGCCTAGTTCACATGTTAATAATAGCCCACACAGAAGTGAGCTAAAAGTCCCCGAATTTGCTGTGCCAGTTAAGGATACACCAAGTACGTTTGCTTCTATATCAAGTCCTCGTAGCTCAATATCTTCACTTTTACGTACATTTCAAGATGTTCCCGCGCTTAGTGACCAACAGTCTTTATTTTCTGTAACTGAATTCGAAGCTGTTCTCCCGGAAAACCGAAGTGATACTATGTCTCCCTTGTATCAAGAAAATAATTTAAGTATTCTCAATAATCTAGAACAAGAGTCTATTATCAGTAATATTCAACGCCCACCTCGCAGAGATCGGTTGACGCCTCGCGACTGGCAAATTTTAGATGAGCCTCACACAGTTCCACCTTTTGACAAAAAGGCAACCACTAGTACACCAGGGGCGTGCACTCCTTGTAGGCAGAAATGCAGTGCTTTACTTGCCATTCACAGATATTTTATTATAACGTTCGTACGTTTTAGATGACTTTAATTTATAGTAAATAAATGAATAAACAAAATATAATAACTTAAAAACGCCTAATATTTTATAAATAGCACCTATTTGCAATCACGCAA
Organism: Hyles euphorbiae; assembly: GCA_023078785.2. Taxonomy (NCBI): domain Eukaryota; kingdom Metazoa; phylum Arthropoda; class Insecta; order Lepidoptera; family Sphingidae; genus Hyles; species Hyles euphorbiae. The sequence goes on from CM041042.1 coordinate 3,724,065, forward strand.
ACATTATGGTTGCCACGCGAAAAGCAAGAGGCGCTGCAAAGCAAATTAATGTACCTAATCAACCAAGTCATTCCGCCGCGTCCCGCATTACATTTGTTTGCATGTGTGTAGTAATTTTGGTGTCCGTGCACAGTCGCAAACGCACACACCTATGAATATTGAAAGCCGCGACTCCTGAGGCAGGCCTCGGGAGTTCGGCAGTTGTCGGGAGTAATCGTAAATGTTCGTTGCCTATAATCCGAGTAAAATTAATAGGCTGGAATCTAATAAATCACCTATGCACATTATGCATTTTTGGTTAGTAAGGTTTTATTTGTTTAAATAGAAATGTTTTGTGTTTCGCGAAGGGCCATTTTGCTTTTTTTTATGAGATTTTGCATTATTTACTATGTTATACTAGTATGTTTGTAAAAAAAAATAGATTTCTTAACGGATTTTTCATTTTAACATTTGAAAGTGTGTACATTTAACAGTTTATTACTAAGTTTCGATATTAATTGTAGTCATTTGCTTTTACTAGTGTGTTTGTTTATTTTTTTAAATGTTATTTGATTGCGAGGTTTGTGTTAAAAATGTATGTTTATCAAATGAATGAATGAGGTGGCCGAAATCTTGCGTTTATTTACATCGGGATAGGTATAGTAATCTCAACTAACCGGAACCTTGAATATGTGAAAATTGAAAGCTGATTAGGTGAGTTTTTTTTATTTTGCTTATTAGAATTTCTTCCGCCGCGACGATCGATCGCTGTTTTGTCTGCGTTGCCGTAGAAGATGGACATGAATAGTAGTACATCTAAGACTTGTTATGTTGGCATGGTTTCCGACTTAGAGATCCGTCGCGTGGCTGGGGCTATGCTAAAAAACTATAAAAGAAAAAGTTTTTGTGACCGAGTACTCCGCCGCATACCCAGTGTCATAATCCTGTGCACGCCGCTGTAGTACACAATACACCCATAAAACTCAACCGATTCAAGTATTTGAAAAGTTTTTTACTGATTACATAATTGAAATAATTGTCCAACAAACAAATACATACGCACGCCAAAAAAATAGTAAAAATTGGTCTCCAGTGTCAAGTGCTGAAATGAAGGCTTATTTAGGTGTGCTCATATTGATGGGGCTCAATCCATTACCGGATATGGAATTGTATTGGTCCAGTGACACATTCTATAATAATCCGGAAATTTCGAGGGTATTTCCACTCACCAGATAAAAAAAAATTACCGAAAATTTACACCTTAATAATAATGAATTGGAGCCAGGGAGAAATTCTGCAGAATATGACATATTGATGGGGCTCAATCCATTACCGGATATGGAATTGTATTGGTCCAGTGACACATTCTATAATAATCCGGAAATTTCGAGGGTATTTCCACTCACCAGATAAAAAAAAATTACCGAAAATTTACACCTTAATAATAATGAATTGGAGCCAGGGAGAAATTCTGCAGAATATGACAAGTTGTACAAGCTAAGGCTTTTAATCACGGAGTTGAATGACATTTTCCAAAATGAAATGGAAAATTCGAGCTGACAATCCATTGACGAGTGTATGGTAAAATTTAAAGGAAGGAGTTCATTAAAACAATATATGCCCAAAAAACCAGTCAAAAGAGGTTTTAAAGTATGGGCAAGATGTGATGCTGCAACTGGTTACTTGTACCAGTTCCAAATTTATAATGGCAAAGGTGACAGCGTCGAGAATGAAGGGTTAGGTTATAATGTTGTGATGTCATTGTGCAATGACCTGCCGGAATCGACATTAGTGGCTTTCGACAATTTTTTCACCAGTTGCAACCTTATGGAAGCCTTATATGAGAAAGGAATATACGCAGTCCGAACTGTCCGATCTGACAGAAAGGATTTACCAAGCATTTTAAAAAAATCACAACCAAAAGCGCTGAAATTAGAGAAGCACCAATTTGCGTCAGTGTCAGCAGGTCCTATTACTGCAATTAAGTGGCATTACACCCGGGACGTATCAGTGCTAACTACGGCTCATCATCCACGTGAGGTGATGTATGTTAAAAGAACACAAAAAGATGGATCCAGGCAAGATATACTTTGCCCCAAAGCAATTGCCTCATATACCCTCACGATGGGTGGTGTAGACCATTTTGACCATTTCCGTTCGTCGTACCCAATTGACAGAAAATCGAGGAAGTATTGGATGAGGCTTTTTATTTTCATGTTTGATTCTGCAATTATAAATTCATACATAGCGTATAATACAACACATACAGTAAATGTTCATTCTCACCGTAATTACAGATTAAAATTGGCGCGCGAACTAATAGACAATTTCACAGGAAAAAAAATAAGCCAACAGTGTTTAAAAATAAAAAAGGTGGCAACTTTGGGGTACTCGACGAAATCCGTCTTTTAAATGTCGGTGTACACATGCCGGAAGAAATTGATACCTATAAGAGATGTAGGTTTTGTAGTACTAGAAGAGAACAAAAGCGTACAAAAATATGTTGCACTATGTGCAAAGTAGCATTATGTGCTCGATCTTGCTTCAGGTTGTTCCATATCGTCGACTCCGGTGTAGAATAAAGAGAATGCCCAAGTTCCATAAAAAAGAAACCCAGCTCCAGCAGACATGAGATGTATCTCATATTATCATCAATAATAATAAACGGTCATTACCGTGATACTTGCTGGCGAAGATAGAAAAATTGCCAATTTTACTTTCCATAGGTTGGGTTTTTATTAAAAATAACATTGATTACTTTTTTTATATATTTTTTGTACAAGTAATTTGTTTTTGATTTAGATTTATAGATTGTAAGAATACCATTAATATAAGCAATACTATAAGGTAGGTAATATGCAATACTAATAAAAAAAATATTAAAAAAATAAAATGTTTCATTTCCAAAATATAAAATAAATATTAAAAGTAAAACCAAGAGGAAGTCACTAGTAAAGAAACGAAAATTAAACCGTAACGGACAATGGTAACAATTTTACCACCAACATCAAAAATGTTGTAGTCATGAACGGATAATGGTAAATTATTTACCACCAGAAAAACTACCCCATCCCCTATTCTTTTTTAAATTTTGATTTTAAAAATGAAATCAGTGACCCTCAATTACCTACAATACAATGCAACCTTAAAAAAAAATGCATACCGGCTCGCGTTTGTTTAAGGGTTAACGGAACCTTGCGCTATCGTAACGTATAATGCGAGTTATTACGTAACGCAAATAGTAAGCCGAGTCGAGTATATACTATATCGAAAAGCTGACATTCAAATATGGCTTAATGATGTTAATATTTCATTTAAAGAATCCTACACTAAAGCGGAACTTTTGTGTCCTGTCAAAGACAACAAACAAAATCCACTATATGAAGCTGTAGAAAAAATAAAATAACATGGGCATGAGGTCTTAAGGTTACTGCCTTACCACTGATCTCAACACCATTGAGTTAATATGGAGTTATTTTAAACACAAAATTGCTGCTAAAAATCTTGGAGTACTTAGATAGATCAGCTGATCAAAGAGTGCTTCAAATATATTACTACAGATAATTGGAAAAAGTATACTGACCATATAATTAACTTAGAAAATGAATACAAGAAGAGAGACATAACTGCGAAAACAGAACTGGGGCCATTTATAATTAATGTGTGTGATGAAGAAAGCAACAGGGACAACTCTTTTGAGGACATATAAATTTTGGAGTCTGATTTTGATTATAGTGATTAAATGTAATGCTTATAAATACACTAATTTTTTTTTCAATCCTGAACCTTCTTTTGTTTCAAACGAAAGAAATAGCCTTAAAATATTTTTTTTATTATTTATAGTTCATTGAAATAATGTGTGCAAAAACTGTTAATAGGCTGTAAAGCCATGACCATGAATAGTGTTTAAAACCAGCCGACAAACACGAATTAAAAAAGGGGTATCACAATACTTGTTTAAAATGTACATACTCTGTTTGCCACAGAAACACCAAAACGTATCTACACATTGTAGATGTTATTAGGAGAAGGTTTCAACACGAGACATCGCATGATACATTTTAATAGTAGCCGCCCCAGGTATACTCTAGGGTATGTATCCACCCTAGGGTCTGAACAAGTATAACTGATCTACCTTCGCCCTCATCAAGACAGGCCTATCGACTGCATATATAAAAAACAATTCTGTGCCTATTGACAGAGCGTCGGCAGCTGCACTGAGTACTGACACAGGTGCTTGAGAGCTTTGAATCAAGCACTCGTTCAAAATGTCTAAAACAATGGTTGAATGTGGCTTAAAATGTTTTTGAATTGAAACCCATCAATATCAAAAAGAAAACCCCCGATGGAGCCAAAAACTGTATAAATCCATTGAGGAACCGTTTTCAGTAGCAGTTTTGATATACCCTGTATACCAGACCATATTTGCTACAACAACATAAGTCATCAAACAGTTAATTTTTATCATTTCTATTTATAAACCGTGGAAATTCAAATTTTAAGTAATGCATAGAAAAGTCCCTTACAACTCATTTGGTTTGGACATGAAACAATTTTTTTGATTCCTATAACTACTAATTGACCGGCATGTGGTTTTTTAAATGACCTATTCAATGTGTCTTATAAATAATCTCAAACACTCTTTCTTCCACCACAGTCTACTGCTGAACATAGATTTCATCTAATTATCTCCACAACAACCTGTGGGAAGTGGCCTGCATCCAACATTTAATATAATAAGTTTAGAACAGTCTCGTTTGGACGAATTTCCAAAGAGACAACACCCCTATCATAGCCTGAATAGTACACAATTTCAACAAAGTAACATTTTATGTGGTAAAGCTTTCGTCAAAAATACAAACCAACACTATCAACCATTGCAATGGCAGGCAATAATATCTGTTATTTGGATGGCATTTCTACAAACAAGGATGAACACAATACCCACATCAACGAAATGGTCCCTTTCTCGTCATCAAAACTTAAACCCACTATACCATCACGGAAACAAAGCGTACATAAGTACGACGCAGGACGTTTAGCAGAAGCTTCAGCATTATAATCAAATAACAGAGTCAAATTAATTAATTAATATGGCTTTCAACCACACCAAACCACACTTTCAACCGCGAAATAAATTTGCCGTCATTTGTCAATTGTCAGACAAATTTGTCAAACGTCCATAGACAAGAATCGCCGAGGACTAGTGCAGGGCACGTGTCAGTAAAATCGACTATTTATATCCTAAAAAATAAACCAAAAAAAAACAAGTTTTATGAAAAACTAAATAAAGTGATGTTTTTAAATTTTTACTATATATTACATGTTTACCACTGCAGGGCACATAATTTTCCAAATGCAGATAATATCTTGCCCTACCTACCAACTGTATATCCAATTTAATGACAACTAGTACATGTGTTGTAAAATTTCAAATAGCCATCTTCAATTGGCATAAATTTTTAGACTCAACGTAAATTAAAAAAGTAACATACGTTTAATAAGTCTACTTATTTGAATTACTCCAAATACCCCTTAAAATGATACAAATTCGACAAAAAATATACTACCCTACTATATTAATCCGAAACGAAGTTCGAAACTTCGGATGATCGAAGTTTATATACGATACGAATGTAACCATAGACTTATGGTTACGATGTACGTTATACGAATTCGAACGTATACAGAGTAGATACAATCGTAACATATATAAACTTCAATCGTACGAAGTTTCGAACTTCGTTTCGGATTAATATAGTAGGGCCCTTGAACAGGCATGCGCGCCGCGGACTGTAAAATGTTGGACACACTTGCTCTATATCAAACATTACGGAACCGATTTTGATTAAACTTATAGAGCTCCTAAGTTGGACTATATCTAATCGAACGCATGAAGACTAGGCTAGACTTTTACTGGTGGTAGATCTTTTACTGGTAGTAGAGGCCGCCTGGGTGGATACCACCAAACTAACTGCTTTTCACACTGACGGTCAATATGTTTTTATTTTTGCCAAGGAGCTACATCTGCTCCAGATATTAAAGCTTTATTAGGACAGTTTGTAGACTATATTCTAAATTTTGGTCTTAATCCTATTGAAAATCAGGTTGGTTGCTGCGGAAGCATCCAAGCCTAAAAATCTATTCAGTCTTCCGTATAAGAATTGGAAGAGTATGAAAACTTTTAAAAGTTAATGTTGTCGACATGCGTATATATACACTCTTCTGATAATACACTCTTCTGATAAAACTGAACCAATGCATCATCACTGAGAAATGCATCAGCGTGGACAAACAGTCATGCATTTTATTTTAATTGAAATTCGTGTTCAGATGCTCGTATAGACTAACATATCCAAAAACTGTGCAATACTGTCACAATTACATACATCTGCATCAGCCCATATACACCTCACTGCAGGGCACGGGCCTCCTCTACAATCGAGAGAACGAATACATATGAAATACATAATCTCCTTTTTTGAAATTGATTAAAAGAACTAGCGTATTTATATGCGTATGGTGTTTAATAATATCACTACATAGTATAAAACAAAGTCGCTTTCTCTGTCCCTATGTCCCTTTGTATCCTTAAATCTTTAAAACTACGCAACGGATTTTGATGCGGTTTTTTTTAATAGATAGAGTTATTCAATAGGAAGGTTTATAAGTATAATACGAACATATTATTATACAGAAATCTATTTGTACCCGGGCGAAGCTGGGCCGGGCAGCCAGTACATTATAAAAATACAATACTTAAATAAAAAATAACACACAATACACAACAAATAAACTATAAAAATACATCTCGCCTAGATCGTTTTAGAACTACTTCGCGTTATTAAACTTCCTGTTATGCTTAATATACATAGTTATTTTATGGATGCTCCATGACAATCGCGAGGTCTCCGCAGTAGCTATATCTCATAATTTTAATCCAATTTAAAGACAAATAATAAAGTTGAACTTTCATGTGTTGTATGTGTGGTGATATTGCCAGTGATCACTGGCCATAAGAGACTTAATATCGAATGGTTCAAGGGGTCAACTCATTGCAGTACTTGGGTCCTACTATATTCGTCCAAACGAAGTTCGGAATTTCAGACAATCGAAGTTATTTATACGATACGAATATATCTACTCTGTAAAAGTTCGAATTTGTATAACGTACATCGTAACCATAAGTCTTTGGTTACGACCATAAGTCAATAACGACCGTAAGTATATGTAGGTACATTCGTATCGTATATAAACTTCGATCATCCGAAGTTTCGAACTTCGTTTCGGATGAATATACTAGGGCCCCTTAATAGGAATCGATTCTAAGTTTTATTTCTCCTATTATGTCAGTACGAGCGTCAGACATGTGACCTTAATATCCAATAACAAAGACAAGTTTAGAAACTTAATTACGCAGGAGCATTTATGCTGTAATTAATTTAATAACACCGGATAAAACGCTTCACATAACGCCTTTATGTTTTTATTTCATAATTCCAATAAAAAATCCTTGTCTAATCAAAATGATAGCTTAGTAACCTTAGTTTATGACAAAACGTTTTGACTTAGATACAATTTGATTGTTGATACCACGCACGAATTTCACTTGATTTGCTTGGAATTTGCAAAATTGCTTGGAAACAAATATATATTTTTTAAATAACGTCCCAATAAACTATAGCTTAGGATTTTATAATTATCGATACTTAGAGCCATAAATTTTGAAAAAATGAATCAAATATGTTTAATAATCAATTTGCCATAGAATGAAATACGGAAACCATAAGGTACGGAGTCTTCTGCTCAACATCAATACTTACGTCAGAGAATCCGAAGCCAGGTAGACTGGGGTGCAACGACTTCCATTGCAGTCTATGTGCTTGCTAACAGAAGTCAGATAATGAATGGTTTCATAAAACTCCCGGACGGATCCAGGCCAACCATGTAGCAATAACAAGGGCACTACTTGCTGTCCACGATGTGTCTGAAATAAGCAAATGTAAGAGCCGGAATTGTAAATCAATTTTTTTGATTTGGACCATTAATACCAGTTATCTAAAGTTAGATCTAAACATCGATCCGTAATATACACCCATAGCGATTCCTGTCGCTTCCTAATGTTGGACGTTTGTAACAAAAATATAAACAAAAAATAAAATTGGATTCAATTGCACCAATTCACTCTTTATTAAATATTAACAATTAATCCCTGATTATATCCGCACTAGGGTTTGCATGATTAATTCAATTTTCAATAATTATTCCGTTTAATTGACCATAAAATATTAAGTTCTCAACCATTACCATGATAATTTTTTTTTTTTTATTCTTAAGTATGTTTATTTGGTCTTTCTTTTTAATTTTTCTTTTATGTATGCACTTTTTGTTTCTCTTTTATGTTATCATCTTGCTCAATATATTGTTTTGTTTTGTTTACATAATGCAAATAAGTGTAGTAAGTAAGTATAAGTGGTCTAGCTTTCACAAATAACACTGATGTTACTTAGATTCTGTGCATGCTGTGACACCTTAAAATGTTGCGCGTTTAAATTATTACTATAGCTATACTTTATCCTTTACATAAGAAATAATGTAGCAGCTACTGGTTGTCCATAAATAAATAAATAATAGAATAGTTAATTCAAATCGATTTCATGTTATTTAATCTATAAACACGTATGAACATACAAATTTAAATAACTGCGTTGCAAATAAACAAATTGACTACTATTGTTTAAAAAAATATTAAATTAAATTACAATTCACCATATTTTTTAAGTGATGTAAATGGTTACGAGTAAATAAAACACCATAATATGGTATAACATTTATCTCTGTATCAGCCCATATACGTCCCACTTCAGGGCACGGGCCTACTCTACAACCGAGAGTGCGATTGAGAGTGGTTAGGCCATATAGTCCACCACGCTGGCCTAGTGCGGGTTGGCGGACTTACATACCATAGAATTTTTTATAAATGGCTATGGTATGCAGGTTTCCTCACGATGTTTTCCTTCACCGTTTTAGTGCGTGGTGATTGACTATCAATACACACATGACTCCGAAAAGTCAGAGGTGTGCCCTGGGATTCGAACCCGCGACCACCGTGAACATATTGGCAGTCGCATCTAGTCCGTTTACCAACAGGCCACCACGCACTTATAACATTTATAACATTTATAAACATAAATAAATTTTCTTATCAATTTATTTATTTATTTTACTTTATTTAGGACAACAGTTGTAGAAAAATAAAGATAGTATGATTAATTATCCATATTTAATTCTTCTGATGCCATTCTCTAAATGCTGCAATTGATTTCAAAACGTTGTCTGCAAATAGTTCGGGCATTTCAAAAGCCAAAAAATGTCCTCCGTCAAACAAAACTGTAGAGTTGAGAAGATTCGGGAACTTTGTTTTCAGTATAGGCGGTGATTGGTATAAGATTTCATCCTTTGCATGAACAGTCCATGTTGGTACTGGTGTTGGGACTCTAAAACATATTTAATTGGAGTAATACGTTAAATTATAAAATATTTAGTTTCAAGTCAGTTTTATTTTTATTTTAAATAGTAAAGCTACTAATAAAATATATACCTTCTCGTCTCGTCTTACTGTAGATTATTTTATTGAGATAAAGTATAACGCAAATTAAATACACTATCGTAAAAACTGTATCCAATAGAAGTAGACTTTGTTCGACCTTGACATATCATTTTCGCTTTATTCGCTTACATCTGCCTGTTCATTTTGTTTCATTTCAGGAAATTATCACAATACTTTCCTTAGTTTAAATACTTACTCATAGATTCTCATAGCCACATTTCTCAAATTTGCTGTTTCGGCGTATATTCTGAATGATGTAGTGATACTGTTAGGTACCCAGTACATCATCAGATTGTCGATCAAATGTGATCGAGGATAAAAATTGTGGAGTCCTCCATCATTTTTGTAAATGTTAGTCCTTCGAGTTCCCGATGAAAACATTTGGAGTATGTACGCAAGGAGACCGCCTGGAGAATCTGACATGCCCACGCCTGAAACATAATTAATACTCCTTTTATTTAGTTTAACGATTCGTATTATATAGCTCAAAACATCTTTAGACACTTTATCTGAGGATAAATAAATAAATAAATAAATACACCCAACAGTCACATACAAAGTGTGTTAATCACCTAGTTATCGAAGTCAAGACGCGTACCTGATGATTTAATATATTATATGTTTTGTAAATTCTATAGCAAATACATGATCATTATTTCACTCTTTTGATTATATAAATAATTCGTAGGTTAAATACCTTAGTAATAATGACACGATCTTATTATATTTTCATTTTGCATAACTCACCTAGAGTATCTGGTTTTGTGGCTTGTAAATGAAAATAGCCCGTTTCGGAAACGAGCCATAATATGTGATTTACTAGAGGGTACATGCGATCGGACAGAAGCGGGTCCACAACTGCCGGTGGGAATACCGCGCCTGCCAGTGTTTTACCAAATGCCTTAGGTGTAAACGCAGCTGCTAGATTCGTGTGGTAACCTAACACTTCCTGCAATAATAAACATTCTAACAAAACATTTATCTGGTGGTAGGTTTCTCATAAGTGAGAAGCCTGGGTGGGTACCATCGCAATATCTGTTTCTCCCGCCAAACAGCAGTTTAAATGCACTGTTGTATTTCGGATTGAAGTATATTGTAGCCAGAGTCACTGCTGAACATATTGAGACTTTAGATCTTATGTTTCAGGATGGCGAGCGCAGTGGAATGCCAAACATTGCTTTGTAATTCAAGGTGTTGTTTGGTTTTACTACTGTTCATGAGCGTCCGCATCGCTTACCATCAGGCGAAGGGCATGCTCGTCTCGCGATTGATTGCAATAAAAAAAAGATTCTTTAAATTTCGATCTTCAAGATCAAGTATTGAAAGAAAAATATAAGAAAAATGTAAAAATGTAATGTTTATAAATTACAATACACACCTTAGGAAACAGCGTTGCCATATTTTGACCTATGAAAGCGCCCCAATCACCTCCTTGCACGTAGAAATGGTAATGACCTAATCGCCGCATAAGGTTCCTGAAAACGATACCCATTTCTACTACTCCTAAGCCTGGTCGTACCGCGGACTGGGGACAAAATAATAACAACAAATATTAATTTTATATTTCTATAAGACAAGCTGCTTTATTTGTATGTTGGGTTGTAGCTATTTTTTGTGGTCAAGAAGCTCTGAAGAAGTAAGTAAGCACTGTTGTGGTCACTGGGCATTAAAGTCTACACTTAAGACCTATGTGTTAAGTGTTAATTGTAAGTGTGCTCTTGCTTTCGTTTATGGATAACAACGACTGATCTTCCTCTTCAATAATCATAAATCTACTTTAGAAACTCAATATAACATGATTTTAATTCAGAATTAATTTTGCAACAATATTATGTTATTATGAATTTAATAACACTAGATAATAGGCTTCATATTATACGCCTTCATATACCTTTAAGTTATTATTTCATAATTTAATTATGATTACTTATTGAAATAAAACTAATTTTATTGATTTTCATTGTACTAGCGATGTGACGTTTCAATGACTTTAACGTTCAGTTTTCGTAGTCACAGTTACATATCGGATGTGAGATGCCGATTAATTTGTAGTACAAAGTATTAACGGAACTATCAGACTTTATACTAGGCCCTAAATTAGCCATTTCTGAGTAAAGTTAATGCCGCTCTAATTGTTAGGTGGAAAATATCAGGGTACTAAAATCACAAGCAAACAAAAACTAGATCTGGGATTAAAACGAAATTATTATTTTCGTGGTCATGCTATTTGCCATGCTCCTAAACTGATGGGCTGGCATCACATCCACGATCTAAGCAATGTGAATGTTAATGGAGCGCAATGCCAAGCATTGCTTTGTAATTCAAAGTGTTGTTTGGTTTTGCTTATATTCATGAGCGGTCGTATCGCTTACCATCAGGTCAATGACATGATCGTCTCGCCATTCAATGGAATAAAAAAAATGCTATAAAGAAAAGAGTTAATGACAACGCGCGAACGGTGCAAAAGGTGCAAATAAGAATGAGTACTATTACAGTGTCTATAATTATCACCACAATAGTAAGGTACCAGAAGTCCTATGGTCCACATGAATACACTTACGTCAGAGAATGCGAAGCCCGGTAGACTTGGGGCCACGACTTCAACAGCAAAGTCTCTGTGCTTGCTAACGGAAGTCAGGTGAGGGATGGTTTCATAAAACTCCCGAACGGACCCCGGCCAGCCATGTAGCAACAACAGGGGCACTACTTGCTGTCCATGATGTACCTGAAATCAACATTAGTCGTAGTCAATGTAATTAAAAGATCTTGATCGCTACCTCAGGATCCCAAAAAAATAGGACAATAAATGTATACTGGGTATCTCAAGACTGCTACCGAAAACGAAGCCGGGTGTTGCGTTTCTTTGCGAAATTTTTAATTGCATTGTGTTCGTAGCCACTAAAACTACCACCCAGCTTCGTTTTCGGTAGCAATCTTGGTATACCATGTATATATTTATTGATTTTTAAATTGTTTTGATTCGGTAGATTTGATTAGAATGATTATATTTCAATCGATTGATATCAATTACAGTATTTTTAATTTCAGCCATTAATTACTACCACCGCAAATAGACGTTTCGGGTAATTAAGGGAAATTGTGCTAACGGTATTTAACGTTATATACGCAATATACCAGTCAGTACCTTTGGCTTCACTCTAATAAAATGTATATAGAGTCCTTGAATATTCGTTCTATATTGAGAATATTGGTTGAGAAATTCTTCTCTTTCCTTGAAAGGATATTCTTCAGCCCAGTACTTCAGCCAAGGGTATAATTGGTTACTGTTAAATCCATACTCAAAAGCAACTCCTTCAAGTGGCGGAGCTACTCGACGCTGATTCCACAGACGATATCGAAGGTCCTTTATCATCTGAAATTAATTATGATAACAATAAGCTGATATTTGAGAAGAATCTTTATTTGTTTCAATTGACGATTGAATTCATTTCCGTACCCATTTTTTATTATCTGGGAACAACAACGTGTAAAGAGTTAAGGTTCACGTGTCTATTGTGACTAATCACTTGGTGTAAGCGTTTCGGTTTGCCATTTCTTCATTAAATATATTATTTATCGTCACAGGATACTAACAGAAGCCAAGCTTGTGTATGTACTTCACTTTTGTTGCCACACTCACACTACGCTCGGCGTTTGCGCAAAAGTTGAAACTCGCCCTCGCAGTGGTCTCGACTGGTTTCGAATATCATGTCGGTGAACGATGTCTATGTGTGTGTTGATTTAGCGCGCTTTGTATGAAGCTTGGCTTCTGTTAGTTTAGTATTCTGTGCTATAATCAGGTTTTTGAATACCACAAGTTGATTCAAGACTACTTAAATTATAAAAATATTTAGAAACAAGAAATATTATTTAACACTCTACGGGTATTTGTCAAAATATTTTAATAAAGATGGCCTGGTTTGTTTGCCTGGTTTGTTGTACATAAATTAAAAGGTGTCGTGATAATTAATTAGTAAACGAATATAAGCCAGGGCCTATATCACCGGTCTGGTTAAAAATAATGAATACCTGGTTTTATTCCGACATGCAATAAGTTAATTATTATTTTCTATAATTAGGAATGGATACAGATGGTAAACTTACCTCCTCCTTAAACACAATTTTAAAAGGCCATATTCTTGTGTCATTATGGTCCTTAAGATGATTTGGTCCCCACCAAGCATTTAAGTTGATTGACGTTTGAGGTGGCTTCCAAGATAAAGCAACTCCCGTTAAAAATAAAATGATTATGAAAAAACTTAAACGAGCCATGTTTCGCAGTCAATAATATACAGGGTGGACAAGAAAACGGCGCAACTGCCAATATACATTATAGTATATGGTGAAGGCATCTTAATTAAGACGGATTTGCATGGCGCTAGCGAATATTAAGAAAGATGCCGAGAAAAAAAAAACTAACCTTACATATGCTAACCCTTAACACATTACGCTAAAGTGATTGAACCTTACAACTGAACGGTAGACACTCAACAATAAATAAGCAGAGCTCATTATTTACTTATAAGTCGTGCGATTGTGTACATAACGCTCAGGGTACATAAAAAGGATATTACATTAATACTGTCAATAGTCACATACATGGGTACTAACCCCAAACTAAGATACAAATCTTGTGTCGCGGGGATTAGAAAAATAATTATGGTTCATGGAAATTATTTGTCTCGGGGCAGAAACCGAACCCGCGGTCTCTCATTTCACAGGCAGTTCTTACCAACAGTGCCACGGAGACCGTCGGTGACTCATATGGGCTGGTTAGTTGTCATTAATGACCACTAAAATAGTTAACTGACCTTGTAATGTAAACCGTAATGACCTTGATAGGCAAGGATGGAAGCGCAGGATCCGCCAAAACCCGCACGAAAACACTGTCACTGTTTGGTAGCCCAAATCACTTTTTCTTTTACATTTCACATAACACAAGTTACATCAAAAGCTATCAAATTGGGTAATGTTCAAAGCATAGTGAAATTAATAAAATTTACTCAAAATAACTGAAAACGAATTTACAATAATATGCACACGACTAATACATGCACACGCGATCGCAATCCGAATCCAACTAATAAAAAATAAATTATTATTTTGATTTTTGAAAGATAAAGGCCTGTTCACATTAGATACAAAGCTTTCCTATTTGAGTTCATAATAATTCATGTGAACAATTAGTATTAGTACTGTATCAGCTCATATACGTGCCACTGCAGGGCACGGGGTCTCCAGTGCAGTAAATTACTGGTTAGTGTTTATTGATTTCACTAATTTTATCTCACAGAAGTCTCATATGCAAATTCTATGCTGTAATGGTAGACGACATTTCTCTAGGTATAAGAATTTAGAAGAAATTTTATCACTTTAAAGTAACATTATTTTCAAAACACATTAAAGTAATGTTAAATACAATAATAAGCAATATTAAATAGGCAATTTGTAACTGACTGGATCGGTTGATGACATATTTAAATAATATTATAACCTCTTGAGCAAGTAAGGACCATTCTATCAGTCCAATAAGATCTTTTTTTTAACGTAACTTTTATATCGGAATAGGTACTTAATCAAATTAAGTTATATCAAGTGTGTAGTGTGAACACACCTCAAGATGTCGGTCTTCTTTTGCAAAATGCTAAAAGTTACCGACAAAGACATTGCCGCCTTTCGGCTCGCGCTCACAAAGGGCGGCGGCAACCTCAAAGGAAGAATAATCGAGCCGCGTTGGATCCGACGAAGTACACTATGACCGGCGGCTTCCTTTGACTAATAGGGCCGAATTGGGCCATCATTTTAAAAATCTTATTTTTTATTAATCAGTGTCATCACATAATTTTTTCAATGAATATTAATTATTTAGATAATTTAAATGTTATGTAGGTATTACCAAAACTTTTCTAATTATAATTAAATTCGCAATATTACATGATTTAAGCGATGACCGGTGTGATTTCTTGGTGTCTTTCAGTTTGGATTTGTGACACTAAGGAAAATAATGACAAACAAAATAATAATCAATCCATACACGATGCAACTGCACCTAAAGTTATTATGTTGTTAATTTATTGACGCTTAAATCTGAGTACGTCCCTGTTTAACTGATTGATTTATTTGAAATGAAACAAAAAATATCCTTTTGAAGTTAGAGAAGGATAAATTATACAGCTAAGAGTTCATGACCTTACCCATGTGTAAACAACGGTTAAAGCGATGTGTAAGAAAGTTTTGATGCTGTTAAAAATGGTTTTCGTGGTATATTTCGTTAACCGTTCAATTAATGACGAAACGAAAAAATACGTATGTGTTTAAATCTTGTTCTTCATCCATTCCAACTGGTTTTATGCGAATAAGTGGTGATTAAACTGAAAACTTTAAACGGTCATAACTTCAAAACGGATAGGTATTTTCCAAATATTATTTTTTTATTACGATATTAATATTATGCCCTTGTACCCAACTGAGCAAGTGCGCCATTTTTTTGCGCTCCCTGTATTGTCTTTTATTTACCAAGCTTAATACAACACACACAACGAGAAAATATGTTACACAAAATAAATCATCATACTGTTATTTACAGACACATTACAGCACTTTGTGCTCAATAAAATGTAAACTACCCTTACTTTGGATTTTGAAAAAATGTAATCTACCACAAGCTACTTGCAATTATCCTAGCGTTTTAAAGCATAATGACCATTGATATATTAGAAGTCATAAATTCCTAATTAGTGGAAGCGTATATCCGTTGCTATAATCCCTTAAAAAATACAATTACAGTCAATTACACTATTTAACTTCATAACAGAATTTGCAAATTAAAATCTTTATGTAGGGATTGTTTTAGAGTTGTGTACGGATTATAAGTACCTATGTGCAATTTTATATGAAAATAATATGATTATTAAGTTAGACCAAAATTATAGTATGGCTTAACTTTGCACAAGAAAGTAATACACAATCGATCTTAAAATCGACTAATTTTATATGATGAATATTGCTGGCAGCACTCATGTCACAAACATCGCACATCGCACAAAGTCGAAATTCGAAAATTGTCCCCCGATCACCGATTGTCATTTGTCATCAGGCCGGTTTAACTCAGGCTTAAAAAGTGACCCAATTTTCTATCTCGCTTTCTCATATGCCGTTTTCGCCCCATCTCTTTCACTTTTATGAATGTGTGCGTGTGCCGGCGTGCGCCGTCGCCGCCATATTGCCGCCATATTTTTCATCAGTCAATTGCTGTTTAGTTTGGATTTGCTTAATTTATTTTAATTGCATGTTATTTCATCTGTTTTGTAATCAGTAACGTAAATATTTAGCATTACAAACGTGATATAGTTTTGTTTGTGTAAATCGTGTCTAAAAACTTGTGATTTACGTGATAATTATTAATTTTAGTTGTGTTTTGTTCCCGAGTGCACAAACGAAAAAAAACATAGAAATATCTGTGCAGCATTCACAAACAAAATATACAAACACTTTAATAAGTGAACAGCTATTTTGGCGAAGCAAGAAATACCAAATTATTGAAAAACATAAATCTAACCTCATCTGACATAATAAAGGTAAATATAATAATATGTTATTCCGCTGTAACCTTATTTATAGTTTAATCTGCTACACGAATATAAGAAATAACAATTAGTTGAAATAAATGCCCATTAAAATACAGATTTATTAGATCTCCGAACATGTGATAAGGTTAACTTTTTGTTAGTGTCTAGAGTTGATGGATTATGTAGCCTTACTCCTCCCATTCGTACTCTCGACTGTAGAGGAGGCTTGTGCTCTGCAGTGGGAAGTATATGAGTCGACCCAGCACAGTACAGTGCAAGATTAAAGCTATTTGTTGGTATTTCCAAGTTCATAACATATTAATTTATAATTATAATTTTTTATGGTTATATATAGGTATTTAAAGTCAGGAAAGCAGTCAACTTCAACAGATTGTGCCCTTATTATATTTATTTTTTTATTAATTATTTTATAATTTCTAGGCTAGACTCGGGTGAAATTTCCAGTCCAAGCAATTCGCAGGAAAATGGGTTCATCATTGGAAGTACAAAGAAAGTCTCTACTACGTCTGCAGGATCACTACACTGTAGACTTATATGTTAATATTGGCGAGGGTTAAATCACAACAGAAGTAATTATGTTCATTAATAATCTGTTTATAATATTTATACTTCTTGATATAATAATTAAGATTCCCATAAAAATACATTTGCTAAAGATTTTGGTTATATTTTCAAATCCAGTGCAATGCATTAGTTTATAAAAGTATATTATAGACCCATATTGTGCATACTATAATAGTAATAGCATTAACATTCTTTAAAATTACTATATTCAAACATATTTTTTGCCTATTCCTTAAATATATTATAATAATGAATCAAAAATGTTTTAGTATTTAACTATCATGCATTTAATGTGTTCCATGATTTGACTAATTATTTGTTAATTGATAGCTTATTTTAATTATGTATGTCTTGTTTTTGCTTTTCAATTTCTCCAAAAGTAAGCCAAATCGTTTTGTTTGTTGTTACAAACAAAGCAATCTTATGCTGTTTCATGGTATTGTAAAATATAATTTGCAATAATTAATGTTTCCATTTAAATTTTTATTTGTCAATGCATATTTGAATTCTGTAGTCATGGTCTTAAATTTGGCATTGTTTTATTGGCCCTAAAATTAAGAGAATTTTAAGAGATAAAATTAAGAGATATTAACAAATTGAAAATGTTTAAATTAATCTGAAGATGTATAAAAAAGTATTGTAGGTTATAATATTCATTAGGATAAAAATGTTAAAATAAAAGTGTTGTATAAAAATATAACATCAAATAAATGAAATAATATATTGTTGAGTAAAGGTTTAGAATTATAACTTGGTTTTATTTATTTTTATTTTAAATCCATAAATTTAAACATATAAGTATAAAACCCAAATATAAAACCGGTAACTTTCCGGTAGTAAAAATCGGAAAGGATAACGTACATCCCTAAATATTTCAAAATCGGTAATTTCGGTAAAGTACCGATTTCCAGCTCTGGTGGGAAACGGATCTAAATATATATACGTATAACGTGCGAAAGAGATGGCTCAAATACGACGAACAAAATTCTTAAATACTATTGGTCAGTGACAAAATTATCAATGAAAAGAAAGAAAGATCCGATGAAGATTTAATTAATTATATATGTAGAAAAGCATGTTTGGTTTCAATGTGTGAGTTTTCATAACGTGTTAAAAAATTTGTATGGAGTTGGCCGTCTGTATTTTTAGTCGTCTGTGTTTGTCATTTATCATCACGGGTCATACGACGTTGTTGTTAAAGTTTAAGTTAAAGTGAATTTAATGAACTAAGATGTGATTAGAACTTTAACTTTCTATCAAAAACTATTAAAAGTACTGCTGGTTGCATTGAAATTCAAAAATTTGACCATGAATTGGATGTCTCTAAAAAGTTCCGGAAGATCAAGTGTCCCATGTCGAAATGTTTTTCCACAATTCTGCTGAATAACATAGTGGCTACGTTGTTTAAACAGTGGGATTTTGTATATGAATTGCTCAGTATTTTACATATGTGTCATGTGTCTCGGTTTCATTGTCGTCTTTGAAAACAGTCTCAGCATTGTTTTATTGAGTACATGATCCCATGTAATTAATAATTATGGCATTCTGTCGACAGAGTCGGATTTCTTGACACACCAACTTTACTGCGCATAATGCGGCCTTATATAGTCCCCTTATATAGTCCCTGTTGCTGTAGTTTTATTGTCTGAGCCTCAAATATATAACACTTTTTTTAAAACTAGTTGACCAAGAGACGTAGGAACAGTGTTTGTTGTGGAATAATATTAAAATCTCTTGGTCAGCCTGAAGACATAGAATTCAAATCCATCGCCTGGATACTCATATATCAACCCGTAATCTCTTGGTCCTAACTCTTCTAACCCTAACTGAGGGGTGGTGACTTTATAGGTTATTCTAAACGATATGATCAATTTTTTCTTTATCATATAATGAATTTTGGGTTAGATATTTGCATTTTATGTTCACAGTAAAAGTCCATTATGAAAAACAAAGACTACCATCTGAAAAATTACTAAAATTACATTAATTATTGAGAAAAGTATTTACAACGCTAAAAATTTTTGTTTGTATATCATAAAATTATCTTTAAATGTGTGTAGGACACCAAATAATTTGTACAGCTGAAAAACACTCATTTTGTTAATAATTAATGCTTTGTTTTCTTAATATTCATTAACTGTTTCATGAATTGTGCATTTTTTACTTTCTTGGTATGTTATAATTTGGTCTGTTAGCATAGTTGTATAGGCATGTCGGTTTGGCTTGAACATAAAACATTGTGGTTTTCATCGATCAGGTGCAATAGAGGTTTGAAGTACTTTTGGCCATTTCACTTCTTTTTGTGTCTTAGGTGGAATGTTTTAAGCAAAACAATGGGTCTTATAAATTTGACAGAAAAAAAAGTGAAAATTGGAGAACATTTTCTTGACAAAGCTCTCTGATTTCAATGCTCATTAGATCTTGGTTTGATCTGATAAAAATAAATTACATATGACTAAGAGTATTATGTGGTTTGTTGTTTATTTTATGTCATTTTATTCTTTATTGTACAGAAAATATATATTATACCATTGAGGTATTATACTAGAGCGGACATCGGGTACAAAATCTCTGCATATGGTGCGTGCACAAGGGTACACATTGAAGCGAGAGGGAAGATATGTTACTTCGTAGGCGTGATAGAGACAGAAATAGTATGTACCCTTCATTTTGTTACAAACTTTTTGTTTGTAGTGTCCCCTCAATGATATTATACAGAGAAAATGAAACAAAGTATAAATGGTGGTCTTTGTTGCACCTAGTACATTCTCTACCAGACAGCCATTACAGATGGATGGAGAATAAAGGGAAGTGTATAATAAAGAGAATAAAAGCTTAAATAATACTATTGTCAATAATTATTGTTCCGTGATAGTTATAGTCAGTCATGGTTTCAATTTTAAGAGAGAATATCAAGAATTTGATAGTATCTTCATGGCCAGAAAATGGAATTGTTTTTTTTCCAACATTGATATTTTCCCCGGCCTCAAACGTGGAAAAACTTACGCTCTCAAGTTTTTGATTTACTTAAATGTTATGGAGCAAAAATTGTGCATCAATTTGGATGTTGCATGTGATATACTATTACATAGATTTTTGTGCTTCCAAAGTTGTTTTCGAATGTAAAATCCTAAACATAAGTACACGCTACATAGTCATCCCTTATAGTAATATTTTTTTCTTCATTTAAATATAGGTTTTTGAAGTAATTACCTTTTTTACGCATGTGTGTAAATAATTACTCACTGGCCTGTGGGATTGAGGTTTTATATTTATTTGCTAATTATTATCTAGTGATTTTAATTACTTATATCTAAACATGTATTTTTACCGAAAGAAATTACTGCAGATGTTTAAATGTAAAACATCTGCGAGTCGTAAAATTTATTGTCCGAGGATTTTTATATAACGTGAATTATTTTAGTTAATATCGTCCTTTTGTCAACAATGGTTTCTTCCGCTTTCCAATAGTCTCGAACATCGCAATAAAACTCTATTGTTTAATCTCTGTCAACGTAAATTGTATGGGCCACTGCTAGCTCTCACTCTAACAATGTTGATTGATAGAACTTGATGTAATGATAGACAAAAATATTGATATTACAACTAAAACTTTGGTTGTTACATAATGAGTCGATTGGTTTTGCGAATTGAACTTGATAGGTAATATTGACGTAAACTGATGACGCAAAAAATGGAACGACATGGGAACCAATTCATCTTTTCTGTACAAATAGCACAGATGTTTGGGTAGACCTTAATGTTTTGCTGAAAGGTTGTATCCTTATTTTTTGGTTAATTTTTTTTTATCATTCGTTCCCGCCGATGGCGGTTCAGGATACGTATAAAGGTCATGTTATTTGTAAAGTAGATAAAGCAGACTACACATACAATGAAAGACATTTATTTTATGAAGTCATGGTTATCAGCCAACCCCAGGTTTTAAAAACATAGCATTCGATGGCAAGACGTTTCTTTGAACACAGTAACATGAGTCACAGTGCATTGTAAAAGACACATTGTTTTTAAATGAATGGCACGACGTGTTGAGTGCCGAGCCTGTGTACGTTAGTGTGAAAACGTTTATCAACAATTCAAGGGTTGAAATTGAGTTTCGCTAGTGTAGGTATTTAACAATATACTTGATAATTCAAATTTTGCGGATGTGTGTTGTCGAATCGATTTTTTTCATGTTTTATTCACAAACAGAAAATAACATCTTCAAATTTCAGGCATTTTGAAGATGCCCAATTCTTACACATGTCGCATTCGATCCATTGTTCACCTGTGTGCGTAGTGCGAGTTTTTTACCAACTCGATCGCGTTAACTCGGTTTTGTATGGCATTTGATCAGCGCCATCTAGTGTCAATATTGTGAATCATAATTTGTGAGTGCGAGATTTGTTTATGTTATGTTGTTACAGTGACGATCGAATACAAATGAGATAACGCGCGAAATCGGTCATTTTGCGAGTGCGAGTTGTAAATTTGGTCCATTTCGTCGGTGATACTTCAAAACCGCTTATGAGCACTTTGTAAATACCGCGTATCTACATTTTCTAAATTTTACAGGAGGAAGAAAAACATAATATTTCAACAGTTTCTCAATGTTTTCTTGACTGAACTGTTTTGTGATATCTCTGCACCCTACTTTACTAGTATGGTAAAAATAATTTCCTCTAATCTCTACAAACCTCTGCGAAATAACGTTGTTATTTAAACTGAAAAAATAAGCACGAATTTCTGCTCAAAATACCAAAGTAAGTAAGTTAAACATAACAAAATTTGAAACTTATTTCAATGGTTGAACTTCTCAAAACTTACAACATAGGTATTAACTCTAACATAACTATTATTTTTAGATCTTACATAGTATTTTGGTCTAGAAGAGAGATCAAAGTTAACATTTCAATTATTATCAAAAACACAACAATATTTTCGCCTATCTTAAATCAGCAAAATTGAACTCTAATCAGTCGTAATAATCACAGCAATTTATAAAATATCACAAACTGTTTAGTTTAGATTCGACATAGTCTTTAGGTCTCTAGAGATCAAAGTTAACATTCAATTATTATCAAAAACACAACTAATTATTTATCTTCTTACAATATCTTAAATCTACGAAATCGAACTCTACAGCCGTAATAATCACAGTACTATTATAATTAAATGATCATATTAATCAGACATTACTTAAAAGGTAAATTGTTGTAGAATTCGTGACAATCACTCGGTATGACACTTTTAAGTTCTTGTAGGTGATCATACTTTGTCTTTGATATAGCTTGTCTTGAATGGTAAAGTTGGGACACGTGGTCAATTAAAGATGATACTTTCTTAGGTCTTCGCGGCAAAGGAGTAAAATCTTCTGAAAAGTTAAGTTTGTAGAAAATTGTGCCATCAGGATTGTATCTTAAAACTCTTACATCCACCACACAGTGATCACCTGTGCCTAGGGTTGCCACCTTTTTTGCTTGCAGATAAAGTACATTGGTTACTAGTGGTAGAAAAGAAAAAGTACATAGTAATCAAATAAAGTACAATTTATTTTTTACTATTATTATATTTAAATACATATTTTTTATTACTTTTTGCGATTTGTATCTTTTATTTTTCTGTTTTCCCGTATCTTATGTTTTTCAAACATTTTTCTGTGTAATATACTTATTCACTATGTATTGGATCGGTTTCACTATAGAAATTACATTTTGTAGGTGTATGTGGAGTATTCTTGTGCATGATTCATAGATGTTTTAAAGCATAATGGTTTCTTAGATTTACGCGAATGTTACACATTGAAATAAAACTATTATTTACGGATTTTATCGCGGATTTAATTTAATTTTTACATTTTTTGAATTCCCGACGTTTCGATTACTTTACAGCTTTCGTGGTCACGGGGCGGACTGACCACTTTTAAAGCATAAAATATCTATAAAACTTTTAATCTTATTTTTATTAAATCTAAACCGCTCCACGCGAAACAATCAAGAAATTGTGACAATAAATGACAGTGACATTGTTGACATTTGAGGTTTAGTTGCGTTAGAAAAACGAGTGCTATAATGAAAAGGTACATAATTGACTAAACTTTTCAGTCCCATGGAAACCAAATCATGCAAAATAAAGTATTTTCGTGTACTTTATTGTTCTCATAAAGTACAGAGTACAATTACCTGAAATAACGTACAATACTTTATTATAAAGTACGGGTGGCAACCCTACCTGTGCCCCAAGCCGGAACATTTGGCTCTATAGTATAGTAATCGTAATAGTAAAATTTTGTATGGGAATTTGAACAGCGCCATTGTGAGCGTATTTGGAACTAAATTATGGCAGCAGGAAACGTTTACGATACTATAGTATGGTAATAACGATAGTTTTACTATACAAATGTATGAAAAGTGGTAGCAGGAATAATTTTTGACGTATAGTATCGCCGATTTACTATCGAGAAATACGATTGTTTTGTCACCGACATTTTTACCGTGAGAACATTATCGAGAGTATATTTTTGTATTTCTACACATCGAATTAAGGAAAAATGTGTTAATTACGGTCATGCTTAGTGTTTTCCGATGCCTTAGTGTTGTGTGTAATTATCTACTCCGTATTTCGCTAGTTATATGAAATTCAATGCTGCAATATGAAGTTATAATTATTGTGATACCTAACTCAAATATGAAGGTTATTTCTTAGACTATGGACTGTTTGGAATCGGAGCAACGAACTTGGGAATCTTGCGAACAAGTATGAGGATATAGAAAGTCTGGAATTTATTGTAGTTAAAAACATACCTAACCTAAAACTGTAAAAAATTTATAAATAAAATATTTACATGGAACTTTGATTTTCGTTTTGCGTACCTACTTAATCATTTTATGTTATACTTATAAGCTTATAAGTCAATGTATAGTCGAGCAAGCTCTTAGGGCAGAGAAGTGTGAGCATATAATATGTGAAAATAATTGCCGAGGAACTTAACGAGCAAAAATATAGAGAATACTTTCATAAAGCTCTCCTCCTTAAAAACGTAGAGGGATTTTATAAAACATAATATGTACATATCTTTATCTATAACTTAAATAATAAGAGAGTTATTAATTTGCATTAATTTTTTGACAACTAATAAAAAAAAAAAAATTGCTACGTTCGGAAATCTAAACGCATAATTAATTGGAGTCATTTTTGTATATTGCGGAATAAAAGCAAGAAATATGTATTTGCTTATTAATTTATTTCCATAACCTTTCTACGCGACATTAATGCATGTTTTATATTTTTTTGTTATTTTATAATAATAATAAATTAATGTACCCACGTAGTGAATGACAATTCCGCACGAATCATTATTATTTTATTTTTATTTTTTTGGGGGAAAAGTATTCGTTTAGCATGTTGACAGCGACGATAAATACATCGTTGACATTATACTAGTATTATTATTACTAGTAGTTTCTACATATGCACCAGGAATATTATAATATATTTCTTGTAGGGTTGACCCGCCCATATGCAGGAGCAAGGCTTTTGTCCCCTTTTACACTAGTAGTGCACACTTCCATTTTTCCAGCATAGACCAATTGAAGCTGAGTCGCTGTCACAGTCAAAAGACTCCAAAGGTGGTGTTTGCGACATATTTATGGTCTACCCAGAAGGCTGGAGTAATTTCCTTTTAGGTACCGTTCCGAATAAATCGAACTACCTCTTGATCTTATTGTATTTAACTTAAGGTCATTTAGCCTGTTCTTTATACAATGCAAGATCATTTAGGTACTGTTTGCATAAGCAAACTACCTCTGACAACAATGTTAACTTTGATTATTGACAGCAATGACGTTTTACAAATAGACACGTCATACACTACCAAAATGGCACAAAAAATGGCGAGATGCGTATTGTTATTTCAATTTGGTTCGAAGAAAGAGTAAAAAAGCAAGAAATATAAGTTAGAGGAAGATGAATAAATGATGAATGAATGATGAATGAAATGATGAAGAGACATCGTTAGTTACGACACAATAAGTGCCGCACGATTATTGGCCAAAGCGCGTGTGACGTAGCACCAAGCATGAAGTACGGGATGACGTGGCGGGAGCTGTTAAACGTTGCCATGAGAGCGAATTTATTAATTTTATTCAATAAAAAATTAAATTAGTGCGTACTTACGCACTAAATAAATTTTTTTTTGTTTCACAGTTCAGAATCATTCGTACTTTTTTTTTAAATCACTTTAATCTATTCTTCCGCATTTGGTTTCGAGAATACAGATAGTCAGAGAAACGTGTACCCGCGACACTGGTTGAAGTGTGACTGATTGCACTGGAGGCAATTACCTCCCAAACGTCTTGCCATTATAAAGCTCGGACAACGCATCTATGCTTTATAAACATCTTAGATTGACAGACTAAAAAGTGTATATTTGAACATCGACATCGAGATAACTAACGAATGCTACCCAATGTTCAACGTTTGCGTTTAACCAATAACAGAAAATGTGGGTAGATAATAATTAAACATAAAAATCGAAGAATGTTTCACACTGTATCAAGTCCATTACAATATCTTGATTTAAACATTCTTACAATCATAAATAACAGCTGTTAACCTTCAAGCGGGCGCGCGGTCATTTGTAACGGGAGCGGGCGCGCGTAACCGAAAAGACCTATGGGATGAATAAGACAAATAAAGCACTAATTATTCGATATTCTCTTATTTATTTGTACTCAGATACATTATGATTGTGTTTAAAGTGTAATTTGTCAAAAAAAGTAATTAAAATTATGAAAAAGAAACAATTTTTACATTAATAAACATAACTCAAACATTCTATAAATCAAAACAAAAATTAGGAACACAAAACCCTTTTTTATATCTAAGACTAGTATATATACCTAGTCTAATAATAAAAATTCAAAATAAGAATAATAATAATTAACTTTGGTTTAGTTTTCATTGGAATCAGTTTCTTCGTTCATATAACATTGATTGCAAATAAATGTTGTATGACTTCTGCAAATATTTTTCATACATAAGTTACATTGCGTTTTTGATTGCCTCCTTTTTTTGGCTGGACATATTTTACAGGTTCCTCTGCATGTGCCAGAACTACCTGCTTCTGCATCAGCAGCACTATCCTCCATATTCAAATGCTCCCTTATGTTTCTTTTTAGTTTTCTTGGAAGGCCTGACATCGTTGATCTTCTTTGGACATACTCTTTTATCAATTCAATGCCTAATGCCCGTAAATACATTCGCCTTTTCCTTAGAATGACATTATTTGCCCTCAATATCACCATACTATTTATTCCTGCAATATCCAGGAGACGAAAGAAGAGTGTCAATGGCCATCTATTATTCTTCCTTGAAACCGAATACATTTTTGCTTTTTTATCGACTTCATCAACACCCCCCTTTGTTTTATTGTAAAAAGTAATGATGCTAGGTTTGCGCTTTTCATTTGTACTTTCATCTATTTCTGCAGCACAGTGAAGTGATGATATAAGAACTACTGATCTTTTCTTTTTAGGTACGTAAGACACGAGTGTAGATGTATCTGAAAATCCAAATTGACTTGAATATTCAGGTTGGTTTTTATCTATAAAGCAAGGAGGTATTTCTCTCTTGTTCTTACGCATGGTACCCACAACAGAAATTTTATAATCCTTGGCCAAATCGTTTATCAACGGCACACTCGTATACCAATTGTCGATGGTAAGGTTTCTTCCAGTGCCAGAAATCGGTGTAATTAGCCTCTTTACGACGTCTGCCGCAGCATTACTCAATTGATATGGGCCTTCAGGCTGTCTGCCAGCATAAAGTTCAATATTTAGAACGTAAAACGTAGCAGCATCTACTAGTGGATACAGTTTGATTCCGTATTTGTCGGGCTTTGATTTCATGTACTGTCGGAAAGGACATTTTCCTCGAAAGCCAATCATCATCTCGTCGATTACAACATTCTCTCCCACTGAATATGGCAAAAGACAGTTTTGTGTAAACATATCTAAAACTTCTCTTATTGGTGCAGCTTTGTCTAAAGTTCGACGAGCTTGTCGCGTAGTAGCATCATCAAACCGCAATGAATTCAGTAGAAATTTTACTCTTTTCACTGACATAGTAGTAGGAAAAATAGGTA
Organism: Hyles euphorbiae; assembly: GCA_023078785.2. NCBI lineage: Eukaryota > Metazoa > Arthropoda > Insecta > Lepidoptera > Sphingidae > Hyles > Hyles euphorbiae. The sequence goes on from CM041042.1 coordinate 3,751,948, forward strand.
TACCTGTTCCATCACTTGCATATAAATCTTCTAAATTGGCGTGTGATGTCTTCAAGGATCCTGCTATGTACAACAATCCGAAAAGTGCTCGAATTTCTACCGCATCAGTTGGTTTGCAGTCACGTATTCTGTTATACGATTGCGCCTTTTTTTGAATAAATTCGTTGGTATATCTAACAACTTTTTCAATAATATTCTCTGAAATGAATAAACTCCAGGCTTGCGTAAATGTTGTTGCTCCCACACCATTTCTCCGAATACCCGCATCTTCCGTCAGAACATTTTGCACTTGACGTCTCACTCTGTTATTGTTAGATTTTTGCCACTTCGTTACTTTATCGCGTCCTGTAAAATAGCTATTTATTACTGAAAGTGGCAAATCATCCTCTTCTTCGTCTGAGCAGTTTGACTCCTCAGCAGATCGAGGTTCCTCTGCCACGATGTGGTCGGAATTTTCAGAGCCATGGTCGCTGAGCTCTGATTCACTCTCTTCTTCGTCTTCTCTTAGTAAATCCTCGATTGCACTTTGTGATAACTGTCTACGACTCATTGCTATATAAAAATCCAAAATAAATTAGATAATATTGAATAATGTCCGAAGAACTATTACAAGCATGAACGAGTGTATGTCGCGTTGAGCGTCGCGCGTAATCTTTTCGACGACAGGCGCGTGTAATCTTTTCGACGACTACGCCGGGACTAAAACAATTGCGATCTGCGGAGTGGGAAGAGCGCCTCGAGCGACGGTTTATTGTTTATTTTACTCCCAATGACATAGCGACAGGCTACTAGGAATGAGAAATTAATGTGGTGGGTAGTAACAATAATATAAACAAAAATGTACTAAGCGCGGTCGATTCGACTACGCGCGCCCGCTTGAAGGTTAATAGTTTATTTCCAGAAAATCGTTTTATTGCTTTAAGTTTAAATATATCTTGTTGAGCAAAACCCACATTCTAATCTGTCTTTGCCAATAATCAAAGCATTTAGTCATTGATGTGCTACATATTTAGGTACCAATCAAAGTAACTAAATCAGTTCCGTTTTGCAATAACAAGTGCCTTGTTATCAGTGGCGTGCCTAGGGTTCTGGACTAGGGCAAGCCCAATATTGTTTTTAGATATTTTAATTTTTAATGTGTATTGATTTAGAAGCAAATGGTATTAAGTCGGCAGACATAACATCTATACATACACATGTTGGAAGAGGTGCTACCAGGACACTCATGTTTCGCCTTGCATATTCCGTGCCATCATGTGATAGGAGGCGGGCCTATGCGATAATAATAAATCTTTAAAAAAACGACCCGGGATTCGAATCCGACACCTCATGCACCGAGAAAATCCTACCGTTTAATCTCTGAATAGGATAAGAACCATTAAAATAACAGCTTTGTAATTTGTTTATCACTGATATGAAAGCACCTATAACAATAAGTTGTTCCGTAAAAATCTAATAGATGGCGCGATTTGCACAGCCATCTAAATATTCCTAATATGCTGAAGGCATCACTTATCATTCGTTTTTAAATCAATTAATTAAATAAATATGTAACTTAAATTACTTTTGGAAATGCATCTGTAACTTTAAATTGCATTTTAATAGCAAAAGCATAGCTACAGCTACGTTGCCGTGTATAACTTCGCCGGCAGAAATTATTATGAATACATTCATGTTATGTTTTTTGTAAAACAATTGATATAATTTCTATTGAAGGGATGAACTAATTTATTTTAAATATAAATCATTAAACTCCAAATAATGTAACACAAATCTTGGCGTTTGATAAACTATATGAAACACGATTGTTTAATAACCTATTTGAAGGGGAGAGCATGTTAAAATTAAAGAACGCACATAGTATACGATTAAATGTATCTTGTGATATACCACGACTTAGAGAAATTCACAATCCTGGCGTATTTTTCGCGCCAGTTTATTTACAATACACTTGAATAAATTTACCTTTCTAACGGCAATGAGTAGTTTCACCGTCACACTCGCACCATCATAGCAAAACAATATCACTCATTTTAGTATCAAAAAGTCTAAATATCAAAAACTAAACATTATCACTAAAAACAACTAATTTTTGAGAAATACTAACAATTGCAAAATGTCAAAATACATATGAAGCTAGTCGCAATTCGTACAGTATTGTCCATAAACGTAACATAAATATTACGACATACAATTATATTTTATTATAAAGTACCTATACGAAAACCTTCTTATTTGTACTAAAACTATAAAACCAACCAAATTAATAAAAATAAAAATAAATTTTAATAAATCATAATATTAAATAACAACGCGCCGACCATGAAACGTACGATGTTCATTCTAAAAAGCCGGGCATTTGGTGTAGTACAAATTGCTATACAAAATGTCTATACCTATACATTTGTAGTGCACTTCACTCGTGAGATCCCCATACAAATATCGAATTTGCCAAAAGCCTCGTAAAAGCACACGAGAGAGAAAAGGATAGATATATTTTGCAATGTTGCTACTACGGGAGCATGTGGAGCCAGCGGACTTCGTATTTTAATGTTATTAATATTTGAATGAATTTCGCGTGGCGCTTCGGCGCGACGCACCGTCGCAGGCGCTTTTAATAATAATAATTTTGATTTTAGGCGCGCGACAGGACGACGACCTTTGCGCTCTCGACAGGACGCGGTAAATTCAAAATTTGTAAATGTTTTCTGATAAAATATGATTGTATTGTACGGAATAAAATGGTTTGTGTTTAGTATCGAGTATGTACGTATTAAGTAGGGCAAGCCGGGCTTTTGGGCTTCTATGGAAGTACCGCCACTGCTTGTTATAGATGTAATTTAACAACTTAAGTCAGTTACGACGATTCAATGCCCATAAATACTTTAAAGATGCTAATAAAACGCAGAAACAATTATGTAGGGCACGAATATTAACAAAACTGATTTGCTATCGATTTACCTCTAAGCTCATGCTTAGTTTTTAAATTGTTTGGCACATACCTTTATAACCTTAATTTGTGGATGGCAGGGTCGCCACATGTAGAGTTCACTATTCGGTATAGGTTATATAAAGGAAACACAGTTTGATTTCCGACAGACACACTATTCGTACGGCGCACCAGCAGCAAGTGTCCGGTGAGTGCAGGCACTGCACTCACCGCACCCCCACCACTACCGCTCGCCCCACCAGTAGATGTGTCATCATTTACTTATATGTTACACTTGGTTCTCTATTTCTTCATGTGCTCTTACTAACTCTGTAGTCAAATCTTCTATTTGGGATTTTAGCTCTTGTACTGAGGATATATTATGAGCATCATTATCCGCTGGAAGACTGTGCACAGTATCGTCTAAGAAAGTTGAATTAAAAATGGTATGGTTTTGAATGTTTAAATTCATGTCAGAAATCGATTTGCGCAGTTTTCGGCGTATAGTTACATTATTAGCCATTTTATTTCGTGTCAAGTTCGATGAGCGCCCTCTATTATCGTATTACCGGTTGTTTTTTAAATCTTTGATTTATGTCTACAGTTGTAAATGTTCTGTCAATAGAGGTCGCTTAAGTACAGATTGAACATGGCTGTCACTATCGTAGTTTGTTTGCAAATATCTTTTAATAGATGGCGTTATATGACAATATAATAATTAATCTGGTCAAAGTTCAATTTCGATTTGAAATATAGTAACGGTCATTGTTTTAGCAAAATTATTTATAATGTTTATTTTTCGGCTTTGAATATAACGCACTTATGGTATACACATCACTATTGTTATTAATTCACTCATTGTCTATTGTTTTTAATGTTTTTACCATTTATTATCCTGGTTTATGAACTAAGTTTAAATCACTTTCATTTATATTTATTCCGTCACTTTACACTTTAATAACGATATCACGCATGTACTTATCATTAAACTACCAGATAAACACTTTTACTACGAGTTTTTTTGAATATTAACAATTTTTTATAATAATTAATTACAGAGCTAATGATTGTCGTGACGCTCGCGCCATCTGTCTGAAGTATTGAAGTATCACCGACGATTTGACATTTGTTACTCACGAACGCGACGGTAAAGTCATTCGCAAAGGGTTTTGAAGTGAGGGAGGCTTGTAAAGTGATATTTTATTAGAAGATTGTGTTTATGAACATACAAAAAATAATGGCATGACGATTTTTTCACTTGGAATATGGTTGCGAGTGCTGGGGCACAAGATGTTTCTAATAAAACTTTTGATCTTCTTATAAGAGCCCGTTGTATGATCTCACGGACACTGAATTTAGGAATGTATGTAACTCGGATTAGGTACTTACTGTCTCATGTATCATACTTAACGTGACCATTTATTTTTTATGTCAAAGCGGGACATCTGTGGAATGAAATAATAATAAAGATTTTACATGTTTTTATATGAGTGTGAATCTCAAAATTTTCTGAAAAGCTGTATTTTCGTAATCAAAATAGCTTTCATTACTGCGGCTCTCAACTGTTTTTATCACTTGTCATTGTTTTGTTAATGTGAGAAAAAACTCTTTCGATAGGTGCTTTACTTCTAGGCAGACACATAATGTACTCAATAATTGTGGAGAAGTTTTATAAATCAAGATTTTATTTACGAAAGTGCTGGAATAATTCAACCTCACTGTTTTTAGCAGTAATTCGGTAAAGCATTTCGAGTGGGAAATACATTTTAAATTATCGTTTGGTCTATTTGCAAGAGCGGGACTATGTCGGCCTTGCTGAGGACACCGGGACAGACTTCCTGAAAGCGGGACTGTCCCGCCTAAAGCGGGACGTATGGTCACGTTAATCATACTAATAAATCAAATTGATGATGGCTTGTCTCCATTTTGCATATTTTGTTCATAAATTTCCATTTAGCAAATATCTTCACAGTACCGTGAAATCTGGCAACTTTGCCCCTTTACACTTGTAATGTCACTCTGTTATTGTTCTGCGTGTACTGTGTCTCTTGGGTTTTTTCGGGTAAACACAATAAAAAGGTATTTGCGTAAACCGAATTTATTTCCGCGGAATCAATCACATACAAGTATATACGAACGAGGGAGGGGAGTGACTGCCTCACCGCATGTATCGTCGAATACATATGTGCAACGTTGGTGTTATATTGCACCATGCTATGTGCGTCACTACAATCATCCCGCTCTTACAAAAAAAAAAATATTCTATACTTAATATGAATCAAGTAATTACAACATTTGACAATACAAAATTCCTACATAAGACACAAAAGGCATACAGGAATGTGCTGCGTTGAAAAAAATACGACACCTCACAACATTTGATTGACGCAACGGTTAGCGTTCAATTACAGAATTATAAAATTACACAATTACATAAAATTTATATGAAGTTATATTTATAAAAGTTATTTATTATGTCTAATTAGAGAATAAAAATGTTACTGCGTCATAGTTCTAAGTTATCTGAATAAACGGAAGGTACATATATAAATGTTTGCCTTGTATGTTGTCTAACTTTATATCGGGCACAACTTGCTGACTTCGGGCTGATAATAAATGGAAAAAAAAATAATACCACTTTGCCCGACCCGGGAGTCAAACCCGAGACCTCAGCGTTGTAGTTGTACCGTAGTACAACTGCGAGGCAGTCATGAAAATGATTAACATAATGACTAACTTTAACTAGACACATAAAAACAAATTAACATGATTTTAGATTAGGGTTTACCTATTCGTTTACACAGCTTGTTGAGCTTGTGTATTTGAGATTTGTTGTATTGTTCTGCCCATTTCTTGCTGCAGCCAATTTCGAGTTCTGGCACGACATGTTCCGCAACAATAATGTATGATGAGTAGCGATAATAATATAACAATCACGATGGTCATTGCACCGTAAATCTTCATGTGTGTCTCCATAGCGTAGTATCCGGCATTATTAGCGCCGTTCTGGGCGATAATAATTTCCTCCTCTTTGCTATAAGTTTTACCCATTTCGACAGTCTTTGACGAGGTCTATGTATATAATGACAAAAATATTTTGCGTATTAAAAGTAAGTTGACACTAACCAATTGTTAGGCAATAAAAACAGCTAGTTAGCGATTTCATGTTTGAAATCGGATTTTTATAATTTTGCTATATCTGCTTATTTTCTATACAAGTATTAAAACAGGGTTCGGTTATCATTTTATACTAACTTATTTTAATTATACTATAGTACATAAAATACGTTATATTTATTACAAATTAAACCTGACTGGTTGTTTGATCACTCTCCCTGATCGCGTAGTACGAATATTTAGTGTTGGTGCTGATACATTATTTTGTGAATCTTGCACAAAATTATGACCAGTGTTAGCAGATGTATTACTTATATCTCTATTTATATCTACATCACTATCTATATCCCTTAACATGTAAGCCGGTTTTAACCTATCTATAGACACATACAAATCTTTATTTGGCAACCTTATCTTAAATACTTTTTGTGTCCTACTTATGACGCGGAAGGGGCCTTCGTAAGTAGGTGTTAAGGATTTTTTTACCATCTCATTTCGCATAAACACATGCGTGAAAGACGCTAAATCTTTGCTTACAAATATTTTTTTATAATCGCTTACCGATTTCGATTGCGGTTTCATTGCACTGATAAATTTACGTAATTGCTCTATAATCGTGATAGCTGTTGTACTGACTATTATGCTGGAAAAAATCTGATGGCAGTCTCAAAGGTTGTCCGTAAATCATTTCTGCAGCACTTAGTCCCGTATCGGTTCTCAATGCTGCTCTTAATCCTAACATAACCGTCGGTAATTCGTCTGCCCAATCAGAACTATCAGTCATTCGTGCTGTTAACGCACTTTTTAATGACCGATGCCATCTTTCTATAAGACCATTACTCTGCGGGTGATATGCGGTTGTATGTATTTTTTGTATACCTAATAACTTCATAAGTTTGTTGAAAAGATCGCTTTCAAACTGTCGTCCTTGATCAGTTGTGATTCTACTAGGGCAACCGAATCTACAAATCCATTCTTTAAAAATTACTTTGGAAACCGTATCAGCTGATATGTCGGAGACTGGAATAGCCTCTGGCCAACGCGTGAAACGGTCCATAATCGTTATGCAATATCGGTAACCATGGTGTGACGTCGGTAGTGGACCGACTATGTCAGTATGTATGTGTTCAAATCTATTGCAACGTGGAAAGTCTGTTAACCCTGAAACCGTATGTCTATTTATTTTTGCCCTTTGGCACGGCATGCACGCTCTAGCCCATGTGTTTATATCTCTGTTCATTCCAGGCCAAAAAAATCGTTTCGTTATTAGTTTTCTAGTTGTACGAATACCTGGGTGACTTAAATTATGAATACTGTCAAAAGCTAATTTTGTAAATTTTTTGGGTAAATAAGCATTGTTAGTTGATACTTCGCAATAAACTTGTTTATCAGAGTTAGGTATGACAATATATTTAAATTTGTGTTTATCGCTTGGTAAGGTTATAGCCAGGCGCTCTGCCTCTTGCGTACGCGCCACTTCTTCGTAATCTATTGCCGTTGAACATAAGATAGACTCCACCCGTGATAATGCGTCCGCTACAGTATTGTCTGAGCCGTTGATGTGTTGTATGTCGCTCGTAAATTCGCTAATATACATAAGTTGTCTGGCCCTTCTCGAAATTTCTTTATCTTTATTTAATTTAGTAAAGGCGTATATTAAAGGCTTGTGATCTGTAAAAACCGTTATTTGTCGTCCTTCTATCATATTTCTAAAATGTACCATTGCCATGTAAATAGCAGTTAATTCTTTATCATAAGTACAATATTTTAGTTGTGTGTCCGATAGTTTTTTTGAAAAGTAACCTAATGGTAACCACTTACCTTTTATCTTTTGTTGTAATACCGCACCTACGCATATATCTGACGCATCTGTCATCAAGGCTAAAGGTCCTTCTATACTAGGGTGAGATAATGTAACGGCGCTTTTAAGGCTGTCCCTACATTGCTCAAATGCTTTTATGCTTTTTTCGTCCCAACATATTTGAGTTTTATCTTTTTTCTTTGAGTTATGTAAAAATTTGGAACTTGCGCCCTAATGAAATTGCCGCAATAAAGACTACAACCTCGATGCCAAGGTTCTCGGCATCAGCACCACACAACTTGTCGGAGCAACTAGAGCAAATGACGAGGGAGTTGCAAACGCTACAAGTTGAGATCAACGAAATACGAGGACGGAGATGGGGGCATGGCAGCTCGTGGAACAGGAGTCGGTCAAGATCACGATCACGATCCAGAGGACCAAAAAGGACGCCGAATAGCCCCAACTGGCTCTGCAGATACCACTTCCGGTACAGGAATTGAGCAAGAACTTGCGAGAAGCCCTGCAAAAAAATACAAAACAAAAAACACATCCTTCTCATAACATTATTCATAAAAAAGCATAAAATCAACGAGAAATTTAAATGTGGGCTATCTTAAGTCTATCAAACTAAAAAGCAACTATAAAATAAAAACAAATTACTAAATAAAGTCAAATTTGACGTAGAAATTAACTCTGAAAGTAACTAATAAAAATAAAAATAAATCAGTTCTTTTTTCTAAAAAAAATAATAGTTTAATTTACAGGTGGGCTATCTTAGGAATACTGAAAATTAACTTTGAGATCAATCACATAAAACTATACTAAGTAGTTACGCTACTATCTTAAATGGAGTATCCTCCTAACAAAAAATAATCTGTAAAGTATCCCAATCAAAAGTGAATTAACTTAACAGCATAATCACATCTTTAATTGCACTCTGGACATATGAATTGCTCATCATCTTTGGTTAAGTCCACACAATCATCATGATACCATTTTTGGCATGTTTGACATTGACTCATATTATCAAGTTATCCTCGTTGCATGCATGACAATACCAACCATGTTTTTTAAGTGTTTTAGATTGCTTCTTCTTACTTGCTTTTACCACTTTCTTACTAATATCTTCATTCAGTCTTCTTTCTCTGAGTACTTTTTTAGGTTCATTACCTTTAGTTGGTTAGTTCTTTTTTTTACTTGCCTTACCTTTATCACTTGGTTGCTTTCCTTTCTGTGTCTGGTATCTTGTAAAATGCGAATTTTTAGTTGTATCAGCTTCACTTGGTCGTCTACTTGGTTTAATTTTTTCGCTTGTTGTTTTAGTGCTCTTCACCGTTTTTTCTTTAGCAGTATCAAACATATCTTTTGTTACTTTCCGGCCTATATAATTCACCGCTTTCCTTCTCGGTTTGTTTTTAATAATAGCGAAATTAGGAGTGGGTATTTGTTTGTGGAATGGTGATTTCCCAGCACATTTTTTCAGTTCTGATAAAGGTAAATTATCTTCCCCATCATCAATTTGACCTTCACTGGACTTAACTTGGAGAGAGTAATGGAAGTTTTCTGAGATTCTCATTTCTATTTTCTTCGTCTGATTCCGATGATGAAGTGTAAATGTTACAAAACTTCGTGACTTTTTTATTTTTTTGGGGATAATCGGTATCATCATAAAAATCCTCATTTCCAGATAAATCTGACGTACTTGATTCCAGACGCGGTATTAAAAGCTGCTTATTTAAGCCAGAGGTGGTAGGGACAGGTGAACAAAACTCTGTACTTCTATTATAATTCTCCAAAACAGATTCTCTTTGAATAGGATCTTGATTTTCCAAGTTGTCCATGTTAAAATCTTCAACGGAAGAGCTATAATCGACTAATTTTTTGACAATAGTTGGAGACTGCGGATAAAATTCAACGTTTTTGACGTAACTATCTTGAAATGACCTTGCAACCTGTGGATCGGGCATTTGTGTAAGCACTGAAGGTGCATACGTTTCCTCCGGAATCGCGCTGGGATCGTACGGGAAGATGCCGGTAGCTTTAAACCCATTGATAATATTGTCCTTGGTCATGCACTTAGACCAAACCTTAGTAAATATTTTCGTAAAACGAGCTTTTGTCAATTTACGTTCTGGATGCTGATATGCATACAACAGAACCTCCTCGTCCCAAAAATGTTCGAACGACTTATTCACCGATTTGTCAAGCGGTTGAAGCTCATGAGTTGTATTTGACGGTAAACAATAAAGTACAATATCATGGGCATCAGCAGCGTCAACGATTCTAGCGTCTAAATGTGAGGAGGCCCCATCAAAAATAAGTAAACATTTTCCTGGAGATTTGTTTTGGCCTAAGTGGTTTATAAAATCAACAAAAGTTCTGTAGTCATACTGCCCTTTGGAGCCATTTTGACTAAACTTCCAGGTGGTAAATTGTCACAAAATTCTGGTTTCAACCTTTTGCCTTTGAAGAGAATCATAGGTGGCACAGTGTTGCCTGTTGCACTTACACACATAGCGATTGTGACATTTTCTGCATGTTCTTGACTGACAAAGTGCACTCTTTTGGCCCCTTTTGCTGCAAAAACCTGCTGTTGGTGGTGAAGTGTTAGACGGCATCCCTTTTCGTCCATAAAGGCGTTCCGGGTGGTTGGAAATATTCAATTAATCGTAAATGTCTTTTAGGGCTTCAAAATGTCTTTTAACTATAGGCTTATTAAGTTTTGAGCCCTGGCGGGATTTAACAACTGAGCTCTGCGAACCGATATTTCAGGATTACGGTTTATAAAATTTCTGAGCCATTTTTTCCCAGCAATATTTTTTACTTCACTAAAAGAATTTTGTATATTATTAGCTTTGCAAAATTCGTAAGCCTGCTTCCGAACGATTTTGGGTGTTAATGGCATTCCTATTTGTGACAGTCTAATTATTCTTTTGCATAAATCCTTTTCTTCGGCTTTATTAAGAATAGGCACACGACCAGTTATCTTCTCCGTGGAACCAGATTCAATGTGGTTTCTTAATGTGCGCCTGGGTATGCCATATGTTTCAGCAGCTTTCCGCTGTGACATTTGGCCGCTTTTTACTACTTGGAGGGCTGGGAACTGAGATTTTCTTCTGGCTGGTTCTGGTCCGTTTGTCCACTCGAGGTAGAAGGAAGGAACTGAGTTAACAAAGACTGTGATTCATATGAACTTCTCGATTGTGACGATTGAACGGAAAATGGTCTTTGAATGTTCTTATTACAATAACTGTCACATAAATCTGTATCTTCCGACAGTTTTTTCAGTAACGCTTTGCGAAGAACATTATTTATTATTGATTCCGCATAAATGGCCTGCAATGGATCCATTTTGGCTAATTTTTTGGCCATATTCATCCCAGCAACATCAAATTCCTAAAGCTCCTTGTTAGATGATTTTATAGTGTCTGTGCAGACTTTCAAGAATTCTTCTTGGTAATTGGATGTAGCCTTAACTTATCTTCTGTTTCTAGCCTCACAAGGGGCGAAGTTACAACAGTTACAATGCAACATGCGGAAAGACCTGAAAATTCTGTTTCACTGATTAATCTCCAAAGACGATCCAACGCTCAAATGAGTTTGGAAGCTAAACGCAACAGAGAACAATATAAAACTTATTTTAATACAGATGGAAGTGTTGAGTGGCAAGATCGTATGGTATCAAATGGAAGAGCTTAAAGAGTAGATAATTATGTTACATTATTAAAATAATACTTGACTGTAATAATGAAACTTAATTGGGTGTACCTAGTGTAAGTTCGTAAAATACTAAAAAAATTACTTCTAGACTGTAATATTTACTGTTAATATAAATAAAAACCATAAAATTCACTTACGACTTTATTTTGCTGCTCAGTATCACCAACTCCACTTTCTGTCGTACCTACGTCATGGGACGAAATATTTTGATTAAAATTATCATAATGTATACTGCCAGACTCTAAATCTTCATCAAAATTAGATATAGGTAGGTACTTCTTGGTCCTTACTGAAAAGCATATAGCCATAGTACCAGAGGGAAGATTTGTACACTTCGTCTGTTCCTCTTCCACTACGCTGGCTCTCTGTAACTTTCTTAAGCTCCTTTCGGAACGAGCCCCTTAAACTTTGTAATTTCTTAACGACAAAATCGCGATTGGCGTCAGGAAATCCTTTTCCTTTACAAAAGTCAATAATTTTTTGTAAGCTTCGTCTTTAAGATTTTCGTTTTTATATTCTTCGGACTTGATTTTCCAGGGCAAGGAAAAGACTTGTACAAGTGTAATTAACTCCAATATTAATTCTTTAACTCCACGTTCGTATGTCCGTCATCTTAATCGTGCGCGAAGAATTCTAAAGTAAAAACAACCTGAGGGAACGCGATTGCGCGCACGGCGCGGCGTATGACTGATGAGCGCGGCCCCGGGCCCGTGGTATTTTCCCTTTCCCTTCCACAGCCTTTATACGCGCGCGCTTTCGCACATGATTGCTGTTTCACGTGCCATAGAGCGTGTGTGTAAAGGGCGCTATTCACGCTTGTTCTTTTTATCCTTTTGCGCCCAGACGATTTGTCCGGCATTGTATTCCAAGTCTCTTCAAACTTGCACACCCAATGCTTATTTAAATTGGCACTTGACACATGTCTTAAGCTTGTTAAATTGAAATGTGCCCTGTAGAGACGACGAGCAACAGTGTAGGAATCGTTGTTTTTATAAAACACTCGCACGCAAAACGCACGCTGCGGTTGACGCGTAACAACGCGGTTGTTAATGCTGATAATTTTGTCTGGTGCTGGGTTTGTTCTGCAGCACCCCTGACTTCTTATGACCTCAAAGAAATCGGTCAATCAGTAATGGTTTACATGCCGCATCCATAAAGATGTGATAATAATATGTCAAATTATTAATATTTAAATTGAATTTTCTATGTCCTGCAGAGTCAACACAAAATTATTGATACTAGGTACATTTGCAGTTTTAAATTTCATTGATTTTAAATATATTTTCTATTTTTCTTCTATACCAAAGGCTGGCAAAAGGTCTTTTCATTGGGTTTTTACATATCCCAGAAGACGTTCAGAAACATATTTTGCAATGGAAATGCAATACAATTTTAATATGGCAGAACAATGTGTCCCTTCATCCCTGTCAAAATGTTGCCACTCTAAAATATGATCAAATTAATTTATTATCAACCCTAAGTACTTTTTGATGATGGGCAATGTTGTCAAGCATAAGTCTGAAAAAGATCCATAAAGATGTGATAATAATATGTCAAATTATTAATATTTAAATTGAATTTTCTATGTCCTGCAGAGTCAACACAAAATTATTGATACTAGGTACATTTGCAGTTTTGTTTTTATCCGTTATAAATTTCATTGATTAATATATTTTCTATTTTTCTTCTATACTAAAGGCTGGCAAAAGGTCTTTTCATTGGGTTTTTACATATCCCAGAAGACGTTCAGAAACATATTTTGCAATGGAAATGCAATACAATTTTAATATGGCAGAACAATGTTGTCCCTTCATCCCTGTCAAAATGTTGCCACTACAATATGATCAAATTAATTTATTATCAACCCTAAGTACTTTTTGATGATGGGCAATGTTGTCAAGCATAAGTCTGAAAAGGTCAAGGTAAAATTGCCCATTCTGAAATATATGACTTTAAAACGCTTAGAATAACAACCATTATTAAAATACTTAATGATTAATACATTGAAGTCCACGAATATTTTTCAGACGAAATTGGCCCGCTCAAACACATAACTTTTTCGACTGGCTCTCACAAGTTACTACATGAAATCAGGATTAATACGATTCACAGTGCTATCACAAATACAATGTATAATCAACTTTCCAACCTAATAATAAATATTTCCATAGATATAAATATTTCTTTAATATTTACGGATTTGTTAAAAAAAATAATTTTAGGGCAATATAAGAGGCAAAGTTGGCATATTCCACTGTAATTATAAAAACTTTACTATTCTGTGGATATGAGCACACCCAGGCAAGCCCTCCGCTACCTGAATCTATTAACTATCCGAAATATATTGAAGGGTTTCCATTATTTTAGGCTGATAATTTTTCTCTAAATGCGTAACGGTTAACTCATCTACGATATCTAAAATGATAACACTAGTCGTCGCAGCTTCACCAGCCGTACCGATGAGGGCATGTAGCACAAAGCATTGGTCTTCTTCACAATTTGCTATAGGTGCATGGGGTACTGGACAAACTATTGATTAATGACGTTGTTCATGGTGATTCATTTTTTCAGGTGCTGGGTTTATGTTCCGGCATCCATGACTTCTTACGGCCCAAAATAAATTATTAGCCGGGTATATTAGATTAGGTGACGCATCCATAAAGATTAAATTTTTAATTGTTTTTAATGAAATTTTCCATGCCCATAGGTACAATGTGGGGCCCCACACAGCAGGAGCATCATGCCGGAAACATTGACTTATGGTACAAATAGAATTTTATTTACTTTAACATTTGTTTTGTCATCATAGATAACAGAACAACGGTATGAATAGTAACTTGTTTTCTATTGCCCCCAAAATGCATAGTTTGAATTTCTGTTCCGAATTTTGTGTTATAATTTTCGTTAAAGTCAATATGTAGCACACATTTTTCAACTTTCAAAGAGTCTTTTACTGTTTTTGGGCATGACTTTGATTAATGATTTTAGCACAGTTTAGTTTTCCTTAAAAACGTTAAGTGGGCTGTCACTGATATTTTTTTTTTGGTTTTTATTATATTTCCTTTTCCTTTCCCCGTTGTGTATAAGACTGTTTCCTTTTCTCCCAAGTATGAAATTATGGTACTGTTATCAAATTCGTGATATTTTATTACTTTGCTATTGCATATGGCACATTTTTTTAGCAAACAATCAATGTTGTTAAAGTGATAACATAGGAAATGATATGTATGATAAAGACGCTAAACTGAGCTGCATTTAAAATATAGCATTCACCATAACCCCTGTTCGTACACTTAGTGTTAGGTAGCCATAACGACTTTGTTCTTTTTAATTTTTTTCTATCTATATGATATGATGTATATGATCATCATCATCATCCAAGGACGCTGTGTCCAGAGTCGCCGAAAAAGAGGATAAATCGATCAAGCCTGCAGGATCCCAAAATTGGGTAATAGGATACCTCCTAAAAATAACGCTTCTCGGCGCTTAAAGCTAAAGCTTTGGCAATCTAGCCACTAATTTCTTTAAATTTGTTGGGTTAATCTGCCGCCATTCGTCTTACAGTTTCCTCCACAAGTCTTCCTGAGACGTAGGACAGCGTTTCCGGACTTGTCTGTCCAGCTGGTCCCATAATAACTCGATTGGGCTCAAGTCTGGTGACTGCGGTGGCCATGTCATTACTTTCAAATCTTGTCTTTGTTCTTTTTCTTGCAAGAAACTCTTGCATAGCTTAGAGGTGTGCTTGGGATCATTATCTTATTGGAAGATAAATCCCGGACCAATTAACCGGGTCCCAGAAGGCACTGCGTTATTTTCTAATATTTCTTTGTACCCTTCCTTTTTTAAAGTACCCTCTATCCGCACAATATCCCCGATATGTACTTAATATTATAGAGTAAGATCCCAGGCCCCCCAGACGTTACTTATTTTCTCATAAAAAATATAAATGGGATAAAGTAGTGTTAGTACGTACTTTGAGTGTGTGCATACCTGCTAGCTTGTGTCGACGGCCAATTCATAGGTACCAGGTGCTAAAGGTAGATAAATACACAACTGATTTTTCTTAAATTCGCAGTGCTGATTTTTACATATGTTTTAGATAATTTTGTTAAAAATTAATAATAATTATTGCCAGACACTTACCATCGGCGCTTATCCTTAACAGACGCTTTAAAGCTTCAAAAAAAATAACATATTTTTACTTTGTACTGTGTACTGTAGTTTGAACATTTTGCAATTCAGCGTGATCTTTACTGTCATCATCGTCTAAGTTTGATAAGTCATCATCAACCCAATGTTGGCATTGACTATCTTCATTATCATCCTTATTACTTTCATTTTCTGTTACAAAAATAACATAATTAAGAATCAAAGAGTTACACGGTTATATCAATTATTCAAAGTTAAAGTATAATACCTGATGCTTCTTGAAGCGATTCACTGACAAAGCTCGGCAATTGGTCCCCATCGAACCAGTTAAAATGATATTTATTGTCTTCCAACGTCCCATTATTGTCAGAACTAAAAATACTAATTTTCTTCATATATTACTGGTGGTAGGTCTCTCATATGTGAGAGGCTGCCTGGGTGGGTGCCACCGCAATGTTTATTTATCTCGTCAAACAGCAGTTTAAATGCACTGTTGTGTTTCGGATTGAAGGATATTGTAGTCAAAGGAACTACTGGACATATTGAGACTTTACATCTTATGTCTCAGGATGGCGAGCGCAGTGGAATGCCAAGCAATGCTTTGTGATTCAAGGTGTTGTTTTGGTTCTACTACTGTTCATGAGCGGTCGTATCGCTTACCATCAGGCGAACGGCATTCTCGTCTCGCCATTCAAAGCAATAAAAAAAAAATGGGCATTCTTCCAGAGACAAGTGATGTAATTAGCTCGTCCAAACTGCTGTAAAAGCTCACTTTTGCATGGTGGTAAATTACTTGCATCAAAGTTTTTCACATTTTTGCGATTGAACTCTTCATTCGCTCATACACATAGCGACACTTTATGTGTGTCTGGGGGGATGTTTGACCCCTCCAATTGGTCTGGCTGCTGACCAGGGGTGTTCAAATAGTTCCTTAAGTATCATATATAAAAATCAAGAGTGAGATTATAAGTAAAAATATGTTATTTTTTTTGAAGCTTTAAAGCGTCTGTTAAGGATAAGCGGCCGATGGAAAGTGTCTGGCAATAATTATTATTAATTTTTAACAAAATTATCTAAAACATATGTAAAATCAGCACTGAGAATTTAAGAAAAATCAGTACTATATTTAACTACCTTTAGCACCTGGTACCTATGAATTGGCCGTCGACACAAGCTAGCAGGTATGCACACATTCAAAGTACGTACTAACACTACTTTATACCATTTATATTTTTATGAGAAAATAAGTAACGTCTGGGCCCTGGGATCTTGGACCATTATAAGACATTCAAAGAATTATAATTTTTGCCATTAAAAAAGCTTCCTATTGTTCCATTGGAAGAATTAACGCTACATGAATGCCATCAATGCAACCAATTACCCCTGGAAAACCAAACTTTTAAACAAAATTGAAACATTATGACTTAAATACATTTTTTATATAAATGACCCACTTACTCTGTCATAATAATTTCTCGTTCACTTTGAAATGAAGAAAATGTTAAAGTACCTCCCGAGCATTCATTTCGTCACTAACTTCATATAGGCATTTGCTGAAAACGGGTTGGGACATATTTAATAAATAAGATGCGCCTACATTATGCTGATATGACAGACCCATTGGCAAAAAAGTTCAAAACAGAATCTGAAACAATTTATGAATTTAAACCAATGATTGTAAAATATGTATGTGCATAAATGGTGTATAGAAACATTTACCAAAAGTAAGTCGTTGGAAATAGTTTTTCTTCGCCGATTTTTATGCATGGCCGGAGTTCTTCAAGAACCTGACGCAATCCAACCTTACTAAGTCGAAAATGAGCAGTCAACTCTTTCTCCGGCATTGCAATTGATCACTTGCGTCGCGCAGTCGCCGTTTTTATGGGCATAACGCCTTCTTCCTCCTCTCTTCTCCAGTGAAACCCAACAAAATTGATCGATACATGATTGATAGTTTGCATGAAACGGTCGCGCTATTTGTATTACATGGTTAAATTTATTGTTTGGGTATTTTAAAAAAATTTTTGAAAGATGTTGCTTGTTTTTGCTACATAATTCTGACTGGTAACTTGTGGACATAAGCGCTTCAGATGTCCTTGTTTGTTACACAACCGGTTTATATAGCAACCTAACAGTGGGTATTTAATACTGGAGGGGATAATAGGTTCTACTAACAACACCTGGTAGAATACCATTAGTAATCGAT
Source organism: Hyles euphorbiae (assembly GCA_023078785.2). Lineage (NCBI taxonomy): Eukaryota > Metazoa > Arthropoda > Insecta > Lepidoptera > Sphingidae > Hyles > Hyles euphorbiae. The sequence goes on from CM041042.1 coordinate 3,769,870, forward strand.
AGTAATCGACTTTAATTATATTTTAATTGAACAGAAAACAGTGTCCAGTGCTTATGTACATTACATTCATGTGTCATGTACATGGTTTATATACATCACCCATGTTTACATAGGAATTGTAGGGTATATGGAGGACGTGGGCACAACCCGCGTAACTCCTCCCCCCCCCCCCCCCCCCCCTAAGATCAAAATCTTCTGCTGCATCCTCAGTCGAATGATTTTGTTTACAGTATGTAGGAACACGATTCAAAAACTTATTTCGATATTTATACATTACAATACAAAAAACCACATACAATACAATAGTGCCTAAACTTACACTTCTTATGTTAACATAATATAGTTTTTCACTAAAATCCTCTTTTTCACTTTTTAACACTGATGTTAACAATTGTAGATGTTTCATGTTTACGTTGTCCAAGTTGACTGCTCTGTACCTGTAATAACTTTTATCATTGATCCTAATGGATTCAAAATTTCTCGTTATATTTTAACAACAGGAATCAATTCCTTATACTTTTCTACCGTTGTATTCATCATGTACTCTGTCTGCATCTGAGCATCTATAATACTTACATCTATATATGTAAATATCTCTATTACTATTTATAATATTTCGTATTTCAACATATTTATTTTTATTATACACTTCATATATTAATTCTAGATTCGTTTTCTTTACAATATTCAAGTTATCAAAACTTATTAATGCTCTACCTTGTTTTACTGGCAAAATGCCCGGCTTATTGTCGATCTGTTGCAGCTGAAGTGCTTGGTTTTGGGCTGCTTGGACTACTAGTCCTATCACGAATCTGTGGAGGACGACGTATGTCTTTCAATGGCACTTTTTTATCCCTGAATTGTGCTTGAACATGTACAGTTTCTTACTATATCATCTATAACTCTACCGACAAAAAAGACCTTTATCTTACTGTGATTGTTGACTGCATCGAAGAATTGTGATGCGTCAACAATATCGTGTCCGTTGGCGACAAAATAATCAGCTAAACGTGTAATAGACCCCCCTATGCCGTCAGCAGCACCCTTGCCATGGCCAGATTAAAAAAAATCCATGTCAAGTCATCAAATCCGTATTCTTTAAAAAATCTCGTGGCAATGAGATAAAAATTTATTTTTTATTTATATTGCGTCGCTGGCCCGTCTGAAAAAATGTAGATCGTCTTAATATGAGACAGTTCCTTTTGAACGTAATTAAGAATTGGATGTAGGTGAGCCCATATAGCGGCAGGGCCATGTTGAAGATCAGAAGACACAGTACAAAAGGAAGTTATACTTTTATCCTTTTTAAAAGTCAAGTGATATAATACTGCTGTATGCAAAGTTACTTAGTTTCAAGATCCTCCAAAATGCACTGAATGGATTTCGTCATGGTACTTATAGGCATAGTTTTCGCTAAATTCAATATGTAAATTCGGTTTCTGTCAATCCTTCTATGCATTGTCGGTATGATTTATATTGATTTTTATTTATTTATTTAATAAAGACACACCAACAACATACGCATTAAAAATTCACTGAAACACTTATTAAATATAATGCTGATGCACATGCCTATTAGAGATTTTTAATATTAGATATGTGAGATTTAAAATCTTTTAACTCATCTTCAAATTTTTTGTCAAATCTTCAACAGTGATTTTTTTGTATTTGTTTTACGTTCTTGCTGATTTTATTTTTTATTCCATCTTTCTCGACAATATCTGCGATTCTGAACCATTGTGGTAATTCCAATTTTTTTTCTTTTGCGATCGTGGTTGTATCATAATTGAGCTCTTTTGCTTTACATTTTTCGCATTTCCCTTTCATACATGGTAATGAATTTATATCGCATACAGTTCGTAAGATTATCTGGTACATGTCATTTGTCTTGATAGCAACACAACTCGTACACGCATTTTTTAAGAAAGTCTCTAGTGCTATTTGTTCGTAGTGAGTTTGATTTTTCGGATCAGCCGTGATTAGTGCGGTCATTAATACCCTAATCCTATCACCGAATGCCTCTAGGGACGAGTTGTCTCTTGTAACGTGTGTTAGCCCATGTACGAGTTGTGTTGCTGTCCTGAGCTCACCAAACTTCCTTAACAACACCTGTTTAATTTCTGTCCAGGTTCTTGCACCTGGATTTTCGGAAAATGCTTCAGCAGCTTTCCCTTTTAACTTATTTCTAATCAGACATGAGATGGCTAAATCCTCGTTATTGTGGATTAATTCTAATGCATTCTCTACGTTTTCTAAGTAAAACGCTAGAGTTCTCCTGTTCCCGTCATATGTGGGTAGGAGTTTTGCGAAAGCAGAGTACTCAGTCAGTTTCAATTTTCTTTTCCTCAAATATTAAGGATTTATCATCAACCATACTCTTTCCTTGAGCCATGGTAATCCCTTAGATTGAATAATGGATTGAAGATAAATCGGCGATAAGATGTGTTATTATATAACACTATTTAGCTTTCACACTAGACACACCTTGAAGTGTTTTTGGGGTGGGAAAGTGATTAAGGATCTCGGGAATAAACAAATTATATGCTTACCCCACGAGCATTGCTAATTTGTAGGCTTGAGTCTGCTGTTCTCCAAGATGCTGCTGCCACTGCTGTTGCTGAGTGCTACTGCTGTTTTTGCCGTATCACCCACTGAAGGTTCTTTTTCGCGTCGTGGATACTTGCTTTAAAAAGGCGTTTTTAAAGCTTTCTACCGTTTGTAACACGACGCACCGACTGCGCCAGTTAGGTTGTGGGCGAAGGCAAAAGGGTTTTTAAAAACAATATTTAGGTGTGTTCCGCTTATAAATATATACAAGTGATATGTGATGTAATCGTAACCTAATTATTCCTAAGTAACAATGGTGGTCTTTGTGTAATGACCTTGTTACTAAGACATAACTTACACGAGTTATGTCTAATGTGTCTATGTGATATTAAATTTCGTAGAAGATTAATTTTTCTTTGAAATCCGGAATCATCTAACAAAGTTTGTAGACACCTCTACACATCCTCGACAGTGTTTTCGTTCTTTATGTGAACATACAGTGAGGAGTAGTATAATACGACCGTTTTCCACCCCAGAGGGAAGAAAACGATTATTTCAGGTCTTGCCGAGGCTTGACCTTCGGAGATTACCTACCTTACCTGAGTGCACTTACATGTGTTTAATTACGACCTACTGTCTCAATTTAAACATTTTGCATGTGGTTGTAACTTTTGAGGGTGCCACACATGATAGTTTTGTTTTTTCCAACACAAGTGTGAAACTGCACTTAGAAAATTTAAATAGTTCTGGAGAAATTGTATATTTACTGGGTAAGTTTTTTTACTATAGAACTATCTTATTCACAGATTTGTAATTTATTCAAGTTTCATTCTTTTAATACAGGTGACTCAGGATATCCCCAAAGGAGTTATCTCATGACTCCATTCAGTAATCCAGAAACAGGCACTCCAGAGAGTCATTACAATAATATACACAGTAGTGCACGTAACAGTGTGGAAAGGACCATTGGAATACTAAAGGGGCGGTTCCGGTGTCTGTTAGTTCACAGTCTTACAATATGACCCTATTATGGTGGGAAAAATAGTGATAGCTTGCTGCATATTACATAACATGTGTAATAGAGCTGGGCTGCCAGCTGCTAACTTAGATGAGCATGATGTAGAAGAAGAATATAGACTACTTGGCACACTTAATCAGCAGGCTATCACACACCATAATTTGCTAAGTGGTCAAACCAGTAGGAGGGATCTGGTGAATCAATTGTGGAGAGCCCGGCATATATAAAATGTAGTCACACAACATCAGATGAGGCAGCCATTATTCTTAATCTTTTTTGTTTATCATGATAATATTGAATTATAGTTTGTTTACATTATAAGTCAATATTATTATATTTTAATTATTATGGAAATAAAACATAAGAATGACTTCTTTAGGTTTACATTTATTATACAAATACATAATATCTTTTTTTACACTATTTTAAAATATGAATATAAAAATATGTAAGTATCTAAACTGTCTTTTATTTAACTACAATTTTACATGTATTTAAGGAAATATATACATGTTTAATATATTTACCATTTTTAAGCTAATTTAGTATATAAAGTTGCAATAAAATAACAAAAAAATATGTCATTTTGTTTCAAAATGATAACTTATGAAATAAAATAATGTTATAAAACTATACAACTTTCATGTTCCAGGCATTTCATTGCGTCCACTGATGCACACAAGTCATGCAAAGCTTGAGTTTGCCTTGACCATGATTCGCTTATTTCTTTAAAAACTTCCAACATCTGCTGGTTGTCAATAAGCAATCTTTAATTGTCAAGGCGTTTTTCCTCGATGGCCACAAAACGTTCCGTTAGACTCGCCAAATGTGAGCGCCTTTGTGAAGGTGGCGAACGGTTCATCAAACGACGTCGTGCCGTCACCAAACGACGCCTTCGAGGTGCTATAAACATAAATGGAATGCAAAAATTATTTTACAGAGTTGGACAGATGATTATTAACTATTTAATCTAATTTCATAGGAGACAAATATATTGCCATTTAGTAGCCACCAATTAAATGATCTGCATACAATATAAAACTATAGGTATCCAAGAGTACATAACTTCAAATCAAGTTGGATAAAAGATGTGCAAGAAAATAAATAATTCCTTACATGAAGTGGTAATTGGGGCATTATTTCTTTGAGTTCCATCTGCTGGTGGTGAGACTGCATGAGGTGGATTATCCACAGATATATTATGGCTATACCAAGATGGGCCTGGCTGTACATCCTATAATAATTCAAATATAAACACTTATTATTAAAATTTATATCCTTACTAATATTATAAAGGTGAAAGTTTGTATGTATGTATGGATGTTTGTTACTCTTTCATGAAAAAACGGCTCAACAGATTTTGATGAAATTTGGTATAGTGATAGCTGACACCCTGGATTAACACATAGGCTACTTTTTATCCCGAAAAATGTAGTGTTCCCGTGGGATGAGTCAGGAAACCAAATATACATATTTTCTACTCTTTCAAATTCAAATTGTTGGCACGGGATGTCCTCTCCTACGGAAGGGAAATATAGTCGACGGCACGCGGGAAATATAGTTAGTAGACACGCGAAATAATATGTTCTTGATGTGGATTGGACTCAAAAACTATCTGCACCCGGGCGAAGCCGGGCCCGACAGCTAGTTAATAATAAACAATTACAATATCTATTTTATTGAACTTACTGGTAATGTAGGGGTGGACTGTTCTGTTTGGATCAGCACTGCAGCAGGTGTGGTGGCTTCTACAGCTATTTGCACATGACTCTATAAAAAGTAAATTTATAATATTATCTATTTTATATGCATATACATATATGTGTAAAATTTTACATAATAATTAGATGTAAATTAAATACCTGAAGTATACTCATAGACTGGTGTCTGTGGGCCCTCGTTAATATTCTCAATAATATCCTGCATGCTCTGAAAACAAAATCTAATTTAGAAATACTTAATTTTTTAATTAAGTTGATTGTAAATTTTTCAGAAATACAGACCAACACCATAGCATTCTGCGCTTCAAGCCTATCAGCAGTAACACTTGGCCCAGGTTCATTTTCAAATGGCTAAAACAATAATATTAATAAAAAAGATGGATTATCATGGTAGCTCTACATATGGATAGCTATTGATTGTTAGGTAAACTATACTTTACTACATAATATGTATATTAGTAATATATATATAATATATCTGAATGTGTTAATTTAATAAATTGATAAATTCAACTTAAAATACTATTAGGCATAATTAAATAAGTGATAAGTACAAGCTCAATTTCTAACTCCCTATCTCCGATGAAAAAGCCTTCACCACCCATAATAGCTATGATTCTCTCCTCAATGGCAGAGAGAACGCGCTCCTCGTGTTCACCGCCACCAGTACGTTGCCTAGCCATTCTTATCTGACTAGCTTTTTTCCTGGCCGCTGACTTCTTATCCTTCCAATACTAAAACAAACATCCAATGTGGCTTAAAGCATGATTTTTTGTTTATGTTTCATGCCAATACATAATTTATACTAAGCATTGTTATTACAAATATACAGGCACACCTATGCACAATAGATGACCAACACCATGAGATTAATAATGCAATAAGTGAACACAAACCTTTGCCCATTGCTGCCAACTTTTAATGCAGCCACTTCCATCACTATTTAATTTGACGGCTACTTCCTTCCATGCCGCTCTTGTCAAGTCTCGGGCATGTGATGTCCGAGCGTGCCCTGTCGCAAGCCATCGCCTCTCTTCCAAACTCTCCAGTAACATTTCTACTTGCGCATGAGATGGGACCACATTTCTTGGCATGCTGGATATAAATTATAAATGTTTATGTTTAAATACCACAATAACAGTTAAATCTAATTATTAAAAGTTACTACATACTTATTTAAATATTATCCTAAACAGCTTCAGTATAAAATTCAGTTTAATAAAATGCACATATTTAATACTTAGTTTAATATTGCTTACACAACATTAAGTTAATACTTACATGTCAATGTATTATTATATCCTTCCAAATCACAGAACTATGCTCGCACTTTAAATTCAAAAAGCAAATAATGTTTTATAACTTTGGATTCTACTCGAGAATCCAGTGAAGCAAAGCAGTCGAGTCAAGTGTTTTGTTTACAAAAAATAGCTTCGGAGTCTGAATAGTGGCTGTTCTCCTTGTCGGACTCTGACATATTTTGTTGGCGCTGCTCTATTTTTTCTAGAAGCAAGGAGAACATCCCTTCCATTTTTCCTCCAAGGCATCCAATCTTTTATTTTGGGATGTCGAAGGTGAGGGAGAGTTGGTTCTGCGCCTATGCGAAGCCGGTTCAATCTGAGAGGAAGACGACGTGCTTCTCCTCTTTCGGTTTGTAACTTTCGTTTGGGGAAGCACTCCTGTTAGAATTTTGTTTGCTTCTTTCCTCGTGTGCAGCCAAGGCCTCAGTGGTTCTACTGCTAGTTTGAAGTGCTCGGTCCCTATTGCAGACCCCCGAACGCGGTTTGATACCACCGGTGGACCTAGAATGAGGCCTCGGGAAAAAGCCCAGTCCAACATTTTGTGTTTTATTTCCCGGTACCTTTTTTCGGAGAGATGGTCCGCTTCTGGGAGAAAGGCGCGAGCCAGGCCCACCGTTGGTAAGGCGTACACAAGTTTGTTCAGTATATTCGGGTCCACCTTCTCCCCGAAAATTTCGTCTTTCGTCGAAGTCGACACCTCCCAGCTGGTCCACCCTTCCGGGAGATGCTCTTGAGCCAGGAGTTTAATCCGTTCCAAGATTTCTTCGTCTTGCTCCGTCTCTGCCCTTTCGTCCAGCAACTCGCCAAGCGTTGTCATGCTGACTTGTTGAATCATCTGCAGCAAAATGCTAACCGTCACCAAAAAAGAATCCAAGCGGGAAGCGGGCATAGTATGTTAGATATAAGTGTTTTTCGCGCGTGCTAGCTAAGGCTATCTTTCAAGCCGTGCAGCCGATTACAGACCGCTCAATTACAGAGCCGCACCACTCGATCACCGGGTCGCACCGCTCAATCGTCGAGCCGCGCCGCCCGTTTTCAGAGCCGCGCCGCTCGACTTTCGAGCCGCGCCGCTCGACATTCGGGCCGCGCCGCTTAACTTTCGAGCCGCACCGCTCAACTTTTCAGCCGCGGTCCTCATTTTCTGAGCCGCGCCGCTCGTTTTCTGAGCCACGCTGCTCGACTTTCGAGTCGCACTGATTTCATTACTAACTGTGACCTAAAGAATAGTGGCTGACTGGCCGACAATTCTCATACTTGCAAGTGCAGTATTACGGTCCGTAGATTAATTGTGGAAGGTATGTCCGACAATTAAAGTAAGTATGTTTATATATATGTATGTGTGTATATATATATATATGTATTTGTATGGATATGTATATGTATATTAGTAGTTATGTTTAATTAGTATTATTTAGCTTTAAGTAATTCTTTATTTGTTACACTGCCCCCTCTCCCTCTCCTTCATTTAAATCCATCCCATGGTTGTCTGTAAGATATTGCTGTTGAGCGATAAGACCGCCATTTGTACTCTTTGTCATTATTATTTCTGTTTGTTTGTATTGTTAAGTTTGTGTACGATAAAGATTTAAATAAATAAATAAATAAATAAATATGTAGTTTTTGGATGGTGTGTCCGAGAAAACTTAATTTGAGCTAGCAATATCGTGCATCATGCTAGGCTTGCGGAAGGGCAGTTAAATTAAAACTTATTTTACATCACACCTTTTACACCGAGACAAATATAATAAGTTAATGACTTACCTCGATATCCGATGGTAACTCACTTCACTATTTAAAACGTTACATCAACGTTGGACACTAACGTATTAGTTGTTACGCAAACGAGCATACACCAAGTACATAGTAAGCGTACTGACGATTGACGAAGGCGCGCGAACTCGCGCGGCTCGCGCCCGCCTGTAAAATCAGCTTATCAATATATTTGAGTAAATTATGTGGGTAACTCATTTTTATTTAATACAGATTGATGTAGCATATTTATTCTACTGAGTACATTCTTCGCTTCGTGACATAATTATTTGGAAACAATGTATTAATAAATTGAAAGTAATTTATTAATTAACAAATCATGACTCCTTTGACACTGAGTCTTATTTAAAATCTGTAAAATAATATACTTATTCCTTGATGAATTCTGTATCAATAAGTTACCCGCTATAACTTTCACTAGTGATCCAAGTGGATTTAAGATTCTTCTCTTAACTGTAATATTTGGAATCTATACTTATTTTTAGTTATTTTTAGTTATTTTCATAATGTATTGAATTTGCATTTGGGCATCAACTATTTGTACCATCTAACATATAAACGTCTATATTTTCCTTTAACATATTTCTTACATAAAAATATTTATATTCATTATTCTGTTTAGGTGCATCCCTATATGGCCTAATATATATTGGATCTTCGTCCATAGTACGAATACTGTTTTACTTCGTTTGTAAATGACAATGACACCTGCTCATTATAAAAAATATCTTTATACTCATCGCATAAATTCTTTATATCTTTTCATTCATCATATTTTAAATGATCTAACCTTAACTTGTTTTTAAACTTTTTCTAAATTCATGTTATCAACTCCGTTTTCTATGCATGAATTGTATAATATAGGGATTTGTCTATTACTTATATGCAAAACTTGATTTCGTATGTCAATCCTAGCACCTAGTTCCTTGAGAAGATCAGAACCTATTAATCCATCATATTGTTTATGTGCTGTATATATGTGGAATTTATGTATGATATTTGTATTGAATGTCTGTGTTAACGTCGTTAATACAATTCAATTGCGTACTTATTACTTTTAAATGCTTCTATATATATTTGGGTTTTAAAATATTCGTCTGCCTTATCAGGACTTATGAACGATCTCGAGCTACCTGCGTCTATCATGAAAATTGATTTTAATTCAGGCACTCTTATGTGCGGCAACTTATGAACATTTTGCACGATTAAGTTTATGATATTGCGTCCTTCCATGAGGCTTCTTTTTGAAAATCCTTCCTTTTAAAGGATCACGCCTATTATGATAAATTGCCTACGTGACCAATAAATACATTTCATTTCATTTAATTTCATTAACATATTGTTTTTAACGGTTCGTATCGGTATCGTTGTATTCTGGTCGCTGGTTTTGCAGTATACCATATTTGAACTTATTATTTGGATTCATTTCATTCATATATAACCAGAAATATAATCTATTTTCGATTATTTTGATAAATTCCTACTGATGTACTATTTTAATAAATTCCTACTGATGTACTATTTTAATAATATTTAACAAAAACTAACGTTAAGTAGGTATTTTAGACATGGTCTAAAACGAAACAATGGGCAAATGTGCTTCCAAAGGTGTAGGTAAATAAAACAATTGATTTTGATACCCTCCATGTATTATAATTAACAACACTATTTATTAATTTATTAAATAAAATTAAGAACGAAAATCGGCAGAACATTTGGAATGAAGATTTACTTGACATTTCTGACCAGAAGTAGCTGTACATTTTTCAGTAGGCACATCTCAGTCTACTTTGCGCCCTGATTATTATATGAGCGGCATTGTGCTTTCGTAATGAAAGAGGCTCATCAGTAAAAACCCGTTTGCTAGGTCCTGGCCGCTGCTTGTCTATACCGTACTTTTGAAGTAAAGTTCTGGCAATGTTACGACGAAACTTGTAAAGTATCAATATTCTTCGTAAGAGCCAGAAGAGCCGCATTATTGAAAGCAACATCAATCAACCAAAAAAATATTGGGATGTACACTTTTGTACCTCTAATGTCTATTCGGTAGGTACCAAAATTTGTGTCCAGTTGATCAACACCTCCCATGTGAGCATGCCTTTGCTGCTCTTCCTAACAATCTACTTGTTAAACAACGTAGCGCATAAGCTAATTGCGCGGAATTATCATCAGGTTTTGATGTCCCTATGACATATTCACATTTTTCTATGAAAAAGTTAGCATTCATTCATCTCCTTCATTTTTAGGGATTGTATTTAAAAAATCTTCTGGTATTACATACATTACTCGTTGTTACCACTTTATTTGTATTCATATTTTGCACTCACCAGATTTTTTTTCCTACAATACTTTCAAAAACAGCCCTAAGAACCTGTTTTCATTCATCTGTGTTTTTGACATTGACATTCAATGACAGTTCGCAGTTTCAGACAAAGTGTTGCCATATAATTGATGTAAAAAAATTGTCGGATTATTTTGTTACTGAGGTTGGTACGGATTAGAGTTACCAATAAAGAAATAAAAAATAATTTTTGCAGTTGTGTCAAATGGGAAATAATTTCCCAATATTTGAATAAGGGTTAAGAATTGTATGATTTGTTCCTTTGTATTGTTTATTGGGATCCATACGTTTTTAATTATTGTTTTTCCTTTTGACCTATCATCTATTCCATATGTATTTCCTGGTGTTTTTCTGATGTGAAATTGTTTTGACTGTCTATCAATTGAATCATCTAATTTAGGTATAATATCAGTGGTATTCGTATCGGCGTTTGTATTTTTTGTTTGTGAAACTTGTGTTTGTTTTTGTTGGGATATTATAGTGTTGTGTGTGTTTCGGTGTCATGGGTTTGATTTACATTGTCAGGGGTGCTTGATATGTCTAGTAATGTTCTGATGTCTATGTTTGCCAGGTCTATGTCTTCTGTTGATGTACTAGGTTGAGGATTAGTAGTTTGTGTTTCTAGTTCGTGATGATGTACTATTTGCACTCTTGATAGAGCGTCTGCGTTTGTATTGGCTTTAGCTTTTTTGTATTGTACGTCATAGTTGTATTCTGCTAATCTCAGACGCCAGCGTGTGAGTTTTGAGTTAGGGTCTTTTATGGACATAATCCATGTGAGAGGTCGATGATCTGTGTAGATAGTGAACTTTTCACCGTATAGGTAAGGGCGAAAGTATTTTATTGCCCAGACTATACTTAGGAGTTCTTTTTCTATCGTGGAGTATCTTTGTTCTGTGTCTGATAGCGTACGTGAAGCGTATGCTACTGGTTTGTCTGTTCCTATTATTCCTTGTGATAGCTACATCTGATGCGTCTGTAGTTAGTATAAAAGGTTTGTCAAATTCTTATTTACCAATTATCAGTTAATAATATAACTAATAATGGTTTCTTGTTGATACTTGTCGTACCAGGAAGTGATATGTGATGTAATCGTAACCTAATTATTCCTAAGAAACAATGGTGGTCTTTGTGTAATGACCTTGTTACTAGGACATAACTCCAGGTACATTATTTTTTATTAATATGTAAACATAATATTGTTTCTTAGACACATGTCGTATCGTGACTTTATTTTCCCTCTAATTAATGAGGTCTCCTCTGAACTGCCTCTTAAATCAAATTCAGATGCACTTATTGATTAATTGCATACTTCAACTCTATAGCTACCGTGGAAACGTACATGTTCACCATAATAAGAACGTGCTTGCCGAATTTGGTTCGTTCCCACGGCAAATAATATTAAATCTTTCATCTCCAACGTGGGAAAGGATAGCGTTTTACTACGGTCTGCAGTAATATTTTGAAAAATTGGATGATCTCCTGTTCATATTTGTGGCTGCAATGAGGTTTGGCAGATTATTTTCTAAGTCAAATCAAAATTACATATTATTTTTAAGCATTTCTTCAGCATATTCATGGTCACGAAGGCGAACACCAAACTTATTTAAAAGAGCCACTGCAATTTGGAAGTTCTCCATCATGTGTGGAAGGGCCTTGTGAAAATAGTCCTGTCTAAGTAATTTAAAATCTCTTTTTATATGCCCATTTACCGCTTCCACTACCCATCCACAAATAGTTTTGCAGCGGCTTCGGTTTGCCTGTGCTGTTGTTGGCTGGTGTTGACCTTCTAACAATGAATCTGGCCGACGTGCATTATAACCACAATCTTTAAGAAGTGTCATTAGGTCAGAAACATAATCTTAGAGGACGGTTTTCGTTACCAAATAATTCCTTCATAATTTCAGCATCTGATGTTGCTTTATATGGGCCAAAACAATCAACAACATATCCATCACAGACAACAATTAAAAATGGTTTAAGAAGGTTTTTGTATTTGTGTAATGAATATGTTTCCTTTTGAAAGCTATAATTGGAACTCTTATTTATATTTATATGTATGTTTCATCGCAAATAACTATTACCTTATTTTCCCCATATAACCCTTTTGGTATTATCAAAGCACGACATATTAATTCTTCCCTGCTTATGGTATTGGTTCCTAAATATTTTGGAACAAATTCCAAAATTAAAATATTTCGCACCTGATTCATTAACACTTCCAGTGTCCTACGTGGCACTTGTACCTGTGACGAGATTCGCTCGTCAAAGTCACCAGTACGCATTTCAATAGCAATGCTGCAAGACCTAAGGACCCCCTTTTTATTGCAGCCAACTGAGGTATGTCAGTTATAATATCATGATATTGAGCCTTTGTGAATCCCAGCCAATATTGACAAATCCTGTCATCCATATTCTTCAGATTTTCAAAATCTAATGTTGGGTGGTATGCATTAACTAGTGAAAAAACATGCATGGTCAACACTAAAAGTCTCAATGCTCATTTGACTCAAACAATGTGTCCCACATATTACTAGATAAATGTTCAGCACATATGCGAGCTAAATGTGGCAAATAATACCTATACTGACTAATTATTTGGTCCCGTAATTTGTCAGGTATACCATGCAGAGTAGTACTGTGGACGGGTTCCTAGCAACGTCTTATAGGCCACGAAGAGGGTCGGTCACTCCAATATTATTGTGTATAACAACCTATATACCTGTCAATGTTACCCAGTTTATTTTGAATGCCTATGATGCCCTCTCCAATCATCTCCTAAGCTCGAGAGCTTCCAACCGCAGCAGCGGTTTTTTCTTGAGATAATTATACGAGGGCATGTCTTGCAGCCTCCTGAGACATGGGCAGTTCTTTTCGGTGGCGTCGTCGATTGATGGTTGTAGCCACCGCTGGCTGGGACGTTGAAGGTGGACTAGTTTGCAGAAGTCGGCGGCGCGGCGACCGCCGTGGCCTTAATTCTGCTGATGTTGGTACTGCAGGTGGTGATACTGTCCGGGATGGAAAAACCTCAAGTGATGTCCCATATGGTTCCGCTAGGGACGTGGTACCTTGAGGATCAGACAATCTTCCAAGAATAGATGGCGATACTCCAACATCAGCATTTTCTGCATGCTGTTAACCGATTAACGCCCAAGTTAAAACGAGTAATGTTTTTATTAATATAGCTTTATTAATAGGGTACTTAGGCACTATAAAGACGCATTGAAATGTTAAAAAGAAAAAAAGAAAAAAATCATACAGCGGGCGCTTATGCATGATACTTGGCGAAACAATCTTTATCAATACACAGTGTCTTCTTCACTGTAGCCAGTGCCATTTTATACGCGTGTGACACAAAATACATCTCAGTTGTTTGGGCAGCTTCTTAGGGTTATGTCCGTTGGATTTTGGGCAAGGTCCTGCTATTTCAGTACCGGATGGACGGCTTTTGATAATGTTGTTATGCTGTAGATACTGTCTCGCTACGTGTCGCCTAAAACCCAGCTGGTCAAAGCGTTCTTCACTGCTCATGTTGTGCAGACGCCAAGCGTTAGATACACATATCAAGCAAGTAGGTGAAAATAGACCACCACCACTTCTTTCCACGTAAACTCACTCGATACATTGAAATAGATGCATCTATAACATCGACGCCGCCCATGCCCAAATAGATGTGGAATATTCACATCAATCTTCTGTCTGCTTTGTGAACACCACCGTTTGATTATAACCGAATCTGATCGGTTTGCCCCTGATGTATTGTTTTGATGGATGGTGACCATAATTCTTTATCATCGATTCGTCTATCGATATGTCTTCATGGAGAACACCATTTTGACAAAATTTTTGATTCAGAGATTCGACCAAGGGCCTGACTATGAACATCTTGTAATTTGAAGTAGATGCTAAACTATTGTCTACTAAATGCAGATTTCTTTTTATATCAAGGAATCTTTTTCGAGACATGGACCGGGCAACAAGAGGTACTCCAAGATCTTCATCATAACTCCAATACTGACGCTCTCTCGGCAATCTGTGATATCCTGATAAAATAAGAATCCCCAGAAATCTGCTCAAATCTTCTCTATCTAACACAAATCCTTTATTCATTATCTTCATTACCTTCTTATTATTCATTACTTCATTACCTGTCACAGTGAGGCGGGCAGAGTCGCTGCCCATATTCAAAAGATCGGTAAAACAATATTATCTTTCACAATTAAACTGAAGACATTGCATGTATACCGTGTTTATTTATATATATTCATATTTATATATATTATATATATATATTTGTTGCTATGGTATTTTATGCATAATATTGATACATGTTAGTTATAATATTTATTTATGTATATGTTTATGTATATATATTATATTTATTTATATATGCATTGGTATGTATACTTATAGACATATGTTCATTTATCTTCTCGTACACCTCATGGTACCCCAAAACTTTCGTTCCCTCTTATCCATCCCATGGTTGGTTGTCTGTAAGAGATCGCCTCGAGCGATAAGACCGCCTTTTGTACATTTTTTTTTGTCATTTATTTCTGTATTGTTAGTTTCTAGGTGTACAATGAAGTTTTAAATAAATAAATAAATAAATAAATCCATGTCTGTTATTTTGTCCTGCATAAAGCAGTGTGTTACTTAGGATCAAATCATAAACTTCGGCATCAAATATTTTATCAAAGACTTCTACGGGTGAAAGATTTTTTAGCTGTTCGATTAGTTGAGTTTTTGTGATGAACGTGAATTATTTTCATATGGTTGGGAAAAAGATGAATTAGATGGTGAACATTTCCTCCACGTCGGTAAAACATCATTGGGACGCCTTCTTTTGTTTAACAAAGGTTCATCGTCACTATCTTCCCATTCGGACGTTTCAAATGAATGACTTCGTCGACGTGTTACCTCGATTGTTCCAGGAATATCTTTCGGTAGTGTTGATGTTTGTAAGTCCTCTTCTTCTAAGTCCGTCAATACATCAGGTCCAGGCGGTAAAATAATAAGGTCATACTCGTTATCACTCTCATCCTCCGCAATGGCGTTTACAGCTTCCTCAAGCCCGCGATAATGATTTGCAGCACTGAATCGGTTCATTTTTTTCTGTAAATAAAATATAACACTAAAGCCCACTGTACTAAAAAAAAAGACATCAAGGTATATCGTAATCCAACTGACAAGATACGTGATAAATTCTAGATATTTTATCTAATACAGTAACTTACTACCATAATTTAATAATCAAATGCATAATTACACTAAAAAACATACGTCAACCTATTTAAAAAGATAAAATAATTAACTTACCTGAGCAACTAAAATATTTGCGCACGAAAATGTAAAAAAATGGCGGTTAACCGATTACTTTTTTATGCTCTTATAGAAGCGGACGCCGTCTATCATTTAAAGTCAGGCACGGTGCGGGAATTCAACATTCGGTAATCCCCACACGGGCGCCAGCCATTATCCTTCTTCTGCGCAAGGTGTAACGGTGAGGATCAGGCGCTTTGCGAAGGCCTTGCTGTTCCATTAGCAAGCATGGACTAGAACTCTTGCCTAGCGAATTTCAGCTTGTCTGGAGCGAGACGGCGGGGAGACGAAGATACTGGGGGCCTGGTGTCGTGCGTATGTTGTGAGGAATTGCTTGTTGTATGCCAGCGGGTCGAGTGATTTCTGGAAAATCCATTAAGATTTTATGAAAAACGGTATCACCAGTTGGAACTTTAACAGAGCACAGGCTGCGGCTGTTGTATACTAAGCTAGCTACTGTAGATACAGATGTAGTTTTATCTATAAGGCGTTTGTTTCTACAGTCTACCATCAGGTTGTAATGACTAAGAAAATCGACTCCTATAATAGGTTTAGATATATCTGCCACTACAAAACGCCAATTAAAAACTCTACGTAAACTAAAATCTAAATTTAGGTATATGTAGCCATATGTTGAAATGCTGGAACCATTGGCGGCGCACAGGTTGTATCCCGAAGGGGCACGACGCTCTCGAAGACTCGAACGTGGGAAGACACAGAGGTCGCTTCCGGTGTCGACCAGAAACTGAGTCTTCGAAGTCCGATCCGTTACGAACAGGCGCCCAGTAGATGATGGGCAATCTTCTGTCGCCATTACCGACTGCCCTTGTAGTTTTCCGCCTTGTAGTCGCAGGGTTGAGTACATTTAGTGGCCTTCTCACCAAACTTACTATGATACCAACAGACAGGGTAGTTCCGGTAGTTAGATTGCGACCGTTGCCTTGAAGACGACTTGTTGGTACGGTTGCGGGGTTGTCCAGCTCGTGAACCTGATCCTGTATTTCCACGGGACGTTAACCTCTGGAGCTGCTTCCTTAGTACAGCCACTTCACGTGTCAGGTCGCTGAGAACTGAACTCGGTCCCGCCTGAGTCATGGAAGCGACGCTGGGACTTGTCGTTAACTCGATCCGCCAAATCTGCTAATTCTTCAAGGGAAGCTGACCAGCGAGGACGGTCTGAATCCCATGCGGAAGACGGCTAATCCAGATGGTCTTCAAAAAATCTTCAGATACATCCGGACCGGCGAGACTGCAAATGTCGGAGGAATCGGGAAGGTTTTCGGTCACCGAGCTCCTCATGCATCAATAGCTGCTTCAGTTTTTTTTCGTTACACGCGCTAAGACGCTTAACTAGCTCCGCTTTCAGTTTTTCATATCTAGGGGCGCGGCCGAGCCCCCTCCAAGTCGAGCTATAGGCCGTAACATCCTTTTCTCGAAGCAATTCAGACCATTTTCAACCCCCTATAACTTCGTTGTGGCTAAAGCATGAAGCCTGAATTTTCAGTTACTAAGCAGGCATTGTGTAAACACGGTATATTTAAAATTTCATTCAATTTGAACCAGTAGTTTAAGAATTGTAACTAGTCAAACTTTCTTAATTTTGTCACTCACTGACTGACCGATCATCAAAAGTCTAAGGCACTTCTAGCAGACATAGAACCTTCAAATTTAGAATATAATTCGTGTTTAGTGTCTAAAGTAAGGGAAAATTCAAACATTTCATAATTTGTGTCTAGTTTTCTAGATAGACCAACTGCGTGAATAACTTTGTAATCCCATATAAATGTATAGGATTACAAAATTACATTTGCAGTTAATGAATCATTGTACCCGTATATAATGGAATAATAGTTGTAGATTAAATTAAATAATTTAATCTATTTTTCTTTCTAATCTTATAATTTAGTCATGTTTTTCTAGAGGAATGTTGTACAGTTTCATGGGCTGAATACACCATTTCCCTCTCTATATACTGGTGGTAGGTCTCTCATATGTGAGAGGCCATCTGGGTATGCGGTGGTACGCAATGTCTATTTCTCCCGTGAAACAACACTGCTTAAATGCACTGTTGTGTTTCGGATTGACATTGTAGCCAGAGCAACTACTGGACATATTGAGACTTAACATCTTATGTCTCAGGAAGGCGAGCGCAGTGGAATGTTGCTACTCTTCATGAGCGGTCGTATCGCTTACCATCAAGCGAACGGCTTGCTTGTCTCGCCATTCAATGCAATAAAATATATAACTAGTCTTGCCATAAATATTGTAATAAAGAAAAAAGAAAATTGTTAACTGCAAATAACATTTATTACTTTTACAGTGTGTCAGTTTAATACATAAATATAAAACAATTAAAAATATAAAAAGCTTATTCGAAGTGGTCTCCATTGGCTGCAATACAGTCCTTTAAACGATGAGGCCAGTTATCAATAGAAGCACGCACTCTTTCCATGGGAAAATTCTTCACTGCCAATCGTATAGATTGTTTTAGGGACTCCAAATTATCATGGCGTTTAGAGCAAGCTGTACTCTCTAAAACTGACCACAAATCATAATCCAGCGGATTAAGATCGGGACTAGACGACGGCCAGTCTTCAGCTCTGATGAAGTCCGAAACGTTCGATTCCAACCAAAGTAGTATTGATTCACAGGATCCAGCTCAAGATTTCTTTAAGATTTGTTCGAGATTTCGCCAAGATTTGTTCAAGCAAGTCAAAACTGAATGACACGAAACTAAAAAAAAAAAAAAAAAAAAAAAAAAAAAAAAAAAAAAAAGTTTGGTGTCAAATTGGGGGTTTTCGGGGTCGTCCGATCCATCTGTGCTATCCATTTTCTTCTAACTGTAACCGTTGCCTTTTTAGCTATTTTATTTCACCAGGTCCACTACCCCTAATTAATTAGCTAATGTTTTTAAGGTGATTACCTTAAATATCTCCTCGACTGCGCTCTTAATGACGGTCACTTAATGAATCATCACTCGATGCTAATCACCCTATTCCTCATCAATAACAACACGTTGTTTCAATAGTTCATGTTTTATTCATTCAAAAAATTGATTTAAACATCATATGCAATATCATATCATTTTTAAACGTATCCATATTAAAATTATTTAAAAAATCACTTAATGACTTCCCGTTAAACTTATACAATATGTACAATATACAGTACTCTCCACAGACTGAAGTCCAATCATTTTGTATTCTGCTACTACTACATTTCCATTGTTTTGAATTCCTATTCAAGAACATTCTGTGATAACCAGTAGGAGAACGTCCATAAGAATCAAAATATTCTCCAACACCGCAACTATCTATGTGTATACCTATCCAGTGAGATCCTGGCTTTGTGTCCGGGTCCAAATTGCTTATAACATACATAGGAACTTGAACATTCATTGGTAATTTGTTTGCAGCGTATACATTATACTGTAGACTTGGATGAATTTTTCCTAAACATTGTTGAATTTCATTGGTATTCATTGTTGCATTTAAGTTCCATATGACTGAATACTTCGTAGGATTACAGGTGAGTGAAAAGATCAAGATATGATACATATATTTAAGAGTGAAATAAGGTGCAAATAAAACGGTGAGTATATTGTTACAGTAAGTTTTATTTTGATCATAAACTTAGTACTAAGTAATACAGAATTCATTATTCTAGTCTTAGCTGCTATAGTCAACAGTAACATTACGATTTTTATCTATTTCGATAACGTTATCAAACTCAGCATATACAACACAGTTTATTGTTTGAGTAAGAGTGGATTCAAAACGAACTTCTAATCTTACGCTACCATGCTTTATAAGATTCCAATGACTCGATGAATTGGCTGATAAATCAGGAGTAAGATCAAAAGCTAACAGACAATAACCATTGGAATATTTATCACGAGATATCCCATTACCTTCATTTAGAAAATGTATTCCCGTTCCTGAGAATAAGGTATGATATGTTGTAGTAAACATTTTATTCTCAAACGATGGTTGCAAAGCTTTTGAGGGTATTTGATGACCATCTATGTACAAACAAAATGAATTCATATCATAGTTTTCAAAGTTAAGTGGATTTTTAGTGAGACTACCATTGAACGCTGCATTATTAACAAACCCAACTATACATCTTTTAGGTACTTGTCCTAGAAAAATATTATCAAGCGTTTTTCCTTGAACTCCTGATGGTATTGTTAAAACTTTAACTTCAGCTCGAGTTATGGGATATTTTGCAGTGGTAGATGCTAGAACTTTTTGATGTGCAAGCAAAACACTTGGATTAATTTTTGCTCTTCTTACAACAAGAGTTGCATCTGTTATGCTAACTTTAAATTTCATATCATCTGTAGAAGCCATAAGGTTGAACGATTCACGAGATCTGACTAACTTTACACTCATTTCAACGCCGTTGATTAAAAACTTTTCTTGATTAAATATATCACCGTGAAGATGACCAATCATTTCTACTTCCTTACTCTCGGTTACTAATTCTTGTCTTTTAGTAAAACCAATATTTGTTCCATCAGTTGAGTTCATTTTTCCTTCTGTATCTTCATACCAAAGACTGCATGTTAAATGTGATTCTTTTGCAGCAGGAGCATAGTTTAAGAGAGTTTCTATATAGGCGCGATATGGGTATGTATTGTTAGGAGGTGAAACTAATTTTTGGTTCAAGTAAACATCTAGTTGACTAAAAAGTGAGTGCAACCAATTATTAACAGGGGCAACAATGGTTGATGCATTTAGTCTTGTTGAGTCTTGACTTAATATCTTTGCTCTTATATGAATAAGAGTATGTGACAAATCTATATAATCATCCCCAGTTCCAGGCACCTGAAATTCTATAGGACCATCATCAGCTAGAGATGATATAGGTTTGTAATGTATCCACAATCCACTTTCTATACTTGTTTGTGTTGATGGCAGAGCAAATAAATCTAATTCTGATTTGATACATTCACAAGAATGACTATGTAAAAATGACATTTTATTTTATGAAAAAATATCTTTGTACTTTCGTGGAGTCTTTGTTTTTATTGCTTTCACCTTAGCAGTTGGTGGTGTAATGAATGCAGATAGTCGTTTTCTTTTTGTTATATATCCTGAACCTGACATTATTTTATCTATTTTATCATCAGCTTTTCTTTTTAAATTTGAACTAGCTTCTTTAAGTCTCGTCTTGATTGACTCTTCCATTGGCCGTGCACTGACCATATCTGATAAAAGCCCTACACCTGTATTTAATGCTTCTTTTCCTATAGTCCGTGCTCCACTTGATATTAATGGTAAAACTGAACGAAACAGTCCTCCTAAAAAGCTACCAATTCCATGACCACGTTGATAAGGTGCTCCCTTGTAAATTACTCCTATTCCTGAACCAGCTTGGTGAGTATAGTAATGTTCATATGGGCAGGTTATGTGATCTCGAGGATACATTATAATTTTCTAAAATGTAGTTTAACACACACCGTCCCAAATTGGAATGGTATATTACGACCCGTGCTTGTTCTTATATCTATCTCAATCGTATCAAATTCTCTGCGCATAACAGGTATATAGTGAGGAGGTGAAAAAACATGCATTTTATTAGCACCATATATATATTTGGCTGGATCTAAAGGAATTATTCTTAATAGTGGAGTAATCACGTCTCCTACAATTTGAGGTTCTACTATATCACAATAAACAAATAGTTGAGATGGTAATCCTAAATGTAAATTTGCTGGACATTTACCGAACCCTTTTTCTACAAGATTTCTATTGGGTTCGTATCCTAATTGGATTGCCAATTTAGGTGATAACTTCAGTGATACGATTGAGTCATCCATAACTGACACAGAAACAAATTTAGATATTTCATCATAGCGAAACTTTACCTTTTCTTTAATATTATTTAAGGCTGATAGAATATGATTTATATTATCATAGTTTGTGGCTGGAATGTGAGTTTTATAGTAAACCAAGGATGCTGTTTCTTCATTTGGCATTAACATTCTTTTAGTTATATATATTACATTTTCATGCTCTTGAACAGTGAACATAGTGCATGGATATTGAAATTCAACCACACCAACAATCCATTCTCCCTCTAACTTCATGGGTTTTGGTAGTTTAGTAGAAAACATAGTTGTCTTATTTTCAGGAAAATATTCCATAGAGCTGTTGCTTGGTAATGTTAAATAAAAATTATGTTTTATCATATTGTTTGCAATTCTGATGCTAGTATCCAACTGTTAAATTTATCAGGATAACCTTTCCACTTAACTAGCAATTGCTTTTTGACACCTGAATAACGAGATCTGAGAATTTTATCAATTTTATAACTGGAGGTGGGGTTATAATTTACTTTTTGTAGTTCTTTTTCATAAAACGTACCTTCAATTACTTCATCTTTTAAATCTTTCAAAGTGTAGACAACCCAGGGTGATCTGTCAATGATTGAAGATATCACAAAAATTTCATCACTCCAGTTAGACTCGTACCCCTTTTGAAATACATGTTTATATTTTGTTATCCGTACATGATCACCGATATGAAACTTAGGTAATGGGATATCTTTCGTGGTTCTTACTGTTTCTTTATCATACAAATTATTCCAAACAGTAATTATATTGTTAGAATTTACATCACAAGGAGCCATTTTAATACTCGAATGATAACTATGGTTATAGGCATACAATAAATCTTGTAAAATATCAATGTATTTATAAGTATTTTTATGAGTAAAATACCGCCACATTTTTGTTTTGAGTGTCCTTTGAAATCTTTCAACGACACTAGCTTTAATATCAGGATTATTTGTAGTATAATAATTAATATTTCTTGTTTTAAAATAATTTTTAACATCTTTGGATGCGAACTCGGTACCTTTGTCAGATTGTATGTGAGTCGGTGTATTACAAGATTCACTGAATATGCTTTCAAAACATTGTTTTATTGTAGATGAATTTTTGGTTTTTATAGCTCTAACATATGCATACTTACTAAAAACATCAATAACACACAATATATAATTGTAACCATCATTATATTTACTGTAAGTTCTCATATCACTCAAATCTGTTTGCCAAAGTACATTTAAATTTGATAAAATATATTTGTTTCGAGGGAATTTCTTATATATCGGCTTATGAAGAGTGTACGTTTCTTGTGATTGCAACCATTCTTTAACTTCCTTTTTAGTCATTTTACCTTTCATAGCTCCGGCAAGTTTATCAATACTACTATAACCAGCAGGGTGTGATGCATCATAATAAATATTGTGAATTTCTAATAAGGGGTCCATTTTTCCCAATCTATTTTTTTCTTTACTTTTCTAATGTACTTTTCAGTAGACATAGGAGTAGTAAATTCCTCAGCAGATGGTTCCTCAAGATCTTTTAGTTGTAGTTGATTAATATATTTACTTCTCTTCGGATTACCAACGTAACTAAGAGGTACTTTAAGGTCTTTTAATACCTTTGCAAATTTTTCCCATCCAATGGGATCATTTCGTTTTAGTGGTCTTAATGTATCATTTATTAAGTCTATAATATTGCTTCCAATTACCTCGTTGTTATCAATAAGAACTGTACCTTCACCATTCCAATGGATTTTTGTTTTGTTTGATGACAACAAATTTAGTAAGAGCTCACCTTTTTTGGAATACGTCTTTGGTATCAAACTTAAAATTTGTTTTACTGAGTAAACAGGTTCTGTCTGAACAGTGTTGCTCTCTTGGTGAGTATCTTCTTCGTTTGATATCTGATCAACAACTGATCCTTGAATATTTGTTTCAATATTTTTATCGTCACGTTCTTTTTTAATAATTGTTTCAGACGAATTAGGTGAAGTTATTATTGGCAGTTCATAAGGTTGGCGATCTTCCCCAGTAAAGTGTAAATATCGCTGTAAAACTTGTAAGTACAAAATACACTTCTTTCTATCATCTTCTTTGCTTTTTAAAATATTTTGCATTTCGACATCTAGTCTTGATTTTGGATTATCCAAAGAATCTCTTTGATTAAGTTTATCTATCAAACTCGGTTCAACAAGTATCATTCTCTTAGCATGTTCCATTTTAAACAATACCGCTTATTAATCCACTCAGTATAGAACCCAATATAATAGGTAGAAAGGCTCCACCTTTTTGAATTATTATATTTTTTCTCACTTTATTTGTAGTTTTATGTACGAGTTTACGAAGCAAAGTTCTATACTTTTTCAGATTTTTTTTTTCCTTTTCCTTTAATGGAACTTTACCTTGTAAAATATTATGAACACACTCACAAATACAATTTATTTCATCCTCATCACACGATTTTAATAAGGCTTTTTGATATTTTGGTTTTAAAGTATGTAATGCAGAGAGTAAATCTTTATGTGTCTTCAAGCTTCCCTGCATTATTGGTAAATGACGGACATTTTTTGATTCTTGTCGTATTTAAACCCCTTCTTTGGTATGTATATATAACAAAATCCATCATTAGGAAATACCCTTGTTTTAATACGACACTGATCATTAGTATTTTGTTTAAGATCTACCATCAAATATCCATGAGCATCCTTAGTAGAATCTCTGTACGCTTCTTCGATGAATTTAGTATTTTCTGGTGAAACTTGACGTGCTAAATATCGAATTTGTGTTTTATCCCGAGGATTTTTAAAATAAATAATATAACTTGAATTTAAAGAAATATCCCTCTGTCCTTTTCCTTGATGAAATAAATTTTGGGTTATGTAGAAAACGCTTAAATTTCTATGATGACTACCTTTTGTAAATATGTCAACAATGCGTCCATCGGATTCCCTCATGAGATCATCTATTATGATTAGATTGGGCTCTTTACCATCAAACATGTTTAGATCTGGTAATCCTTGAAAGTAGTTTACATTATTTAAGTTATATAGAGGTTGCATTTCATCGAAACACCAAGTTATTTGAGCAAAATCTATATTGCATACTTCACTCTTGTATTTAATAAAATTTGTTACAAACTGAGATTTTCCACATCCACTAGGTCCTGCAATTATTGCAGTAAAAGGGTGGATAAAATGATACATGTTGTCAACGTGTGACATATGCGAAGTTCAACAATAAAATAAACAGCATTCATATTAACCACAACTTTATTTGTTTCTCTTCAATCAGGACATATAATCAAATATAACTTATTCTTAAATTTAACTTACAAACTAAATAACACGAAATTTGTATGTACAATTATTTTTTTAATTTAGTATTAATAGTTCAGTGAATTATTATTAACTAAATTGAATTATAGTAACCAACGGATAATGAAGATATTATAATTAATTCTTAAATTTAACTTACAAACTAAATAACACAATATGTATGTACAATTTTATTTTCTTAAATTTAGGTTTTTATTTACAACACTACATTTAATACAAAATATGAAGATTATTGGAGATACTCTAAACATAATAGTAAAAAAAAAAAAAAAATACACATTACAATTGATATTTTATCTTAGTTTATAGTGACCCCATGCTAAAGTATCTACAATATTTGGTAAAATGTGACGCTTAGTATCA
This sequence comes from Hyles euphorbiae, assembly GCA_023078785.2. Lineage (NCBI taxonomy): Eukaryota > Metazoa > Arthropoda > Insecta > Lepidoptera > Sphingidae > Hyles > Hyles euphorbiae. The sequence continues at coordinate 3,795,423 of CM041042.1, forward strand.
TTATAAGACAAAGAAGTTTTGTTAATTTGTTGAGTAAATATTGTATGTTTGATAGATTTAAATCTATACATACTATGATATTGAACATTTTTATTAAAAAGACATGATTTATAATTATCTAAATTTAATCGTTTCGTTACACTTTTATTTACTCCCTTAGCTTTTGTTACTATTTTGTTGCCTACCTTGAATGCATACATTTTTGATCGAAGACCAACAAATTCTTCTAAAATTTGTCCATTATTTTCATCTTTGAAAAATCCTAACTTTTTTTTATTTATTCTAGGAAAACTGAAAATATTATCAGGTGGGTAATCGGAAGTATCAAACCGTGCACCTAAATCAGGTTTGATGTTTTCATAAAAATTATTTGTGAATATTTGATAAATGAAACTATCAGTATCAGTGTACAATAGTTTAGTTTTATCACTAAATTTTTTTAGCATGTAATCATAATGAAATTCATACATTAAAGTCTTAGAAATATCTAAAATGCAAAATCCCAGATAGATAGGCTTATTGTATAAAATTTTTGTTTTCCGTAATTGAATTGCAACTAAATTTTCAGAAAATATTGAAAGGCTATGAAATTCTGGTTTCGCGATCAAATCTTGTGCTCCCAGAGATTTACCTCGATTTTCCCAATGCGTTCGCAGTTTTACATTAACCCTTTTTTCTATATTTTCCATGGTTTTACCAAATACTGAATTATTCATCAGTTTATAGAAATCTTTTTCAAAATCTGATACCGCTTTTGTTCTCATATTTGTATTTAAATCGATATACTTTTGAAGCCAGGGACTTTGTTTAAATTTTAATATCCTATGTATCTTTATCAACTTCATACCTAGTTTGAGACATTGTTTTAAATTTCTGTAATGAATTTTATATTTGTATTTATTATTAAGATTAGAAATTAATTTTGAATCTTTACAATTATTGATACAAATGTTTTCTGGACAAAGAGGTAAATCTGAATGTATGTCATGAAGTTCATCAGGATACTCTAAATCTACTTCTAAGATAAAACCATTTTCTGATGTATCAGATACATCAAAACTACTTGTAGGATCTATCCATTCAAATCCTCCTTCGGGAAGGTATTGGGACATAGCCCATCCGTATAAATTATTAGCATCAAAATAAACAAGATATGATTTAGCTGTGTTGACATCATAATTGTTTAAATATTCATTATTGGCTTTGGCATAACGATTACTACATTGAGATACACCACCACGAATACCAGCCCTTATGAAAGCAATTTTATCAAAATCTGTCAATAATTCTAATTTTATTTTGGTGTACTTTAACATAGCATCCCAACTTAAGCCTGGGGCAGTATAATAGTGGGCGGGATCAAGATTATAAGTAGCAATACAAAGATCTCTAAAATTTTCAAATATATCTGTTAATAGCAAGACATCGGTTTTTAAATATAAATTGGAATAATCAAGCATATTTGAACATTTAAAGTGATTCCAAACATCCTTTGCATGATTGTAATCGTCATCAGATACATTTGAATTTGTTAATGTGTTGTAAAATTGTTGTTGGTTGGGTAAAGATGTTACTTTTAAACTATCAAAAGAGGTCATAAACTCATAGGGAAAAACACCTTTTTTTCTGAGACGCATAAAGTCTTCATTGATAGGAAATTTGTGTTTTAGAGTATGAAATTGATCATCTTTTAGATTTTTAGCTAATTGATCAAGACTACATGGTAAAAATTTTAATGAATCTATAAACCTTAAATTTATTCTTTGATTATTTACATACAAAGTTTTTGAAAACGAAATATACCTTTCTTTGTTTTGAGGAATTATATCTACTTGACCATCAACAAAATTGAGTGCATGAACAATAAAATGTGAATCATAATGACTTAAATTATGAAGAATTACTGGTATAAAATTTGGTGCTCTAAACTTTTTTGCACATATTTCATGTGCAACACCTCTAAAATTACCTGTGTACCAGTCAAAGTCTAAACATTTTCCTTCTTTCAAATCAGTCTCACAAATATGACAACATTTACAATTGCTTACAATTTGTTGATCTTCTACAGTCAATGGTTTGGGAGGGCTTTGAAAATTATTTTTGCTACAAATAGATTTCAAGTCATTGTAAATTCTATTCATAAACACTTGTGCACATTCGGACCCACAATAAGACTCAAACTTTGACAAATTGTCATTATATGAACACTTTATGTAATACCCAAAACTATACGGTTCGTGTTTTTGAACGTTATTTGTATATGATTTGAATGGATTATTGGAACATGAATTAACAGGACTTAAAAATGCTTCAAAATCTGCATATATAACAAAAGGTACTTTTAATTTTCGTTCAAAATGATCGAACATTACCTTATCATTAGATGTTGACTGACCAAACCAATTTTTAAATGTTTTATCACTAGTTGGTAATTCAGTAGTAACATGAGAGCAGTCATATTGTTGGTGGTTTGACAATCTTTCAATAGTTGGAAAATACAATAGACATCCATCACAAATATGAACGGCATGATTTTGGTTTGAGAGTTGCTTGCTAACTAAACGAGATAAATTTTTGATAAAGCAATAATGACTATTTGTACCATTACTCAAATGCAACAAGTTTATATGACTACTCCTACGGCTTTTAGTAAAATAAATAGGCCCAATAATACTGTGCTTTTTAGTATTTTTATTCCATTCTAAACCAAATACATTTATACTAATTTTGTTTAATTTTTCCACTTTTGGAATGTCAGTTAATTTAACAGGGAATGATACACCATTGAAATTCAATTTATCAGAATGCATAGTGTATGAAGATACGCGACCAGCATTTTTACTAACTGGATAAAGAGCGGAGAGTAAAGCCCATTTGAAACATAAATAATCTGTGTTTTGAACATTAATAACGGCTTTTTTTGCACTAATATCTCTGGGTAAATCAATATATGAAGTACCACGAAGAGGATTAAATTTATTCACATTCAAATCTATGCTTTTTATGTGTTTTAGACTCCATCCACTATCTTTTTTCTCAAAGCTACTTATTTTATTTACCAAAGTATCACATAAAGACGTAAAAAATATATTTAAATCATCCCCACGACATATGATAAAATTGCTAGTTTGAAAATCAAATGAATTCACTGTATCATCTTTACTTTGTTGAATGAATTCAGCATGTAATATGAAATTAACTTTAAAAATACTATATTTTTCAATTGACTCTTCAACTAAAAATAATATGTCATTTTTAATTGAATTCAAAAATGATTCCGGAGTTTGAAATAATGGTTTAAAAGTTTCGTTCGCTTTACTACAAATTTTATATGTTATAATTCTTTGTCCAAAAGCGGTTTCAATAATCGATACGTTTTCAAAAGTTTTGTGTAATTTCAGAGCGTTATTTTTATGGATATTACTTTTTAAATGGTTGGTAAAATATCGTTTACTAACTGTAATTTTACAAGCGTCACAATTTACTTGGTTTAAATGATCACCTGCGTGGGGTCCTTCTGTCACACCAGATGAAGTTGACACCATTTCTTCAGTTCTTGGACGTTTCACATTATGAATGAAAGGTTTTGGATCATCGCGAACTATTGTGCGTTTGAGTGATCCTCCTTGTTTTGGTTGACTATAACAAAATAAAATATTATTGTAACTGTTAAAACATTTTTTTTTATTAAGCTTGATATAAAACTCGGTACTTACTTCGTGTGGTTTTCATTCGACACACATGTAAATTCATCATCAAAACATGATTTCAATGATTCACATATCTCCACTTCTTCACAAATCTTAACCATTTCATTTTCATCGAGAATTTCGTCAACTTCCGAACTAAAAAAGGCGCTTTCAACTGTATTGGAGAAGTCCATTTTGTAGTTTAATTTGGAAAGTGAATTAAAGTTACACCACAAACATCAACATACAACTGAATATAAGTCAAAAAAAATTTGAGAACTTATATGAAATATGCAGGTAAAGAAATTAGGTAATGATGAATCCATAATTAACAAAGTATGTAATTGCCTAATGGTTTCTTAGTACGTTTTGGCATCGTCTGAATTGCGTGTGATTAATGTTGTGCCACCATCATGAGTTCGAGACACAGAGCTTGATGTCTTTCTTCTTAATCTTCGGGAATTTGATCATCACTTTCTTGTTTTTCACTTTTTTTCTCTTTTGATTGTTTGTGGTGGTGGTGGTGGCAAATTATATACTTAGTTCTTATTTGGAAAAGAAATATTTTTTACAAGTTTCACTTGTAGTAATATCCTTTGTAAGGTGATACATTAATTTTTGAATATTGTCATATTTTTTTGTTTTGTTTGTTGTATAAAACTTGATTCTAATTTCACTATTTTTCCAGTGCTCTTTCACGGGAATTTTTGATATTTTTTGCAAATCATACAACTCGATCTTAATAAGATGTGTTGCATTTGCTGAATCATCTGAATTGCTAGTGATAAACGTTGTACCACCATCTTGAGTTCGAGACACAGAACTCGATGTCTTTTTCTTTTTATTCTTCGGTGATATTTCGAACAGATCATCAATTGTTTGATTTTCATTCGATTTTCTTTTAATGGGCTGTGGTGGTGGTGATGTAATTATTTCTAATTCATTTTCAGAATCCGGGGGTGTGTTATAATAATATCCTTTATATGTATTATCTTCCATCATAGAACTGAATGAGTTCTGTAACAATACAACATAATTTACACAATGAGTCTCTCTGAGTAAATCCAATAATAACCTAAGAGTAAATCTAGTAGTAATGAAAAGTTTATAAATTGATAAAACAAAAAAAAGTACCTTACCTCCATTTTCCTTTGGTCACTATAATTCACTTTAGTTAACAATACTTCGCCGAACTACGACTGCTAGTTAAATTAACATACCAATAATATTGTGGACTTATATATAAACGTAAAGCACTTAGCAATCTTGTTTCAACACATCATTAACTATCTAGTTTTAATAGATTATTACATTAACACAATCTTGTTTCAACAAATCATTAAGTATCTTATCTAATTAGTTTGTAATTACATTTGCGCATTCTTATATTAAGAAACCATTAACTATCAATTTTATATAGATTATTAGATTTGTGTTCTTACTATTCCACAGCAACAGAAAAATATAACTCGAGCTGAAGTTAAAGTTTTAACAATACCATCAGGAGTTCAAGGAAAAACGCTTGATAATATTTTTCTAGGACAAGTACCTAAAAGATGTATAGTTGGGTTTGTTAATAATGCAGCGTTCAATGGTAGTCTCACTAAAAATCCACTTAACTTTGAAAACTATGATATGAATTCATTTTGTTTGTACATAGATGGTCATCAAATACCCTCAAAAGCTTTGCAACCATCGTTTGAGAATAAAATGTTTACTACAACATATCATACCTTATTCTCAGGAACGGGAATACATTTTCTAAATGAAGGTAATGGGATATCTCGTGATAAATATTCCAATGGTTATTGTCTGTTAGCTTTTGATCTTACTCCTGATTTATCAGCCAATTCATCGAGTCATTGGAATCTTATAAAGCATGGTAGCGTAAGATTAGAAGTTCGTTTTGAATCCACTCTTACTCAAACAATAAACTGTGTTGTATATGCTGAGTTTGATAACGTTATCGAAATAGATAAAAATCGTAATGTTACTGTTGACTATAGCAGCTAAGACTAGAATAATGAATTCTGTATTACTTAGTACTAAGTTTATGATCAAAATAAAACTTACTGTAACAATATACTCACCGTTTTATTTGCACCTTATTTCACTCTTAAATATATGTATCATATCTTGATCTTTTCACTCACCTGTAATCCTACGAAGTATTCAGTCATATGGAACTTAAATGCAACAATGAATACCAATGAAATTCAACAATGTTTAGGAAAAATTCATCCAAGTCTACAGTATAATGTATACGCTGCAAACAAATTACCAATGAATGTTCAAGTTCCTATGTATGTTATAAGCAATTTGGACCCGGACACAAAGCCAGGATCTCACTGGATAGGTATACACATAGATAGTTGCGGTGTTGGAGAATATTTTGATTCTTATGGACGTTCTCCTACTGGTTATCACAGAATGTTCTTGAATAGGAATTCAAAACAATGGAAATGTAGTAGTAGCAGAATACAAAATGATTGGACTTCAGTCTGTGGAGAGTACTGTATATTGTACATATTGTATAAGTTTAACGGGAAGTCATTAAGTGATTTTTTAAATAATTTTAATATGGATACGTTTAAAAATGATATGATATTGCATATGATGTTTAAATCAATTTTTTGAATGAATAAAACATGAACTATTGAAACAACGTGTTGTTATTGATGAGGAATAGGGTGATTAGCATCGAGTGATGATTCATTAAGTGACCGTCATTAAGAGCGCAGTCGAGGAGATATTTAAGGTAATCACCTTAAAAACATTAGCTAATTAATTAGGGGTAGTGGACCTGGTGAAATAAAATAGCTAAAAAGGCAACGGTTACAGTTAGAAGAAAATGGATAGCACAGATGGATCGGACGACCCCGAAAACCCCCAATTTGACACCAAACCTTTTTTTTTTTTTTTTTTTTTTTTTTTTTTTTTTTTTTTTAGTTTCGTGTCATTCAGTTTTGACTTGCTTGAACAAATCTTGGCGAAATCTCGAACAAATCTTAAAGAAATCTTGAGCTGGATCCTGTGAATCAATACTACTAACCAAGACTGCGTGGACCGAGCTTTATGACCCGGCGCCGAGTCTTGCTGGAAGGACCATACTTGGTTATTGAACATGGTGATGTTAAGGGGCTTAACTACCTTCTCAAGAATGGTATCTTGATACACTTGTGCCGATGTTTTGATACCTTTTTCACAAAAATATGGCTCAGTCACTCCTTCATAGCTAACACCCCACCAAACCATCACTGAAGTCGGATAATGTCCACGTTGCACTCTGTCGACTAATTGGGAAGCTTCCTTAGAGCTTTGAGCATAAATACGGTCATTTTGTTTGTTAAAATGTTGCTCAATTGTAAAAATTTTCTCATCCGTAAACAAAATTTTTCTGTGACCTCCCTTTGCGTACCGCTTCAGTAGTTGTTTCGATTTTACCACCCTATTCTTCTTTAAATTATCAGTTAAGAAATGGCCAGTGCGTCTCTTATAGGCTGCAAGTCCTAAGTCATCTTTTAAAATACGCGACATGGTTCTAGGTGCTATCTTCATTTCCCGAGATAAAATCTTTTGCTTTCGGACAGGATTTCTTCGAATTCTTTCCCTTACTGCTTTGACCACCTTTTTCGTACGAACACTACGTGGACGGCCAGATCTTTTTCTGTCACAAACAGAGGAGGTCTCATTGTACCTATTAATAGCCCGGTACACAAACATTTTACTAATTACACGCTTTATATTAGCTTCACTTGTATGTTTGTATGTTTGTATATTTGTATATTTGTATGTTTGTATATTTGTATGTTTGTTTGTAACCGACTTCTTTGGGCGCGATTTTGACCCACTTTAAACGGCCAGATTTCGTTCAAATTTTGCACACCTGTCAAAGACCGATGACAATACAATAATTCGATTAAAATATATAATTATCCTGATTAGATTCGCCAGGATTAATTATTCTTATAATTGATGACCATTGCTACATTCATCGCTAGATGGCGTTAACATTGTATTCTTCAAGTGTCAAATGTTACTACTGACCAACAGATGGCGTTATTGATTGGAAATACAGCCGTAGATGGATGTTTTTAGTCAAAACAATTATATAATAGTTAAAAAAAACTAAAATACACGCTTTAATAAGATATACAACTAAAAAAGTAAAAATAATTGATACTGAATTTAAGATAAGAAAATGGAGTAAAATACATATATTTTATTGTTACAAAGCGTGGGGTGCAGGAGGATAAGTAATTGTTGTAAACACCCCACGCTTTGTAACAATAAAATATATGTATTTTACTCCATTTTCTTATCTTAAATTCAGTATCAATTATTTTTACTTTTTTAGTTGTATATCTTATTAAAGCGTGTATTTTAGTTTTTTTAACTATTATATAATACCAAGTGTATGGAGAGTTTTAAAAATTGCATTTGGCTCCATACCTACTTTGTGTAATGCTATCACAGCGATTCGGTTCTCTTTATCACCCCACACCATTTTAATATCGCAAAATATTTTACAATGTATTGGCGCCAAAATGAGAAAACACAATGAACAATCGTATAAAAATGACAGATTCGAAATTCAAATGTAATATTTTTTTATAATTAAGTGTAACAGTATTTATGGCCAGACTAAGTATATATATACACAACGTTGATGCGACCGATGGGCATTAAATTACACTATGTATACTATACGTCCTTGGTGTTAATTCGGCACGGCACAAAAATTAATTATACCGAAATGAAATTTTGTTTGTTTCAAACAAACTAAATAGCTTCCAAATAAGAGTAAAACACAACTATCCTGTGTAAATAAATTTTATTGACCTGTAGATACGAATAGATAACTAATTGGCAACGTCGCGCACGGCGCGTGTTATTGTCGCGCCGCGCCACAGCGCGACTTGTGTTAGAGCAGCAACAACGCGCAGATTTTAGTACGATCTATCGTTTTAAGGTGAATGACCATGCATTAGGCGTAATCAGCTGTTAGAAAAGTTACATCGTGTTCAAATAGGATAAAAACTTAAAAATTCATTTATGACTAAATTACTGCTCCTATTTAATTGATTTTTAGTACAGAGCTTCAAAATGGTATCTAGTATATGCAGTTTAAAGAAACGCCCATCGGTCGCATCAACATTGTATATATATCCCTTCCTGTTATGCCTCATATATATAGATATCTATCTACAACTATTATTCCATTATATACGGGTACAATGATTCATTAACTTAAATAGCTCGAAAATATCAATTACAATGAAAGAAAGAACATTAATAATCAAATCCGCTATATTTGTGATAAATTGATACCTACAAAAATAAGAAAAATCCATAAGACATAGGCTTTAAGAAAAATCGTTAGTGATATTCTAGAAGTAAGAAGTACCGAAAAGGAAAAAAGTAGGACTCTACAAAAAGACGTGAGATCCCATCAAAAACATCCTGTAAAAAAAATCCAAGTCTCGCAGCTCAGGTTTTCTACCGCAAAAAGTTGTGAGATGCATGTAATACCAAGTCGATTAATTTATTTAGTCCTTAAGGGACCGTCTATACAGGGTGGACAAGAAAACGGCGCACCTGCCAATATACATTATAGTATATGGTGAAGGCATCTTAACTAAGACGGATTTGCATGGCGCTAGCGAATATTAAGAAAGACGCCGAGAAAAAAAAAATAATGTTACATATGCTAACCCTTAACACATTACGCTAAGTGATTGAACCTTACAACTGAACGGTAGACAACAATAAATAAGCAGAGCTCATTATTTACTTATAAGTCGTGCGATTGTGTACATAACGCTCAGGGTACATAAAAAAGATATTAAATGAATACTGTCAACAGTCACATACATGGGTACTAACCCCACACATCTTGTGTCGCGGGTATTAGAAAAATAATTATGGTTCATGGAAATTATTTGTCTCGGGGCAGAAATCGAACCCGCGGTCTCTCATTTCACAGGCAGTTCTTACCAACTGCGCCACGGAGGCCGTCGGTGACTCATATGGGCTGGTTAGTTGTCATTAATGACCACTAATAGTTAACTGACCTAAGACCTTGTAATGTAAACCGTAATGACCTTGATAGGCAAGGATGGAAGCGCAGGATCCGCCAAAACCCGCACGAAAACACTGTCACAGTTTGGTAGCACAAATCACTTTTTCTTTTACATTTCACATAACACAAGTTACGTCAAAAGCTATGAAATTGAGTAATGTTCAAAGCATAGTGAAATAAAATTTACTCAAAATAACTGAAAACGAATTTACAATAATATGCACACGACTAATACATGCACACGCGATCGCAATCCGAATTCAACTAATAAAAAATAAATTATTTTGATTTTTGAAAGATAAAGGCCTGTTCACATTACATACAAAGCTTTCCTATTTGAGTTCACAATAATTCATGTGAACAATTAGTATTAGTTAGTATTGTATCAGCTCATATACGCAGGGCACGGGGTCTCCAGTGCAGTAAATTAGTGGTTAGTGTTTATTGATTTCACTAATTTTATCTCACAGAAGTCTCATATGCCAATTCTATGGTCTAAATATTTTTGCTCTATTGTAAAGTTTTGCAGCATAGCCAGGTTGACCAGAGAATTGCTTAATGTTGTGTTTCTATTTTGATATGTACACCCATCCATGTACCTACAAGATGATGTTTCGGTTTTCATCTCCCATTTTCGGAATAACTTTATCGGTGAAGAAACTTGTTAAGATTGTGGCGAACTCTTCCGGCATTCAGTCCACCTTCAGCCTCATTCCATAAGAAACAATACCCATCGTTCCTTTTCATATCGTAAATGCACCAGTTATGTACACATAACTTGGTTTTATAATAATTAGAAGACACACTGGATCGCGGCGCTAAAAGTACTGCTTGTAAATCTGCACAAAAGATAAATTCTTTATTTTCTTTATCAAATTCTTTTTCTATCCTTGCCTCATTATTTTTATTTAGATGTTCTTCGTACGTCTATTTGGAAACATGACCCATCTTGTATGCATTGCAGACGTCGCAAAGATCTTTTTTTGTTTTATATATAGCAATTTTTTTTATGGCCAGAGCGTTTGTGAAACTTGCAATAGATATAGAGCTTTTATGTTTTTCGATGCACAATATTCTGTATACATTTTTGGGACAGCTAATGACTGGTCTTGCGGTGATGAATTGTGATACGGAATATGGGTCATACATAAAACAGGGTCTTAGAAAAAAATAAAACATCAAGGTGACAATATAGGTTAAAATTTTGGTATTACCTTAAAACTGATTATTAACAATCTTAAAAAAATATGGTCATAGGTCAGTCTTCACTATTTTTGAAAAAAACAGCATTTTTATGTTTAACCCGTCTTCAGGGGAGATCGTTTCGTCTACAGAAAATAACAAAATATACTTTTTTCATATCTTAACTTATCAATCATTTTAAATCAACTTTTATAATCATAATTTTTACTTATCTTTTCATAATTATATCAAATCTTCATGAAAAAATATCAATAGGAACTCTTAAAAAAATAATCAAAAAATGTCTACAGAATGGATATACTCGTAACTTCTGTAGAATAAATTAACATATGGAATCATTATCGGAATCATTCCATACCCGACGTAATATTCGCCTATTTGTGGGAAATATTTCCATAGATGAATCAGAGTCTTCTGAATCAATTATTTGGATACGTCTTTTAGTAGGTCTAACAGCCTGTAGATGTGCGTCAGTTAACTCTATAGGTGTCAACCTGTCACTAAATCCAGTTGATATAGAGGCAGTAGGAGCATCCGGAGTGTTTCGGCCTTCCGGCCTATTAGGGGCTTCTAGATTATCTGAAGGCATTGAGGAGGCATCAGTCGAATAATCAGGATTAGGAGTTGTTGGATCTGCTGGGCTATCAGGAGCTTCTAAGTTATCTGGAGAATTTGTGCAGTCAATAGCTTTATACTTGATATCTATTGTTCCAATCTCATAGTGAGGACATTTAACACGTGTCCCACAAAGCAGGCAACTTAAACGTCTGACATGTATGGTATTAGGATCCTCAATATTCCAGGTTAATTGGTGAATCTCTCGGGTACCCTTAAATGTCTGTAATACACTATTATCTAGAATTTGTTGAATGCGAGTTATAAGCAATTCGTTAATTCTGTAAACTTTGACTCCTTTACAGTTCTCAGCCAAACAAGACACTAATCCTTCCAAATTTGGAATATCATTCCCTTTTGCCACATGATGGTCGCAGATGCGTTTAACGCACCCACCCACACCGTCTGGTGCTCCTTTCCCATGGCCCCTTTCGCTGTAATGCCAATGTATTTCTTCTATGTCAAACTCCTTGCTTAAATAGGTAGCGATTAAATTAAACATCGACTTATTTCGGTACTGAGTCGATGGACCATCACTTAGAACATGTAAGCATTTTAAATTGGGAGAAATTTCTTTTATATTGTTTACTAAAGCCTGCAAATGAACACAAATTAATACAGGATCGTGTCTAAGGTTTTCTGATACAGTACAAAATGATGTAGTAGTTATTAAATTATTAGGAGCTTCCGATTGAGTACTATAATAAACACTTGTGTGTAGTGTCAATTGAGGTTTCGATCCTCCAAAATGTGCAGACTGCACTTCCTCACTATATTTGCAGTTGTAGTTCTCCGAGAAATCAATATGGAGTAGTCCGACGTGAGGGCTAATATTTGTTTTTATATGTTGTATAGTCCTTATTTGGTGGATCATATTTCCAACATGTTTCAGTCAGCGGCGAATTCTTGTCGAAGGTGGTAGTGTTAATCGTGTTTTCGTGACTGTTTATTCAACCTGTGTGCAAATTTCGAACTTAAACAAATTCAATTAGTGTTTATAATCAATTGCCGAGTGAAACACAAACTGTGCAAAATAATCGTAGTGCGTCTTGTTCTCGCGTCGCTTGTCTTGACCGTGACAGCGGGGTATCCTCGTTTCACCCCCGTTTGTCTTGTCATAATAATAAATTAATATGGATGGTGAAGCTTGTGATAGTAATATAAATCGTAGAAAGCGCAATCAGCCAAAATTAAAAACTGGCTTGGATCAGGAAACGGAATCGGATGCAATGCGGAATGATAATAATTATCTAAACGATGGCATACTTTCCAGCGTAACTGCCGCAGTTAAAGCGGCCATAACCAACGAGCTGTCTATATTGCATTCTACTCTTTCCGATATCAATAAAAATATTTTGACGCTCAAGGAGGATAATGCAAATATCAACAAAGTTTTGCACGAAACTAATGCAAAAGTAAATGAAATGGAGACTAGGATTTCCGGCTTAGAGGACAGAATGACATTGTCAGAGAAAAATGGCGACTGTTGTAAAAAGCTTCAATTGGATCTTGACGCGGCATCTGCAGTTATGTACACCCTACGTCATGAGAATGAGAATCGGGAACAGTACGCTAGGATGAACAATGTGGAAATTACCGGCTTGCCTCTTTCAAAGGATGAAAATCTAATCTCCATTCTTCGCGGAATTTATATGGCAGTTGGTATACCATTCGATGAGAATAGTATTGATAGCATCCATCGTGTACGTCGATTTCTGGGTGGCCAGGGTGCCAACTCTGTGAATAGTGACGGTCATGGCGTGGCGTCGGATACCCGCGCACCAGCAGTTATTGTGAAATTCACTCGTCGTATCCATAAGGATCGGTTATTGTCTGCTTACCGTTCGCGGAGAGGTCTTACTACTACTGACATTGGATTACTTGGGCCTGCCAGTGTTTTGTTCCTTAATGATCACCTCACTCCTGCTAATAAAATATTGCTCAAGCAGGCTCGACAACTCAAAAAAGACAATAGAATTGCCTATCTTTGGGTGCGAGATTGTAAGATTTTAGCACGTAAATCACCAAATTCTAAAGTCATGTTAATTACCAATAAATTTGATTTCAATAGCATTAAGTGACTTCTATTGCCTATTTTGTTATGTATCATGAAGATAAATTACTTTATTGTTGTGTACCCTGGAAAATGTATTGTATATTCTTATCACTGTTACTTACCAAAAAAATATTGGATATCGACTAGTAACGTAATTAATATTTTCATATATTTATATTATTATGTATTATCCAATTTAAGCTTGAAGTACAAGTTAACATGTGTAAAGATTATGTTCAATATTGTAGAAACTTTAAAAACAAAATGTAATAATGCTCAATACTCCGTTAATATGTTTTTTCTCAAATATGTACTCATTTTATTGTTAAGTTTTGTTTTATGCATCATTCAAATGTCTCGTTTACGTCACTTATTACTGCGCCATATGTTTCTTGTTTTTTACTACGTTACTAATTACCTCCTTTTATTGATTTTTTTATTTTGCATGCTGTGTTTTATTATTTCATTTTTACGTGACTTACATAGGTATGTTTTTGACTTTTATATAAATGCCTTGTAACACATTAAATGGTTATTACCAAAATGCCAGGGGCCTCCGCACGAAAACGCATAATTTTCTTTTAGAAGTCTCGCATTCAAATTTTGATTTTATTTGTATCACGGAAACCTGGTTGACACCAAATTTTTATGATCGAGAATTGTTTAATGATAATTATTTTGTTTATCGCAATGACAGATGTTCCACGGCACGTGGTGTGGCTGAGGTGCGGGGTGGAGGGGTGGCTATAGCCGTGCGTCGTGACTTGCGGCCCGTGCGCCGGGACTGGCCGACCCCCCCACCTTCCGCTGCCGAGTGTGTTTGGGTTGCTATTCCTTTATCACATCTACCACAACATACCTTCCATAATCAATGTGATAATTTTTTAAATATCTGTTGTGTTTATATTCCACATGGTCCATCGTATAAAGACGCCTTAGCGAGTTTTTTTGATATTTGTGGCCAAATTATAGTTGAAAATCCTAGTGACATATTTCTTGTGACTGGTGATTTTAATATTTCTGATGCTCATTGGTCAGTCGATGAGTCTTCGAAAGCATTCCTTGGTGTTAATCATTGTTGTTTTTCTAATGTTTTACGTGAATTTATGTCTTTTACTAACCTTGCACAATATAACTATATATTTAATACGAATAATCGTATTTTGGATTTAATTTTTTCTAACATAAATTGTGTAGTACATGCTAGTGACCACCCGTTGACCCCTGAGGATCCACATCATAAAGCCTTGGAAATGGAACTAAAATTATCCCCGTTGCCTATGCTAAAACGAGCTCCCATTTCTACTTATTGTTATCATAATGGAAATTATGATGAAATTAATAACGAACTGTCTAAAATTGTTTGGCACGATTATTTCATCGATCTCTCGATAGAACAATGTGTTGATAAATTTAATATCTTACTTTATGACCTTATTGAGAAGTTTGTACCACAACGCCCTCAGCGCACAACTAATTCAAAACCTCCTTGGTTCACTAGGTCATTGAAAAGATTACTAAACGAAAAAATGAAATTTCATAAGCTCTGGAAAAATTATAGGAATCCTTTAGATTATGACACATTTAAGCTTTTGAGAAAAAGAGCAATTAAGTTAGAAAACGAATGCTATAAAAAATATATGAAACTCTGTGAGACAAAAATTAAATCAAATCCGAAATTCTTCTGGACTTATCTCAAATCAATATCTTCCAAACGTGATCTTCCACAGCTTATGTATTACAAGGGTGTATCAACCACTGACGGCAAACAAATCTGTAACTTTTTCAATGATCACTTTCATTCTGTTTTTGAAACACCCAAATCTTCCTTTGATTTTCAAAATTTACCCTCAAATGTTGACTCTGTTTGCGACTTACATAGTATTGATATTACAAATGAACTTGTGCATAAATGTTTGAAATCAGTGGACGTTAGTAAAGGGGCAGGTCCCGATGGTATTCATCCTATTATGATCAGAAAATGTGCTTCTGCGTTGACAGTTCCTCTAACTATACTTTATAAAAGATCGCTTGTTGAAGGGTGTGTACCTAGCATTTGGAAAAAGGCATTAGTAACTCCAATACCTAAAGGTGATTTTAGTCAACACATAGATAAATACCGTCCCATTTCTAAGCTTTGTCAGTTTAGTAAATTAATTGAAAAGATAGTTACAGAGGTTATATCCAGAGCTTTTCGTCATCACATAATAACGGCTCAACATGGTTTTTTTAAGGAGCGTAGTGTCGATACAAATCTGTTAACATTCACTGAATTTATTTATGATGCTTTAGATAGTAATTTTCAATTAGACGCTGTGTATACAGATTTTTCTAAGGCATTTGACAAAATTTGTCATAACACATTGCTTTTCAAACTCTGGCAGTTAGGTATACATGGTGATCTATTTCGTTGGATAAAATCTTATGTTGAAAATCGTTCCCAAGCTGTAGCGTGTGGGGGTTATATTTCTCAATATAAATTTATTAGTTCCGGGGTTCCACAGGGATCACATTTAGGCCCCCTCTTATTTATCCTATACGTAAATGACATAACAAAAAACTTGTTTAATTCAAATCAATTATTGTATGCTGATGATACTAAAATCTTTCGAATTATCAAAAATTCAGGCGATTGTCAGTTGCTTCAAGATGACCTTAATAGATTTGAGAATTATTGTAACACAAATAATCTATTTTTAAATCCAGATAAATGCTTTGTTATTAGTTTCAGTAGAAAGAGGTCATTAATAAATTATACGTATAGTCTCTGTAATAAAGAACTCGCTCGAGTAACAGAAATCCGAGATTTAGGTGTTGTTATGGATACTAAACTCACTTTTACCCCCCATATTGACAAAATGTTGAATAAAGCTTTTAAACAATTAGGTTTTATATTACGCGTAAGCAAACCTTTTCGGAACATACTCACTTATAAAATATTATACAACAGTTACGTTCGTAGTCACTTAGAATTTGCTAACTCTGGGCCCTACTATATTCATCGAACGAACGAACGAACGAACGAAGGACCCTACTATGTTCAACGAAACGAAGTTCGAAACTTCGGAAAAACGAAGTTTTTTATACGATACGAATGTATATATATAACGTACACCGTAACTATAAGTCTATGGTTACGACCATAAATCAATAACGACCATAAGTTTTATGTAGGTACATTCGTATCGTATATAAAATTTGATCATCCGAAGTTTCGAACTTCGTTTCGTTGAATATAGTAGGGTCCTTCGTTCGTTCGTTCGTTCGTTCGATGAATATAGTAGGGCCCTCTGTCTGGCATCCTTTTTATAAGAAACATATTGATAGAATCGAATCTGTTCAAAAGAAGTTTGTTAAAGCTCTGGACTACCGCTTAGGTTATAGTTTTTCTGATTATGAATCCTCTTTACAAAGATATAACATGTCCCGTCTGTCTCATCGTCGAGATTTAACCGATGCTACATACCTTTTTAAAATCATAAATAGCGGTGTGGATGCCCCTGGGTTGTTGCATGCTCTTAATTTTAGAATACCTCGCAGACGTGAACGAGATTGTCGTAAAAAACACTTATTTAATATTCCTCGCAGTAGAACTTGTTATGCCAATAATAGTTTTTTAAGAAGGTCTTGCAGATTGTACAATAACAAACTTCTCAATGTTGATGTTTTTAATGAAACGTTACGTAAGTTTAAGAAAAAAGCATTAAGTTTTATTACTGGTCTTGATACAGAATGATACATTTATTTCTTTTTAGCTGATTATTTTTTTCTTTTTTACATACATAAATTATGTGCTTTTGTTTTTGTTTTTAAATGTTTATTATTTCTATACTTTTTTTTCCATTGTTCTTTGTACTCGTTGTAATCTTTTATTGTACTTGTGCAAAGTAACAGTATTGTGAATATGCAATTCACTACTTTCCTAAAGACTAAAATTGCTACCTACTTCGATTAGGATTTTGTTATTTCAATTTTGTGTAATAAACATAGGAAACTATAGGTCTAAAATTATATTTAATTTAATGTAATTACACTATTATTTATAAGACTGTTTGTTTCTTAATAAATAAAATAAAATAAATGTTTCATAAATATAGGTAAAATAGAATTTAAATTTTCAAGTAGTTGTCTTTTGGTTGATTGTACCCGTTCTTTTAATGTTTTTGTACACTGTCTGGCCATACCTTTAATATTAACTGTTACTTTTTTTGTAACCCATCTTTCGTATGTAATCAGGTCATCATCTTCAAAATTATTCTTCTCAATTTTATTTTCCTTGCATGAAGGACATTTCCGTTCTAAGCAACGAACATTTAAATTATTATTACAGCACAGTGACTTAACTAGATCAGTCGCAGATTTAAAATTAATCATTTTTGCATTATATAGTGCTTTTACAATAAAGTTTGTATTAGTGTGTATGGCACATAAAACAGTATTTCTACTTTCAACTCTAGGAAATGTAACCCAAAACGGCCGGTATCTACGAAAAGTTTCATATGAAATTTTAATTCCAGTTTCATTAACAAAGATTTTGTGTAAATTTAAAAGAGAGTCATTTAGAAAGCGTATTTGTTTTTTAACTTTTTTACGCGTAATTAGCCGCGTACTGACTGACCGAGCAGCCTCGCGAGGCCTGCCGCGCGAAGCAAATGCTCGCCTAGTCAGGACGTGCCTCACCCGCGCGAGGCACGTCCCGACTAGGCGAGCATTTGCTTCGCGCGGCAGGCCTCGCGAGGCTGCTCGGTCAGTCAGTACGCGGCTATTGTCTCCTTTTTCCCTGATGTAGACCGGCTATATTCGTCCTGCAATAAAAAGTTATGAATTGCTTTTCTCGTCTCTATAGCCTTTGCAGTTAACTTTTTTGATCTCTTCTGTTTCTCTTTATTCTCTTTCATCAAACTTCTTATATTTCTCATTCTATACTTTGCTAATTTAGTCTCTAACTCGTGTATCTTTTTTTTCAAATAAACATTTTCTGTTTTAAGAAGCCTTTTATTGCGTTTTGATATTGCTCTGCCAACACTTGCACGTGATCGGGTGGGAGTTGAAGGTGGAGTATTTATTTCAACAAATCTATGTGCAGCTTTTCTAGCTTTTTCCTTTTCTCTTTTATTTTTAGCTTTTTCTCTCCAAATTTTCCTCATTTTTCTTTGTTCTCTAGGAGTTAAATCTTTGATAGTTTTAAGAAGACCTTGTTCTTTTTTCTGCCGATACCTTTCTCTATCTTTCCTTCTTCTTTCTTCAAGATCTGCTTCAGTCATTTTAGCCCGTGCACGTCCTATACTTTGTCTTTTTTGTTCACGTCTTCGTCTAAGTTTTTCTTCTGCCGATAATTGAGACGTAGATCTACTATTTCGCGGCATTCTAAATCCTAAAATGAAACAATTCAAGCTTATTTACCTTATTCTATATAATAATATATAATAACGCAACAATCGCATGTTACACGGCCATACAATATCGTGTATCTGGTAGATGACAGGTACAAATCTGACTACACGATATCGTGCAGTCAGGTTACAACTTACAAGCGGTAAAGGCGAGGTTAAAGGCAATAAACTTATTTACAAACATAATATTAGTTAAGATTACTACTATATGTAATACATAAAGTCCTAAAAATATAATCACAGGATTACTGTAGATCTTAACTCTTCTGTAGACATAGTATTTGCAGTAATAATTTCATTTCTGTAGACTTAAACTCTCCTGTAGACACTGTGTCTACAGGAAAGATTTCTACAGGAGAGAAGTACCAACGGTTAAAAAAATATGCCTACGGATATTTTGAGGTTAGAAAATCAACAATACAGTACTTGGATACTGGTACTCGAAACACAAAACTACAGCGTAACCAAACATTTTAAATGATCATACTTACTTTTCTACAAGTCACCAAGAAAAGACGCACTGTAGTTTTACAAAAACTTGTGTATTAACATAAAAAAATAATTTATAAAATTTTTTACCCGTTAGTCTTCGGATTTTGATCGTACAGTGACAAATGACTAAATGTTGCCAGCACATAAAATCAAACTCTAAAAGGGAGTTTGGATACACGCTGATTTATACTTGTTTTATGTGTCTACAGGTATAGACGTACAAATTTAGAACAACATGTTTATTTATATTTATTTAAAAATGAGTACAGTTTTTACTTCAATATGTAAATCGATATATTTACGTGTTATTTAAGATTAATTTTATCGAATATTTTGTTCATTAATTATCATGTTAATATTTTTAAATACCGCTCAAAGTTTACTACTCCTCATCCGAACAGTCTACAGAACGAGACTTTTTCATATAAAAAGAATATAAATTAAATTAAAATAAAAGCATAAATTAATTATTTATATGATAGACATAAATTTATGAACAGTTTAAATAGACGGAAACAAGTAGGTATGAAAATTATTACTAATCTAATTTTAAACGTATGCGAACAGTTTTTTTTCGGTTTTTGTGTATGACCCATATACTGAATTCACGGTATTCTTTGGAGTTTTGGTGTCCCAATAAAAAACTCGTTAAAACGTAAAACTTTTGTATTTCAACCACCATTCAACCATCGAGCGTAGACGACATAGCATAGACAACATATTATATAGATTAATAAAGGTACAGACAATATTCAAAATGCGTCAACAATAATGTTAGTATTTTTTTTATTAATTTCATTAGTCCATTCTTCCTTCTTTACTTGACACCTTTTCTTTCTTTTTATAATCGGTTCACCTGGTTCAGAATTAGAATCGCTATAGTCGACCAATTTTTTTGATGATTCTGAACAGGCAGGGGGGATTTGAGGTTTTATTTGTGTCAAAGGCACGGCCAAATTAGCACTTGAAGAGGGATATGGATGAGATGGCATAAAATTATTAGAAACATT
Organism: Hyles euphorbiae; assembly: GCA_023078785.2. Lineage (NCBI taxonomy): Eukaryota > Metazoa > Arthropoda > Insecta > Lepidoptera > Sphingidae > Hyles > Hyles euphorbiae. The sequence goes on from CM041042.1 coordinate 3,815,963, forward strand.
TTCCGGATTGTTGTTAAGTAATGGTGTAATGCAAGGTGGTAGCAGACGTGGACTCAATTGTCCTGTTTCGAGCGGAGATAAGTCTTCAAAAATAACATTCTCAACTATTTCGTACGTCAGTTCATTGCCAAAAGATTCAGCGTTATAATATGTCTTCTCTACCTCATGCTGTTCAGTTTCAATACTATCAATAAAGTTATTATCAAACAAAGCTGATGAAGTAAAATTAGAAGCCACGGTATCTACCTCAACCCAAGCGTCGTAGGCTTTTGGGAATTGATTTTTTACGAACAAAAGAGAGTCAGGGTTATCAATTTTATCATGCTGGTTATTTTGCTTGCTTATTAATTGCACCATTTTTTTAGCACGTGAATTAAACATCTGCGTGAAAGAAAAAAAAAGCCATCACCAAAAGCACAAAAATAAGACAAAAACAAATAAAATTAACTAAAAGTTAAATTGTATACAAAATAAGTAATTTAAATCATTCAATAAATTAAATAAATCCTCATTAATATAAAAAAAGTAAAAGTTACGTTTGTTTTTAATAAAGCATAAAAATGGTCAACTCCCAACACTAACGTAAAGAACAAGAAGTAAAGCGGCCAACTCCCAGCCAATAATTAAATCATAAAAACCGTTTAATAACTTGCAATGTTTTATCAAAAAGTAATAAATAAACATACTGCTTTATATAACAATATCTTCTTATGTCGCGTTTTAATATAATTTCTTAGACAAAACGTAGAGAGCTAACCGCACATGACTCAGACGCCATACAAAATGGCCGACTGTGTGGAGTTGGCTGTCAAAATTGTAACGTTTCGTAACGCGTGGAGTTGACTGATTTTCGAATAGCGGTTTACAGAAAAAATTGTGGTAATATCGGAGTTATAGTTTTTGATAATCACGCAGGATTACTATTGCTTGCAATTTGTATCAAAAAAATATTTTTGTCAAAATGTGGAGTTGGCTGGTTTGCCAATTAATCGAAAGGTATCGAAATGGTTTTCGTGGTATATTTTAAGATTCTTAGTGCGCTTGCTATTGTTTATTACATTTATAATCATGTCGGTGGAATTACGAAGTGACTTTCGGAAGAAACAAAACTTACAGGGGTATATGCCGTATTTGAAGTAGGAGAGGATTGATATACACGTTGCCAATATTGCTCAGCAGGAACATAGCTTCGGTGATTTTGTTTCAAAATATCTCCCATGTTAATATAGGAGTGCTCGGGAGTGAGGGGTCCAATTTCTGTTTCAAAAAGTAAATCATTAATAAGTTGTTCTGCGACTATTATTTATTTTGAATCTAAAGCTCTCAATTTCATCGCCACATTTTTGCCAATGGCGCAGCATAAAGTACCTTACTTTGTAAAAATGATGAATGTGTTAATGTGTAATTAGTTCTTATTGAAAAGGACATGATCAAATACTTTATTTTAATTTATTTGAGAAATGAAGAAATGTTATACGAAAATACAAAGTATAACATTGAAACCTCTTATCGGATTCTAACGGAATAGTTAAAATATAGCGATTTGTTTTTTTTATTATTATTTATTTAGATTTGTATTTCATTAACGCTTTTAACTGCATTGGTGGTAAACCATCACAATTATTTAATCCATAAACATCAGTACATTTCAATATTTTGACCAATTGAAAATTGTTAATAACGTGGTGAAATATCGAAAGATTTCTTGTATGTTGTGGATGTCACAAGCTACGAAATCCATCGTATACTTGAATTTTATAATTTTCTTTATTTATTTTGATAATATCTCATTATGTGGTTGATATTCGAAGTAGTCGATGATTTCCTTTGTAACATACCGATCGGAACAACCTAAGGGACAGCTCCGACGGGAAGGTCAATTTTGGACTTTAAAACTTTTTTATACTATTGATATTCACTTGTGAATCGACTGTGTGTTGACGTTAAATTAGATTCACAAGTGGAACATTTTAATTTTTTTAATATTTCCCTGATGATCCGCCCTGTTGTATAAAAGAAACAACGTTAACCCATAGTCACAAAATGTTCAAAACGTTTACATTTGATTAGAATAACTATTACCATAAATTTGCAGGTAAGCAATTTAAAAACAATAATTTTGATAGTTGTTTTCCTAAAATAGTGTTTCTTTTTTCTTACCATATTTCCCGCTTTAGAGAATAATTAATCTTTCACATGGCGCAGAAGTGGCCATCACAGAGGGATGCTTTATAGCCAATTCAGTTAGTTTAGGAATAGTTCCTTCAAAGTTCTTCCATAAATTTAGAGGATCTGCCATAAGATCCTATAGCGGTGTCCCAACATATATGTCCAATTCGGTATCTTTAACAGCTGACGTAGATGCCAAGGCCATTAATTTTCATGATGTACCTGCATTATTTAGTCCGTCGACCATCGCTTTTGAATAAACAGATGATTCAGAACTAGGTGCTTCCGAATTATTATCATTTTTTACTTTTCCACTGCCTGCCTCGGTGGCGTAGTTGTACTAAGATACGGTTATAAAGCTGAGATCTCGGGTTCGAATCCCGGGTTGGGTAAGGTGATATTGGATTTTTCTATTCATTATCAGCTCAGAGTCGGGAATTTGTGCCTGATATAGCGATAGGTTCGTCACCTATTACATTGTTTAATTTCTGGTATATTTACTGAATGGTCTACCACTAAATTAAGGGTATGAGCTAAGCACCTAACATGTTTGGCTCGACCAAAAGTGAGCTCAATGGCTTTAACGATGTTACTGCCATTGTCAGCAGTAATACTTACAAATTTTATTAATCGTTTCTGACAAATCGTCTATGAATCTTGTGTTCTTTAATATATAGTTAAATTTAATTGTCGGGAAATTAGTTAAAAAATACTTTATTTAATATTTTAATTAATTTCTAAAAATATTTAATCAACTAGACGAACAGCGTGTTTCATCAACAGAGAGATGTCAGTCGAATCGCCCAGTTCACAATCATGTATTGCTTATATACTAAAAGAACAATGGGTAGTTATTGTAAACTAACACCAAAGGAATGTATGACTCATCGGTATTCTTCCACTGTGGAACTTTCCACTGTTGACACCGTGTTACATAAAATTACATAGGATTTTACATAGGTATCGGTGGGTAAATAGAGGTAGTAGCGGGAACAGGTCGCATAACTAGATACTAAGGTATATAGAGAAAAATAATTGTGTTATAAATAATATGATTTTGAAATAGCATTTAATTGTCTGTAATTAATTTAAAGGTGCATTTTTCGAGAAATATACTTGTTATAAATGTAACTTTGAAAACTTAAGACATAAAATGTAAAACGTGTTATGCAATTTTTTTATTTACAAAACCTGAATCTTCACATGACACAAATTGAAAACTAACAAATATTATTGCATTATTATAGACCAAAATAATGTTTTGTTTTTAACCACTTGATGCGGGCATCTTACAAAAGGTGCTCTGAAGATTATTAGCAGGCCAACAATGGACTTCTGTGGCTAAAATCAACATACTTGGGTCGTTATATCTTCGTTGATTAGTACTAAGCCCTCAATGCACTTCAATGTTGATGATTGGTCAAAAAGAAGAAATCTTCTTATTTATCTTCTTCTACATGCTATTAATCTTTCTTTTCTTGCATTAACCACCTCAGAAATTGGTTTAATGTTCTGTGGAAATATAGATGGTACAGCATCTCTCCCCAAATATTTGTGTTTGCATAACACATTCTAATTAAAACAATTTATTACTGACTACGCCAATTTGACAGTGATACATCCGCCACCTTTCGGCTTAAAATTTGCTCAAAAGGGTCTCGGCCATTTTTAAGTTAATGCGTTGTTAAATAGCTGATTAGTGATAAGGGGATTAGTCTTTTGTACAACTGTATTTGTACGTCGTTTTGAGTGGTTGTGGCAAATAAACCTATTTTTCTTTCTTTCTTTCAATGATTATACCTGGCTTAGTTGAGTGCCAATTGTAGGGTAAAAGTTCGACACCACTTTGTTGTGGCACTTGATCATGTATTAGTAACCGGCATCGAAAAAATCATACACATACTATGAAAAATCTCTACCAAATAGAAATAATGAGAATATGTCGGCAGGACATGTATGGATGTGTTGTATTAAATAAAAATATACTAACACCGAAACCTGCTTCTTGCAAAACTTCTTGCCCGGTAATTGCGGCTATTTGGCGAATTCTTTGCTTCATGGGGTTTAAGGGCTTTGATTTTGCAGGCCCGCCACCTGTGCTATGCAAATCTCTGTGGACAAGAACTGCCTTCTTTTCAATTTTAGCTTGCCAATCAGACTATAATTGCAATGCCAGAAGCATTAGAAAATAGCAATAATAATATAATAATGTACACTGCACACATACATCAGTATTAGTTATTATAACTACTTTTTCTACGATATAAAAGGGAATTGAAATTTTGTTACCATAATTTTTTATACATCGTAATGAATGGGCAATTAATGTATTTTGGATTGGTGAAATTTGTTAAAATCCTGTTACAGCTATGAATCATCCATCAGCCAAAGGAAGTCCACTGCTGAACATAGGCCTCCCGCAATGATTAACTTTATTAATGATTTACCCTTTTCCATATGAAAGAAGAAAGAAAAATATTTATTAGTCGCAGACGCAACGTACATACAACATACATTAATATGAAACATATATCTGATGTTTAATGAACCCTACTTACAACAACAGAATTTATTAAATGCCCCAATTATTTGTATTTTTCCTCTCTTCTAATTTTCCTCCGAGTCCTTGTTGCGGTCGTGATAAATCATCATTCCTAAAATTATTGTGTACAAGTGCTTCTTTAATAGCGGTGTACCACTGCATGAGGTTTGATTTATTAGTGTCTCAAAAATGGTTATATTTATGTCTTTCCGTTTCTGTAACCACAGTTGGTGTGGCAAGCGCCTGTTGTTCAGCAATGTGGGCGGCTACGAGTTTCCTCACTCGTTCTTTAGTTTTTATAGCTTCGTTGTTGTCATAAAAAGCTTGAATCTTGAATCGTGGCTCCAGAAAAGTATAAAGTGCAAACAAAATAATAATTTGAGTTCGAGATAACACTGAGTAATGACTGTTACTGCAACTTTGACCGAAATGAAATTAACGGCATAAAAATGAATCCAAAGTCATCGAAATAGAGTATATTTTAAGGTTGGCGAGAAGGGTAATAAGCGCCGCGGCCACGCTAGGTGGCGATTGGTTTATTGAATATTTTCGGGCGTCTTTAGAAACACTCATAAGTCGTTGCTTTCGTGTGTTCTTGATGCGACACGCGATAAACGGATCGCGATTCCGTTAATTCGTTAACGTATTTGACAACGAACTAAACAAGTCTATTCTTTCACCGCAAAGAAACAGTTGAAAAAAACTGTTCGTTCATTCAACGACCACCATGAAATGAAATGAAATGTATTTATTGATCACGTTGGCAATTTAAAAGCTCTTATGACAAGTCGATAGACATAGAACTTAATCTCTATATACAATATATTGCCTATACTTAGTATTACTTATTTTAATTTTTAAATACTTTCTCTGTTTTTTGTTTTCCATTGACTTACTTTTCTGGTTCTTTTTTTAGATTGTACAGTACTTGCTTGTTCAGTACTTGGCTGAATATTCTCAGAGGCTGCATTATGATGTACAATTGTAACATTAGAATCACGTTTAGAGCAATTGCGAGAGTTAGATGAACTTGAGCTGGAGGAACTGCTGCTAGAGGTGGAAGAATCACTGCTAGAGCTGGATCTTCTAGGGATTGGCTGAAAACCTTTCTTTAGTAGGTTTTTTCGCGGAGGTTCATATTCAGATCCATCACTCACGGAAAAATCTTTATTACTGTCAGAGCCTATTTTATTGGCATTCGAGATATTGTCTTTTAGCATAGCTTTTTCTAATGTATTTTCTGGCATTATATCTATGGTAACAATATTGGAAGAAACTATTTTCCATCATCTGAAAGGTTCAATCTTTTGCTGTCTTTCGTTGTGATATTCTTTGCTACGGTAATTGGTAAAATTGAATCAGCGTTTACTTCTTGTATTAAAACTGTGTCTACGTCATTATCACATATTATGCTACTGTCAGTAGCCGACAAATAATTTTTTGTGTCGTAAGAAGTACTGGTGATAGAAAAACGAGAGGATTCTAAATTTGAAATTTGGTCATTGTCCTGATCTTCCGAAAAGTTTGCTAACCAGGTTTCAAATAATGTATTATTTTCCTTTAAATTATTGTCCTGAATGGGAATCAAAGAAAGAATTTTTTACTTCGAGAACCCATTGCTCTTTGAAATAAAAATATAAAAATTTCAATTTTTTTTTTATAATTCAAAGGCAACATCTGAATTGAGCAACAGTAGGGAAATTATGAACGGTTTATGAGAGGACTCTTTGTCGCAGCAACGCCGAAACTAAAATTTGAAATGTGGCATTTAAATAAAAACAATGTGGTTTATGTAACATTTATCTTTGAAAAAAAAAATTTGTAAGTAAATGATTACGGGGTAGCAAAGTCACAATTTTTTTTAAACTAAACAGATAAGAACTTATGATACAAAAAAATGGAATTACAAAGTCACAAGTATTTTTATTATAACTTTCTAAATACTAATATTGGGCAATTACAGCATTTTTATAGTACAAGACATTATAGATCCAATAGAATATTTCAAAAAATAATATTAATGAACCTATGAAAACACTTTTTAGTTAGTGACTTTGTAGTTCCAATTTGTGTAGTTAAGTATAATAATGTTGGATCAACAAAAACGTTTTATAACAAATGCCTTCGTAGCTCCAATTTTTTTGGAATTTATACATATAAAAGAATTGAGGTCCTAAAAATAGATACGTTTTTGTCGCCCCAATAAGTGAGAATAAAAATGGTCATAAATACCTTTATGCGGCTATAGCTCCAATATACGTCAAACACTCGCGGGCGCAGGGGCACTACTGGCCAATGAAACTTTGTCGGCGTAAAACGCATGAAAAATCCACCAATAACCTCAAAGGCACATGCGCCATCTAGCAGAATTTTGATATACTTTCGCCGATGTTTTTGTTGCCCCAAGTATAGTTATGATTCAGAAACAATTTGGCATACTTAGTTCGATTTTACAATTTTGGCTATTTATGACTTTGTTGCACTGAAGGAATATTCCAGATTTTTCATCTACTTATAAGAAATATGAATGTTATACTAATTCCCAAGATAAGGCAATACAAGTTTGCCCTGAAGGATCACAAAAAATTGAGGCCAAGGATTAAGACCAAGGCTATACAAGCTACTATAGAGGCTAAAGATAAAAATACTTCTCCTTTAAAGATTAATAATGTGTGTATTGCAATATCGTTTTTTTAAAACTCCAATGTCCAAAGATGATTTAGCAAAATATGGAAATACAAAAATAAAAAGGAAGTTACTCAGTTGTGAAAATACAGAAACGTAATCATTAAATAGCTCACCATCTAAACATTTATAGCCAAAATCAAAACGTTCACCATGTGTAGTCTTAACTCGCAGTGACGTCAAGTAGTAGTAAACAAGAAGTCCAGGCAGAATTAATTTATATAAAGTAAAAAGCTGAAGCAGAAGATCTATGTCGAAAGTCGTTTCAGAATACATTACAACTAATTAAGAATAATTCAAGATACTATATAGGTCTTCAGTTCAGTTTTTGTTTTTAATGGCTCTGTCGCAGACTCGACAATTTTGCCAATGTGAAGTGTTGGAAAGCACAGATTAAATAAAAAGCGTATAAATTGTGAAAATAAGAAACGGAACAAAAAATTATAAACTTAATAATGAATAAAGTTAATATTGAGAAAACAATAAAACATTGATAAAACTAAAACAACACAAAAAAAACTATACATTTAATTAAAAACAAAGCGAAATTATTCACATAAAGAGAAAAAATAACTAACCCTTGGACTAAATACCATTACAACAAAATATTACAGTTTAATATTATTTACTTCAATAAATTTAACAAGAGTATGAATGAATGAAGTATTGGTGAGAGTAAGAAGGAAAGACATATTGACTGGTCTAGGGATATCAGAATTTAAAAACGTATATAAAGAAGAGTGGAGATTTCTGCAGTTAAAAAAAATATGATCCACAGTACCTTCTTCTAGACCACATTCACACAACGAGTGATCCCGAACTCTTATTTTATTCAAAAAAACCGGAGAGCAAACATGGCCCAGACGCAACCGAATGACGATTGAAGTGGCTTTCTTGGAAAATGCCCGAAACTTAAAACACCATGGCTTAACAGGAATGGAACGCTGTATATTATAATAATAATTCCCTTTGAAAACGGAAGATTCAGCCCAAATGTCGCACCATTGCCTCAACATCCGTGGTTTCGCCTCATTAGCAAGGTCACGACCAAAACTGTCCCGATAGGATTCAAGACCCAGACTGACAGCCTCCTTAGCCTGACTGTCTGCCATCTCGTTACCAGTTATACCACAATGAGACGGAATCTTTTAAGCCATGAGACTCACATTTAGCTAACATTTCCCGTATTTTTAAGGTAATGCAAAAATTATCTCTACTGCGAAAAGGATTTTTAGAAGGTCCTGGAGACAACTTAAAGAATCTGAAAATATTATACTTTTGGGTATTTTACCTATTATAGCAAGTGTAATGCGTCCCTTTATTGTACCATTAAACAGAAAACTGATTAAGAAAAGATTACCTATGGCATTTAGGCATAAATATAACACTTATGTCACTTTTATAATAGATTGTTTAGAGATTGGGGTACAAAAGTCTTCAAAGGCCTTAAATCAAGCTCATTCCTGGTCAGACTACAAGAAAGCCAACACAATGAAGTATCTTATTTCTTGTACACCTAATGGTTTAATAAACTATATTTCACAAGGTTATGGAGGAAGAATAACGGACACATGCATTGTTGAAATATCAGATTTCTCAAAATGTTTGCAACCAGGTATGTGGGTTATGGCAGATAGAGGATTTAAGCATGTAGAAGTTTATTTAAGAAAAATGGGTGTACTGTTAGTACGGCCTCCAAGCGTTGCATCTGGAACTAAACTAACTAAAGCGGAAGCAAAATAAACCAAACAAATAGCCAGCTTGAGAATTCACGTTGAACGGGTGATTAGGAGGTTACGTGAATTCAGAATGTTAAAACATGCCTCTTAACCTTGATTTAGTTAAAGTTCTTGATGATGTAATAACTATAGCTAGTGGTTTGATTAATGTACAAGATTCTCTGATTAAATAAAATAAACAAGTGATTTCTGCATTTTTATTTATTTTCTATTTTATACTTTTGTATAACAATGGATACACATTGGACTTCCAAAATGAAACAACACTTTCAAGAAAGCTTGATACATATTCAGGATCAAAGTTTATACATAAAATTTCTACATCTTTATTTGTAGAAAATTCTGGATCAGCTACATGAAAGAAACATTTTTTAAGGCCACTTAAATACATTTGCATTTATATCTGGGCAAAACATTTTTTACTGGGTTTTCCATTTTGTATATAATTGATATACGTTTTGGCACTTACAGGACATTTGATCTCCACAATGCCATCTTGACATATCCCATCAGGGGAACTTGCTTACATAGGATATTCTTTGGATATAAACAGTCCATTTTTTCTGATTTTTTTCCCCAGTCTCTTGCTAACTACTTTTAAAACTTCATTTTCTAAATATCTACCCCTTTTCATTGCTGGTGTGTCTGGCAGTTTCTCCCCCATTATAGCAGAAATCAATGTCCCCTCAATAGTCTGACACCGACTTGCTTCATAAGCTCTCGACGCTGTTATCCTGCCATACCTTAGTTCATGCCATAGGTTATTTTTTCAACGGCATCGGACAGCAATCGATAGGCACAATTATGCCGGCCTGCTAAGATGCATCTTCACACTACGGCAGAAGGACCCAGGATTATAGGAAGGAGGGGGGAACACGTGAGACGGCAAACAATTCCACAGCCTGACGGTGCGGCATATAAAAGAATTTGAAAACCGTTTGGTTCGCGCCGGGATGGTGTGGACCGTCAAGCCATGGCTTCGCAAGCTAGCACGCGTGGTAGTCTATTAATGTTATCTACTAAAAGATTCCTAATTGCTATTCCTCTAATTAAATCATCTCCCGTACCATTCTCATAAACATAGCTGGGCACCTTAATCAAATAGTTAACTTCGTTAATCGTTAATCCGCTACAAAAAAAGGTAGCTTCGTTAAGCGTTAAAGCGTTACATTTCGGAGGAATTAACGCAAGTTAACGTTAATCGTTAATCCGTTAATATGTGTAAAATTGCATTTTTATATCGTTGCGTTAGTGAACTTATACAACTTGTTGGTTTAGGTTCTGGAAGTTAACAGGTTAGGAATAAAACAAAATACTTGTATAATTCAAATGTGTAATTTAATCGTCAGGCATAAGGTGCATATTCCCCTTCATGAACATTAACATGTTGAAGTTCTCGTCTGAAAGCGAGGCTCGTTTTGGTGTTAAAATGTCTACCCGTGGAAAACAGACGTTCAACTGCAGCGCTTGAGGGTATAGCAGTATTGTATTTAATAAATAGATTTATGAATATCTGTTCCCCGAGGAATGCAGCATCGTTGAACGAGTCTTTTGATTTCATATCCAGCCACATTTTAACGAGACTTTGCGCTTTACTCTTTAAAGAGTTGGAGCTCTTTGGTTTTTCTATAGACTGAGTGACAGAATTGAAAAACTCTTCCTCCTCGTCATCATCGTTGTTACTCGCATTGCTCCCTCCGCCAGTTAAAATATCTCTGTCCTTCGAATTTTCGACGTTTATCTGTTAAAAATAAATAGAAAATCGGTATTTATTCTAGTTACTTACCTAATCAGGTGCTGCTTCAATTCGATGTTCGTCAATAATGCGTCTACCCAAAGTTCTTCTTGAAATTGAATTTTTGCTCGGGTTTAACGTTTTTATCAACGCACCAAAAGACTTGCTTTCGACAACATGTAAAGGAATCATGTTTGAAACAAATAAATTTACTATACATTTGTCCACTTTGGCTTGGGGTACACCGCTGCCAGTAGCTGCAATCCCGAACGATTCCCCGATGCTCAGCTGTCGACCCTGTTGAATTCTTCTTTTAACGGGATTAGGAATATTAGGATTACTGCTACTTGTGCTATCATCATCGGCAGAATGAGTTCTCCTTTTTGTCTTGCCCCGGTTAGGGCCCGCCTTAACAATCTCTTCAAACTGTACGTACTGTGACTCATGTACCCTTCTTACATGTTGTTTCAAATTATTCAGGCTTGATACATGAACTTTTATTTTGGTGTCTTTTGGCAAGCATCGCTTACACGCAAAAAGTATTTGCTGGCCCGATCTGGATACAAATTCCACATACTCAGTCAAATGTGGCCATGGATTCTCATCAGGACCGCTGGAATCCGATTCCATGTCTTCCATGATATGGTTTTAATTACTATACTGCACAGCCTACACTTTTTCTAACTAAATTACATTCTTTATCAACACGCAAATGATCTTTGAGAGTAATTTATAATAACAACAAACAAAACATTCGTCACTCTTAGCACTGGCGCTAAGTAATGAAATGATCAAACGAAAAAATATCTTCGCAGTTTTCTCGCTCGCACGTGCCGGCAAAATATATCTAGTTTTGTTTTTGTTTCACGCGCTGCCACGCGCCGCCCGGCACTTGTCATTCGTTTCATACTTGTCTGAACCTGTTTTTCGCGCCGCGCCGCGGTGCCGTGCGGTAAATAGTAGGCATTAGATTAACGATTAACGGGCTTCTGCATATTAACGGAAGTTAACGTGTCCGTTAACATTTTTAAAAGTTAACTTAAAAGTTAATTCGTTAATCAAAATGTTAACTTCGTTAATTAACGATTAACGGATTAACGAGTTAATAGCCCAGCTATGCTCATAAAGCATATTGTGTTCAGAGATTGATACAGGCATGTTAGTATTTTGAAGTTCTGTCTGTTCTGGTTCAGGCACCTTGAAATTTATGGCTAAGTTGTGCAATACACTGCAAGCTTTTATTATTTTCGCACATTTTTCGGGGGCTTAATGGAGGATACGGTCTTTAGACAAACACCGCCATCTATCACCGCCTCCCTGGATTTTCCATGAACTGCTTGTATATTTATATGCTGGAGTTCCCTCAGCAGCATCAGGAATTGGCGTCACCATCCAAGGTCGTTGTGAATAGCCTGAATCTGCTGTAAATATTATAAATATATATTTTAAAGTGTTTAATTTTTCTTATTAATAAATATTACATCGTACTAAACTAATAATCAAACCTGTTCAATATATCGATGTAACTCCTGCATGTAATTATTAGTTAAGCTATTTTCCCATATGAAGGAGTCGGGTGTCGCTCCTCCGTATTTAGCATTTACATTTAAAATTCTGCAGTCACTGTCACAGATCTAGAATTAAATAAAAATCCCTACACCATTATAATCTACCACAATAATTAGTTGTCATACTATAAGTCTAATAAATAATTACAATATTTTGTATTTACCATTTATACATTTAGTGAATGGAAATGTTTTCTGTAATAAAATAAATGTTCGATATTTTTGTTGGGCTTAACAATATGGAAATGACATCCGTCAATGCACCCGATAACTTCGGGAAAACCATACTGGGAAAAAAATCTGTAGTGATGCCATAATTTTATTAACAAATTATCAACTTAGGTGTGCCATACAATATTTTTCCGAAATATAGGTAATACTGGTTCACGAATACTAATGTAGTACCGTATGGGGCATCGGTCGTGTGATTGTATACTTGTTAGGCGTAAATAAAACACACGCACTTCACTGTTATTCTTGTATTAGCATCACCAAGGGAAGAAGGTGTACACAGTATGGAATTAGATATATAAAAAATAACACAGCAAACAGGTAACTGCTAAATCAGCAAACCAAGCGTAATGTTAACAACAAATCGCGTAAGCGGCTAGCGTTCGCTCTGCTTCTACGACGATCCCCAACTAGTGAGCACTGAGCGCCGAGCAGCGGGCCGTGAGCCGCGCCCGCGCACCGCAGCAGGTTATTTAACAAAGTTGTTAATTTAGATTTTATGTTTCAGTTGGAAAACGATATGGAATATTATGTACAATATAAAATAATGTGTTCAGTTAAAAGAATTCGAATGAAACCGCATTGCGTGCCATCCAGATTCGATTGCCAGTCAGATGGAAAACGCCCGTCAACCTTTAATGAACTAGGTTTTGCTGTTGTTAAAAGACAAAGAATGTCTATAATTAAAGAGATCGAAAAGAGCTTTTTAGACGAAGATAACATCAATAAATTGATATATTGTACTGAAGGTAACTTTATTTAATTAAACAAATAAGTAATAATGGAAGCAAAAGTTAAGTGTAAGATTTCAAGATCTAGCCTCTTTGTCCACAGTCGGCTTCTCAACTACCTAAACACAGCCTTTCAATATTCATTACACATATTCATGATATAGGTAGTATATATGTTTCTCATCAAGGAAATAGACATCATAAAGCTTTTTAAACATTTCAAGGACTGGAACATAAAGCAATGCAAGTAGCTCCAGTCCAGGAACACAAAGTAACTCAAGTTTGCCTGAAAGCAAAATACAGAAGTAGACAAGTACAGGCTGGTGTAAAAAGTAAATATAGTATAACATCACCTTTCAAGTTTACTATATTAACTGCAACTTCGCCCTTAAAAATATCAGTGGAAAGTGCTTATAAATTATAACCGTCACCATCAGCTGTGCAAAGAAAATTACAATTCTTTGAGGAAAAATATGATAGTAATACATCATCTATCAATACACCATCAATAGCAGGATCTACATTTGACTATAAACCCTCTCCATATACGCTATCCAGTGTTGGGCAAAATTTAATTGCAGAAACAATTAAAGATAAACAATTAATTAATTGTTAATTGTGATCCTAACAACTAACAATTGATTAATTACAAATGTGAAAACTACAATTAACAATTAAATAATTGTTAATTGCAGTGGTAGCAATTAACAATTAATTAATTGTCAATTATATTATGATTTTCTACAATTAACAACTAATATGTTTACAATTACTTTTTCCAAAAATTAATAGTGTCCGTTGTGTGAAAATACCCTTGTGAGTAACAAATAAAACATCAATATTAATCATTAATACCTTTAATTATGCAAGATTTGACATTTTACTTCTTATAATAGTTTAGATTGCATTTTAACACGACTCTCTTCTCAAACATACTGTCAGACAATTTGTGGCTCTTCGGCAGATTTGTGATTGTAGCAAAAGAAAAAAGCCGTTCAACTGCTGCTGACGACGGCAAGGGCGTGTTAGTTTCTTTGTAACACATTAGTGATACATAAAAAACATAGCAAAATATTAAAATCGATATAAATTTCTTAAAGTTCAGATCAAAGTAAATGAGTATGTTGCAAATAAAACTCTCAAAATTATTATTAAAATTATTATTATTATGATCACTAAAGATTTCGGTATTCAATTGTTAGTTTTAATTGTATCATAGAAAAATTAAAAAGTTAATTGCAATTATTTTAATTGCAAGGTACAATTAACATACTTTAATCTAAATAAATTAATCGAAAAATGCAACTAATACTTTAATTGCAATTAAATTATTCATAATTAAATAAATTGCAATTGATTTTTTAATCAATTAACTTGTAATTAAAAAAATAATTGATTGACGCCCAACACTGACGCTATCTAGTCAGTCCAAATCAACTTCAGAGGATAGCACACAAGAAAATTATAAAAAGGTTGATATGATAAATCTGCGTAGTACATGAAACAACATAAAAAATAAACCCAAAGTATATATTGGACTTAAAAATCAACTGTATTTTCTTATTAATTTAATTAAGAAACATACCAACCTTACTGAGGAAAATATTTCACTGTGTTTAATAAAAATAAAATTAATAGACATTTACGCAACTGGCTGATTTTGAATTCAGTCTCTCAAGTTAGCAACATATTTTTTTACAAGATGCCTATGATTGTGAAAGTCCTTGCACCATTTATTAGGCAATTTTCTACTGAAACAATAAAACTAAATCTGCCTATAGCTTTTCGATATAGGTATAGCCATGTGACACACATCATTGATTGCTTGGAGATTGAAATACAAAAGCCTTCAAAGGCTATTTATCAAGCTTTAATCTGATCTGAATATAAAAAAAATACAATTAAATATTCAATATCATGTACACCAGATGGTCTTGTTAATTTTGTATCTGCAGGCTATGCAGGAAGAATAAGTGATATTAACACGTTCACTGTGCATGCCCCACCGATGGGGCATTTAGAGATCCTCACCATACGTGAATGCACCATCGGTGGGTCATGAGCCCCTCGCAAGTTTAAAGGCTTGTAACTCTATGCACCTGTGAGTTTATACACTTTTTTTTTTTTTTATTGCTGTGAATGGCGAGACGAGCAAGCCGTTCGCCTGATGGTAAGCGATACGACCGCTCATAAACAGTAGCAACATTTCACTGCGCTCGCCATCCTGAGACATAAGATGTTAAGTCTCAATATGTCCAGTAGTTGCTCTGGCTACAATGTCCTTCAATCCGAAACACAACAGTGCATTTAAGCAGTGTTGTTTCACGGGAGAAATAGACATTGCGGTGGTACCTACCCAGATGGCCTCTCACATATGAGAGACCTACCACCAGTGACACTTATATCAACTTACACGTGTGAGCAACGACCTAAAAGTATTCACTATCAAAAGTGCGTGAATTTTGGGTGAAAATAAAACAACAAAGTTTTAATAACATTTATTTGTTATTATTATTTATTTTTAATGGCAACTGTGAAAACAATTTAAACATAAGGCTTTATTGCAGCTCAGACACTCCAGATCCCTTTTTTTTTGCTTTGCGGGCTGCTTCCACTGCTGTGCGGCCTTCTTCTATCAAAAGTCTGTAACAAGCCAATGCAACGTTTCCTGAATTTTCTTTTTGGGTTACGTCTAGGAATTTTTGTAAGGGAATTGTTTGATTTAGAAATTATAGCTTGCTCAGTTGTTAACTAGACCTAGAAGAATGTGTAGCCGATAACATTTCAGAAGGCTTAGGATCTTGAAGGTTGAGTAGTTGTCTAACTATTATTTCGTGGCCTTTGAGCACAGTCATTTTACTTTGTGGATTCATGTCTTTGTATATAATTACTGCGTTTATTACACAAATCGACATCAGATCTCCGGCAATTTTCTTGTACCAAAAGCAAGTTTTGCGCACAGGCGAATTATAACTGGCGAGCTGGTCTGCTACATCAATCTCTTTTTTGCCACGATTATACTCCAGTACTATTTTAGGCTTCAAAAGTGGTCTAAGTCCAGTAGACATTTGCATTTGATGATCATGACACGTTGACATAACCAATACATCGCGTTAGTCCTTCCACTTCGTTACAGTTAGGAAACTATTTTGTTTTGCAGCAATTTCACCGTTTTTAAGATTTGTGTTAACCACATCTAGAGGAAGATCTAGTCTATTTTTACGTACAGTTCCACAAAAGCCTGTTCTGCGTTCTTTCAGATATCTAGCCAACGGGACACTGGTATAATAATTGTCCGTCACCAAAAACCTGCCCTCGTTTAAAACATCTTGAGCTAACATAGCTACCACTGATCCTGGTTTGTCAAGACCTTCGACTACTGTATCTTCTCCTGAATACACCTTATAGCTCCATGTATAGCCCGTATCCGTGCACAGTTTATAAATTTTTAACCCATATTTGCTGCTTTTTTGAGGAACTTGAGCATTACTTTCAAAATCACTACTGGCAATGCAGAAGTAACTTTTATCGGCCATAGCACAATACATTTGTAATTGTATTTGTGCAAAATATCTTTTGTTAATTTTGCCTTCTTTATTTATGTATGAATCAGCAGCTTTTTCAGTGGTTGGACACTTAATTTCAAATACAGTTTTACCATGAATTCCATCTGGTGAAGCAGCTACCATTGGAAATTTCTTGCTTATATATAATCCACAATTTTTTATAATAATTCCCAACTTTGGTTCAACAACTTTCTTTACTTCATTTTCTAATTTTCGGACTCTAATCATTGCTGGGGTTTCTGGTGTTCCTGCCCCAAGGATAACTGCAAGTAATATGCCATCACTTGTTTGACAACGACTGACTTCATAACATTTCGAAGCAGTTATTCGGCCATACCTAAGCTCATGCCATAAGCCACTTTTATATTGGTTCCGGGTTTCCCTTCCTGTATTTTTAATAGTATTATGATTAAATATGTGTGAAATTTTTCTAAAAATTTGTCACAGTTATCAGCTTAATATTTGTGGATAAGGTTACGTAATGATAAATTTATTTTATCCTTAAACTCGGACTCATGACTTGAATATTGGCAAGTATTTATTTTTCTCCTCTTGCATTCTAAAACAAATTCATCCATTAATTCATTCTCTGGAACAAGTCTCTGGCTTCCTTTTTTCCATTATTAATGCACGTAATATTTTAATAGAAGTCCCAACTTTGGGCGGGATTGGCCTTTCCCCAATAACACTCCACTGACGTACATGATGGCTCTTCAGTGCGGCGGTGCAACCACATTAGAAATGCCACTCCATGCTATTATTCTTTTTAAATACAATAAGTAATACAGGCAAAGGTAGTTGCATTCAGTCTTATTGCGAGCGCTGCGCGCGGCTGCATACAGGGTATTTTTTTTTTTTCATTTTTATTGTTTTGTTAAGTTTCTGTACATCACATTAATATGATCCGAAGAAACTTAACGAAATAATAAATTGTAACTTTTTAGATGAAAAATATATAGATTGTGAATAAAACACTTAAAATTATTTATCAATTGATTTATTTTTAATGGTTTTTTTTGTACTTAATAATACATCTTTTTGCTGAAATTTTTGTAACATAGTAATTTTCATTATTCTAGAAATTCAGTACTCTTTACAACGTATAATTAAAGAAAATATATTTTTACATGTTATTCTAGATTTCACTGTTATCAGTATTAGCTGTTAAACAACATCACTGTTTCTTCAAATAGATACTTGTGCCTAGTTTTATGAAAAATCTCAAATTAGTGTGTAAATAGATAAAATAAATAAACCGATGGAGTATAGTAATAGTTGTTTTTTATAGCGGGTACCGACTTTTCTCTTATTTTTATTGCTTCTGTCCAAAATGTGTGTTGCTCAGGATTTTCTGTTGCTGCATTGTTAGTAGTTTTTATTTCAAAAAGGCCACTATTGCAGTAGTCTTATTTGTCGTCGAGCTGACTGAGTTTTCATCAGTATATATTGCTGGAATGAAAAATATCAATAAATACAAAAATAAATTAATAACTAATAAATACAAAATTCTCCATCGTCAATGCTTTGTAATTTTACAAGTTTTCATAAACAGTAATGTCGTTTTATAAGACTGGACTTGTATATTTGTGAGGTGTTCAAATAATAAGCTTGTGTTGCTCTGTAAAACAAAGAATTTTATTTTTTATTGTTAACACAACAATCTGTACATATAACGAATTACACTTGCGGCGGGTTAGGCCGCCCGCAGGTAGGGGTAGGTAGTTAAATGAGAACTCAGGGTAGTTACGTGGTTCGGGCTTTAATAATTTCGCATCACTATTTACACCCGGCACTGTTGCTGGTGGTATGCAACAGGAGTCACTGGCCTTCACTGGACACTGATCCGGGTCTTCGGCACGTGGCGGAACCCGGCGACAGCTCGCCGGCGAAGTCAGCTGCCACGTGGCCGGGCACGGTGCGCAGGTCAGCGGCAGGCGCAGGCTCGGATGCAGTCCGGCAGGAAGCGGTGCGGAGCAAAGCGGGCAGTAGGCACGGAGTTAGCGAAAAAAAAACGCCAAGTACGCCAAGAACGAAGAACGCCAAGTGGAAGAAGAAGAACCCCAGCGGGTTCAGAAAGACGCGTGGTAGCACGCGGCTTTTAGGTTAGGGAAAAAAGGACGCGAACGCCGTTACACGCGTATTTATGCGAACGCCGATGACAGTTCGCACGTCAAATTGACAGATGTCAGTCAGTAAATGAATCGACCAATCAGCGCAACGGAGGCGTTGATTGGCATAGACAATAGGATTTATGTCGACTATTGAACTATAGATCGCAAATATAAAAGGTGACATTCCCACAACGTCACACACTAATATATTAACACAAACCTGTAAAACAAAGAAACGACATTTAAAGTTTATTATTCCTCCTTCACAATAATTCTATAAATTTCTTCTATAAAATACTATAATGATCTTGCACTTTTTACCAATGAATTTGAATTACTTTAAACGTTACATGTCAATCAACGAGCCATGGAGCGGGCTATGCTCGGTGTTTCCCTACGAGATCGAATCAGAAATGAGGAGATCCGTAGGAGAACCAAGGTTACCGACATAGCCCATAGGATTGGCAAGTTGAAGTGGCAATGGGCCGGGCACATAGCTCGTAGAACCGATGGCCGTTGGGGCCGAAAGGTTCTCGAGTGGAGGCCACGTACAGGCAAGCGAAGTGTCGGACGCCCGCCTACAAGGTGGACGGACGATCTGACTAAGGTCGCAGGAAGTCGCTGAATGCAGGCCGCTTCCAACAGGTCATTGTGGAGATCATTGGGGGAGGCCTATGTTCAGCAGTGGACTTCCTGTGGCTGATATGATGATGATGATGAAACGTTACATGACAGATCACTTTTTCATTATTTTCCATTCTGCTACTTTATACAACAAGGAAATATACTACATACAGCCTAGATTATAAAATACTGCAATGTATTTTCTTTACATATATAATTTGAGTTTGACTTACTAAAGGAGTAGTTGATTCTATTTCATTCTATCAAAAAGTTGCAAAATGCACAATCATAAACATAAGAAATCAAAAATTTGTTTCAATTCCTACAATTTTTATATCTGCTTTATATGACACAATACAAAAGCTTAAATCTTCATCAAGTTCATGAACACAAACCAAGTCTTTTGCCCTGCATTAAATTAACATTAACTATCAAATAAAACGGACTGATTGTATGATTTTTCAATACTTACAATAATTTGTTGTGTAAAGGAGAGCAGCAGATAAAGTTCTGCTGAAAACATTGACACAGCTTTTGAACTGAAAATAAATTAAAGAAATTAATTGACAATGTTGACTTGACAGATACAATTACAACTAAAATACACACTTTTTTGATTTTAAAATGATTACTATTTACTGTAATATTTTACAAAATAATTTTCAGACAACTGATGATTAAAAGGACATCAATTAGTTAATTTCCTTTGATTCCATTTTTATTTTAAAGAACATAAATTATGACTATTAGGCCTAACCATTCTCAATCCTACTGTAGATTGTAGAGTAGGCCCGTGCCCTGCAGTGGGACGTATATGGGCTGATACATACACATACAAATTATGACTGATGAATATTCAATGATCAAATACCTTAATCTTCCGTCCTTAATCCTTAATCGCCCCGTGACCACGAAAGCTGTAAAGTAATCGAAACGCCGGGAACTCAAAAAATGTAAAAATTAAACCAAATCCGCGATAAAATCCGTAAATAATAGTTTTATTTCAATACCTTAATCTTTATTGATTCAAGTATGACATATTGGTCATTTAATTTATGTAAATCATGTTGGTATGCAGGCAATCGGTTTCATAGACATCAATTATATCTTGCTAATGAGATATGTGTCTATCCAAGACTATATTTTTGGCGATATATTTAAATTCGCCCACCTATATTATTGGTTACATCTGCAAAAAAGAAACAGTACACTCAGTTACCATTATCATCAAAATATGAAAACATAAGCTTATAGAGTACTTTGTTTGAGTTACTAACCTGGATTTTGATTTCGCAAAATATGATGATTTGTTGTCTCTAATTCCAATTTTTTAAAAGCTTATCGGAAGTATTTGCCTTGGTCGCATATTAATGCCGTAAGGCTGTCTTGATATAGCTTTTATTTCTGGTACAGATGGTAGACCCTTGAGAAAAGTAAAATCATATTTTCTGCTGCCATTTTATGAATCCTGTCAACATGAATATTCACATTTTTTCCAGCACCTTCACAAATCCTTGAATACAATCTTTGTATTTAACAAAGATTAGAACTATACGCAGTACTTGAAACCCCGGTAACACAATAAACAACAAAGGTAAACAACTTGTAATGGCGGCCATATTAAAAATGTATGATGGCGGCGCAGACGCCGGATACAAGAGCGAAAGGCGACCGAGGGGAATGCAGGGCTTGCGGGACGGGTGCAAGCTGAATGAAGCTGAAAGTCAACTTTGTTTTGCAATCAAATTGCGCCACAGATTATACCATGGAAAAATGTTCAATACGGAGTTATACAGGCATCCTTATAGTAAAATACCTCATTGTGTTTTGTCACTTTCATTTTTATGGTTTATGCATAAGTCTAAATGAGATGGACTATAATATGTAAAATGCATGTCAAGTCTATTTGATACTACGTCTATTACATTTTGTTTTCTCTGTGCTCTCTTCTCTCTCTCGTCCATGTATAATAAGTAATTTTGTAAAATCCTCAAGTGTTAATAAATCAGTTATTTTCCTTCAAATAATCGTTTAAATGTACAGGTTATGGGTCCAGTACACCGTCATGTTGAAGGATTAAATAGATTCGGTGAAAAGTTTTGAAATTGTATAAAACTTCACTTTGAATACCGGCGGCATATCGGATCCTTCGAGAAAATCATGGACTCGAACAATATGACTCTGATAGTAAGACTGACCGGCAGAGATAATTTTGCAAGCTGGAAGTTTGGCTTGGAACTTAAGTGGCTACCTATTCGCCAACGACGTACTTTGCGTGCTCTTACAACACTCTTTTCTCTTCTCACTTCCCCCGCTCCACCTTCTTACTTAATATCTCACTTCCGTTTTCTTTGCACCAACCATGAAAGAAATCTTCGTTCGGCTACTAATCTCTTGTTCTCATGTCCCTCTCACATTTCTGATTTTCTTCACTCTTCTTTTCACATTCAAGCTATACTTCTGTGGAATGCGCTCCCTCTTGAAATCAGGACGTCAACTACCCGTCTCAGATTTAAAATGAAGGTCCGTGCAATGCTGCTCAAAGAAGTTGCAGAATCCTCTCAATAGTAATTTGTATATATATGTATGTATAGTATTGTATATAGTTTATATGTTTATATGTTTCTTTGTATTTAGTTTATTGTATATCGTATAATAATATATGTAATAACATTTGGAATTACTTGTATAATTATGTTCTTTTTTTTTTCTTTTCTCTTATCTCTTAACACTAGAAGCGCGGTATATCCTGATACCCCTGTAAGCGCGGATGGGTCAATTTTGGCCATTTTATTTTCGCTACAATAATGTGAAGTTGTGTATATAAATAAAACATGTATTTTTGATGAAATGTCTTTATCCCTTAATCAAACAGAATACTTTTTTATGAGATAAATGAAAACTAAGAATGGTTTTTAGGTAAGTTGGGTGCGTAGATTCAGAAAAAAAATATAAAAATTAGGTAGGGGGTGGGGAAAGGGTGTTTTTGCGGTGGGAAATAATTTCCCATCATCCGTTACTGCATAGCAAAATTTTATGGAAGTGGGAAATTGTTTCCCATTGTCCGATACGGTTACGGACTTTTATTTTTACTAGTAGTTCCCCCCTGCTTTGCTTGAAATTTAATTTTTGTTTTGTAAGTAACTCAAACTATGTAACATGCAAACCAAAATAAAAGATGTTTATTATTTATTTATTTATTTAATATTATAATACGAAATTAAGAAAAGTATTAATACAAAAAAGGCGGAATTATCATTGCAATCATCATACTTATAACTATAACTATTAAATTTATTTTTCAGATGAAGTAGTATGAAAAGCTTTGAAGCAGGTTTTGGCGCACAGAGATACATTACATGTGGAACATTGTATTTTGGTTCTCTGTTCTTTCTTTTTCAAACTGCAGAACTTACATCTCTTGTAAGTTCTGATTTCTTCTGGCAAGTGTATGCCCACATTCAATAAACGGACTTCATCAGGCACTCCAAAGACACCACCCTTTTTGTTTTTAAACCGTATAGCTTGTCCTGGTACTTTCCTTGTTGTGTGATTGTCTACTAATGCCCGTGCCAAACGCAACCTGAAATCTCGGTGACCATGCAACGTTGCAACGTGTGTGTCGTTGTAAGTAATATATGCATTTATAATGGAAGCATCGAACATGAAGAATAGAAGTCTCATCCAATATTTTCGGGATTTTCGGTCAATTGGGTATGAAGACCTAAAATGGTCAAATAAATCTACCCCACCCATGCTTAGAGTATATGAAGCAATAGCTTTCGGGCACAGAACCTCTTTTCTAGTGCCATCTTTTTGGGTTCTTTTCACGAGCATTACGTCACGTGGTTGATGTGCGGTTGAGAGCACATTTACTTCTTTAGTGTCCATCCACTTGACGGCTGTTACGGGCTCTGATGTGACAGCTGTGAATTGATGTTTTTCCAATCTCATCTGTTTCGGCTGCTTTTTATTCTTCATGACATCAGGCAGATATTTTTTGTTGCTTCGAACTGTTCCTACTGCAAAAATATTTCTGTCAAATAGATCTTCCATAAGTGGAACACTGGTGAAGAAATTGTCGAAAGCAACTAACGTATTTCCAGGTACATTAATACATAGTTTCGTCACCACATTGTAACCTAGTCCGTCATTCTCTGTGCTATCACCTTTACCGGTATAAACTTCAAATTGGTACAAGTATCCCGTGTTGGCGTCACATCTAGCCCAAATTTTGAAACCCCGTTTGATTGGTTTCTTTGGCATATATTGTTTTAATGTACTGCGACCTTTAAATTTCACCATGCACTCATCTATTGACTGCACGCTTGAATTATATGCTTGTCTTTGATAAACCTTGTTCAGTTCTGTAATAAGAGGTCTCACTTTATATAATTTATCGTGGTCAGGAGAGTCTCTTGGTGGTTGCATTTCATTGTCGTTAAGGTGTAGGTTTTCAGTGATCTTTTTAAATCGCACGATTGGAAAAACTTGTGCAATTTCTTTGTTATAATAGAAAGGATCTGACGACCAGTATAACTCGAAATCCGGAAGAGGATTTAACCCCATCATGATCAAAACTCCTAGATAAGCCCTGATATCTTCTTCAGTGACTGGTTTCCAATTGGCGCTCTCTTTTTGAACTGCGTATCGGTTAGTTTGTTCCGCTATTATCAGTATCAATTTATCTGGAAAAAACCTTTCAAAAACAGTCAAGGGCTGAGTTTTGTGTGTGTCCTGAAACTTGGGTTTAAAACGCTTATCAAAAACTGGAATATCATGGGTTAAGTCAGCTGTCTTCCAATCTCTAGGTCGAGACCGGTCCCTGGGAACTACGTTGTGATTTTGAGACTCTTCTTGATCATCTTCCATTAATTCATCTATATCAATGTCCTCTTCAAACATATTGCCTGGTCTTTGAGTAGTAGCCACTTGTTCGGGTATGTCAACTATTTCAGGTTGAATGTCATGAGATGAGGGACTGCCTTGATCTTGAGTGCATAATTCTAGAACATGGAGTGGACTCATTGAAGTATCTTGCTCAGTAACATTGCGGACTGTATTTTGAACATGGAGTGGACTACTAGATGTGTCTTGCTCGAAAACATTACCGTCCGTATTTTGTATCGTTGCGTTCTGAGACTGGTCATCTAAAATTGACAATAAATCTGATCGTGTTGTCTGCAAAACGGGTTCATCTTCAACGTTGTCATCATCTTCGATGCCAAAAATTTCTTCGAGACGATGTTCTATTAGATATTCATCCGGCTGATTTAAGTAACTTGCAGAAGGAAGGAAGGAGGAACAAATGCTATTAGCAAAGCAATTATCGTCTTCAGAATCATAATCGGATAAATCAGATAAGTCAGCCAAGTTTTCTACTGCTCCTTCTAGTTGTTTTTTAGTAAGTGGTTGTGGTTTTCGTATTTTTTTCTTATTCATTTTTCTTTTGCTGGAAATAAATAATAAAAATCTGAAGAAAAACAATATCGGATACGGATAATTTTTTTGTGCACGAGACAGACGGTCAGAAGTTGTATATATATATATTACGGGAACAAAGAAAATTTTAAGTGCAGGAACGAACAATGGGAAATAATTTCCCACTTACTAAAACCTAAAAATTTCTAGTAAATCGTACTGTTTCCATAGTTCTTTTCAAGCCAAATATGCAGAAAATAAGTCTAGTTTATAATAGTGTTCACTATATGCACTTACCAGATTTTTTTTTTTTCAATTTAACCTCAAAACACTGACGAGAACTGGTTTTTTGGCAAAAAAATCGTGACTTCTGACTTTCTCTTTGACATTTGGTGACATATGGCGGCCATTAAAAAAATGTTGCCATTTTTCAAATTTTAAATATTACCAAGATTTTAAATTTCCATAGATGACATTCCTGGGTGTTGCCATTAAAAAAATAAAAAATATTTTGTGAATTAGGAGGAAGTGGGAAATAATTTCCCAATATTTGATTAAGGGTATACATTACACATATTTTGGATGAACTTTGGCTTTAAATAGAAATCACAATCGACAAAAATAAAAATAAAATAGTAGGTACTTCAATTATTACTCTTCGGAATCGCATATTGAGCAAATGGAAAACTCTTTCGATGTGCACTTCTTGCAAACCGTTTTCTTACATGCTTGGCATTTTACACACGATTTGTTACCTGCACAAGAAGACTTTACCTGACAACGAGTACGTTTCTCTTGATGTCCTATTATTTCGTTTGGTATATTGATCCGAGTATTAGAAGCTTTCCTGCTATTTGCATAAGGCTGAGCTAGTTCTTCTCCTAACTGTAAGATAAACTCCCTTCTGCTGATTTTTTTTCCATTTAGGTCACAATACAACAACCAAGAATTTATTACTGCTAAGTCTAGCAAATTATAAAAAGTGTGTACTGGCCAACGCCTAGATGGGGCTTTCACAGAGTATTTCCGAGCCATTTGATCCACAACATCTACCCCATACTTTGAACTGTTGTAAAATGACACTACATCCGGTTTCTTTTTTATACCAGTTTCTATTTGAATATCTGGGTGCATAGTGCTAAGGAGAAGAACATTCTTTTTATGCTTTCCTTGGTATACTGTCAAAGTGATATCGTCTTTTTTCAGTACCACTGTACTGTACAACTCCTCTTTTGCTTGTTTTACGCATGCAGGTATTTCCCGACGTGCTTTATTTATTGTACCAACAATACTTGTTCCGTTCGATTTTAGAGTTTCAGCAAGGGATAGAGACGTGAAAAAGTTATCACAAGTGATATTTCTTCCTTTCTTGAGGTATGGCTGCATCAATTTTTTTACTACGTAATCCCCAAGACGTTCGTCATTTGACCTGACGTCATCCTTGCCTAGGTACGGAAATGCGTTTACTATATATTTAGAGTCTTTATCTACAGCCAACCAGAACTTTTGTCCGTATTTGTCGGGTTTTGAACTCATAAACTGAGTAAATTTGCATCGACATTTGGAAGGAAAAAGTTGTTCATCAATCGTTATAAAGGGTCCTGGTCTCCCGAAATCTATCCCGAGACATCGTGGCTTTTACAAAATCATTACCCCATTTGACTGACCACAATGCATCCAGGTCTAAACATTTAGCGCCTACTGCTCCACGTACATAAATAATAGCCAGAAAAGCTTCGAGCTCTTCGATTGTCATGACCCAGTCAGGAGAGTGAGTTCGTCGAGCTTCAGCTATGGTACAAGATAAAACATGTTTCAAAATTTTTTCGTCAATCATAAGTCGCCAAGCACTACTACAGGTCTCATCTACATTACGTTTTGCATACGGAGTAGGTCCAGCATGATCTTTGAACAGATTTTGTTGACATCGCCTACCTGGCAGTGCGCAGTTTGTGGTTCCAACTTTCCAATTCGTTCCATCAGGTGCAGTAATTACTGTTTCCAAGGGAATTTCTCTCAATGAATTGTAAGTATCATGTAAACGAAGTAACAATTGGCTCCGGCCTCGGCCGCGTCCTCGACCGCGTGATCCACCACGATTTCTGGTTCTTCCACGCCCTCTGCATTGCGTAGTCGCATTCTCATGGTCAGAAGTTGCGATCGCTGTCTTCACCTAAAAATAATTATTTATCACTAATTAGATCCAACGAAAATTACGAAAACCAAAACTAAAATTGGGCACGACAACGCCTACTATTACAAATTAGAAATATTTTTATTGATTCATACCTATATACAGGTATAAATTTATTATTGTGAATATCAATATTTACCCGGCCGATCTTGAACCTGATTCATAGAGTTTTCATCATCGGATGACGATAAGTCACTATTTGCAGGTAATTGTTGCCACTCTTCATCGGATGAATGTAACGGCTCGCCTTCCGAGTTGTCTTCATCGATATCTTGAAGCATTTGCGTGATTTCCGCAGGTCTTAGATAACGTTTAGCCATAATGAGCAAAAACACTAGATACGTGAGTGCGGTGTGCCGTGTGACAGAAACAAAACACACGTTACGCTCTCGCCACTGCCGCCCGCTTACTAATGATGCAGCGATTACGACCAATGACCAATGTCACACCGCCCCTCTCCCTACACCCCCTCGCCGCTTCGCCGCGAATGTTTATTACGGCGCATACCTACAATTTACCATTCAACATCGTTTTGATTTATTTAGAAGAAATATAAAGTTAAACTCTGACATCCATGACTGGGTCAAAGTTGACCCAATCGCGCTTAGAGGTAAATTTCGATGAAAAAATATTTATTTTGCAATTACGTGGTTGAAATCTCGTATAAATAATAATCATCCCATTTAATGAAAAGTCTGTAGGAATGTATTTGTTGTGTAGGCGAAATAAAAGTTCACACCAAGCATACGCAGTATTTAATTCCGAGGCACACAGATTACATGTTCTTAAGTCTTATTCACTAAGGTAAGGCTATCACAGTCATATCTACACACTGCTTAGTCCCTATAACAGTATACACATACTATGAAGGAGATGGAGCGATAGTATTGCAAGGTTCAGGGCAAGGCGGTACGAAATATTATCCCGAAACTATTGCGAGCGGCAAGGCGAGCTAGGCAACGCGACGGTGCGACGCGGATCGTGTGCCGGAGCAAACTTGAAACTGAATGGCGCGGCCGCTCGGCCGGCTGCGTTGGCGCGGGTCCGATGACGTCACGAGTCCTTGAGCGCCCGCCGAGCCGGGGCGGTCAGCTGGTGTGCCGTTATTTATCTAATACAAAAATTAAATTGTCGTGTGTCATGTGTGTGTATCTGTGTGCGTGTCTGTGTGTGGAGCCTACAAGTCATAAAAAGTTACGATTATACGCATAATAATATATTAACTAGAACAGTAAGAACATTGCAATGGGTCAAAATTGGAACGCCCGCACTTCTAGTGTTAATTAAGTATTCATACACCTACTTCTGCTCATCTCTGCATCACCTAAAGGTCGACTGGGAGAAAATGTCACAGGCATTAAGTCCGCCTTGTGCCAGGAAGCAAGTAGTGCCAAGGAAGTATGGGAAAAACTCTGTAAATCTTTTGATGACTCGGGCTTAATACGTCGAGTTGGATTACTACGAAATCTCATAACGACAACACTTGAAAATTGTCAAAGTATCGAAGAATACGTAAACATAGGACATTGTAGCCAGAGCAACTACTGGACATATGATTCAAACTGAAATTAAATCACTTAAAGAGCGTTTGCATCCGCAATACAATCTGAGTAATACACAGACACAGACAAATTCAGATTCATCTCGGTCGATCGCATCAACATTAGCCGTCACAGCTAAGGATATAGCTGAATTTGATGATAACGATAATGAACATTGACTGTTGCGTTCAAATAACCTAGAGACAAAAAAGTAACTACGAATTCTCTGGAGGCATTAATCTAAAAGGAAATGAATTTATACCAGTCCGAGGGTCTATAGGCGAACTTTCTCAGTTCGTGGATAACTGTCTGAGATCTGTGGTTCTAACTAGCGTTGAATCCGAAAGGGCCTATTCAGTGGCTGGCCAACAAAATTAGAAGCCGTTAAACAGACGATTCTTTGGACATTTTGTGCTTCTTAAGGAGCTACTTTCAAAATCATTCGTAATAATGGCTTGAGATTTGATTTTTTTTAAATATTGTGATTATTTGCTATAAACTACTAATCTCGCGAGATCTCGCTTGAGCCCTAATCTCGCGAGATTTGCATTCCCTAGTTATTACTAGCTGGACTCCCGAATGAATATAAGCCCATGATTATGGCTATAGAAAGCTCAGGTGTCGTTATAACAGCAGACCCAATCAAAAGTAACTGTTACAGGAAGTAAAAAATCGTGATTCAGGTGTATTTTTCGTAAACAAGAGCACGTTTAGTAAACTACCGTTCAAACAGAATAAACAATCAAAAGGGCCACGATTTTATACTTGTAATTAGTATGGACATGTATGCAAATACTGTAAAGTTAAGAAAAACAAGAAACAATGTGATAACTCTTTTGTAGCCGTTTTTTCAGCCACAAAAATAGCTATGATGCATAGGTGGTATGCGGATTCAGGTGCGGCAATGCATATGACAATTAATAAGACTTGGATATATGATGAAAAACCACCACCAATCAAAACCATCCGAGTAGCCAACAACAAAGAACAGCGAGTTGAGTCCTGTGGTAAGGTGAACATTCATGTCAACAGTAAAAATGGATCTACAAACAGAATACAGATAACAGATGTCCTTTATGTACCTGAGTTATCAACAAATCTTCTCTCAGTCAGTAATATTGTCAGTAATAAATGCAATATAAAGTTTGACAGTAAAGGTTGTTATAGTCCAGTCATTATAGTAAGTTCACCTCGGAATTGGTATTCTGCAGTAGATGAAAAAGATATAAATCTGTGGCATCAGCGGATGGGACATCTTAATTTCACGGACTTACAGAAAATTACTGACTGTACTGAAAACTTACTGAAAATTACATGCTTAGAGGGTAAAATGAGCAGACAATCATTTAAAAATATTGCCACTAGAGCTTCTGAATTGCTCCAATTAATCCACTCTGATTTATGTGGTCCGATGGAGACAAGGGGCCAAATATCATATTACTTTCATTGATGATTATAGTAGAAGATTGTTTGTCTATTTTCTCAAAAATAAATCAGAAGCTTTTGATAGTTTCAAAGAATTTAAAAGTTTAGTTGAGAATGAAACTGATAAAAATATTAAAATACTACGTACAGACAATGGAAAAGAGTATTTGAATAAAGAATTTAATTCTTTGTTGATTAAATCAGGAATAATCAAACGACAAATCCATACTCGCCCGAGCACAATGGTTTGGCAAAGCATATGAATCGTAAACTGGTGAAAAGAGCTAAATGTTTAATTTTGAATTCCAGATTGCAGAAAAATTTCTGGGCTGAAGTAGTGTCAACAGCTGCATATATTATAAACCGTTCGCCCACAAAAGCCTTGCAATATAGAACACCATATGACATGTGGTCGGGTAAGAAACCAAACATAAATAATATGATAATTTTTGGTTGTCCTGTCATGGTATATCTACCAAAAGAAAAAGCACACAGTACAGTTTTCACCTTGTGACGAAACAGTAAACGTGTTATTGGTAGAAAATGAATCGGTAAAAAGGAAATCATTTCTAGGACTCCGGAAGTGTTTTCGGGAAAACTGGGTACTTTTAATAAATACACGGTTGAACTACGCGTTAAGCCGGAGTCTAAGCCAATTATTGTAAAAGCGCGAACAGTGCCGTTCGCCTTACGGGAGAAAATTAACACGGAATTAGATTGATTATTAGAGTAACGCATTTTGGAACCTGTAGAGCATTCCGAATATGTGCTGACTACTCAATAACTATCAATAAGCAACTTATCATAGATAAGTACCGACTCCCTACAATAAATGAACTTATTTCTAAATTAAATGCCGGAATTCAGTTCAGTAAAATAGATTTATTTATGGCTTATATCAATCTATCAATACGCATCGCGGGTTGTTTATTAATGTTGTTTAGTACAAATAAGGTAAAGTCACCAATGCTCGACACTTTAATGAAAACACTATGTTAATATGAAAATTATTATAAATATCAAACAAAACAATCACAACTTTTTTTATATGAATAAAGTGTATCTTAGCAAATAATCATCACTAATAAAATGTCTAAAATAAACATACTTTTCATTATTTATTTTTTTATGTATTGTCTTAAGTACTAATAGATAACACCACAAAAAAAGAAAATCACCATTCTTTCTTTTATTTCTCATCCTCTAATTCAGTCTTTTTCTTCTCTTTGTTTTCATGGTATCTTTGCCATTCGAAAGAAGATACAACAGATGGAACCTTATCTTTCCTTCTTCCTTTTGAGTTTTGTTTAGGAGTTGGCCAAAACAATGCTCTTTTAAATGGATTAAGTAGTACCATATTATCTGAATGGTTTGAACAACTTTCTTGTGGCTTATAATGACAAGATATATTCTATCAATGATTCTGTGTTTGTGGTGCCTTCGAGATTTTGAGTAGTGCTTTCTGGGACTTCTTTGCAGGGAGTTTTAGGGTCTCGATTTTGGGGTAAATATTGGAACGGAAAATCCTTATTTGTAGTTTGTGATGTGGATGGTACTGTCTATGGATTGCTACTCGGGTCTGTATTAAGCGGTGGTAATATTTGAGTTGTAATAATGCCTTATTCTGATGTAGAATTATTCAAGGTAGAGAGATTTTCAGTAGGTGGTAAGACTTTTTTAGTTTTTGTTAGGACGTCTTCAATATTTTTACAAAAATAAAAATAAAAATTGTAAAATTATACATGGGATAGGCCTATCGATATTTTTAAACACTATTGTTGTGCAGCTACATATTGTAGAAATGTATTTCCCGTTTAGAAGCCTTGATGTTCTTTATTATAGTCTGTTGATTATGACATTTTCCAAAATTTAATAAAAATACTTTGTGCAAGATACAGCTTTTTATTTATAAACATCTGACGCTATATTTGTACTTAAAACTATTCTTTGATGCAATTTATAAACATAAACGACATACAGCTAATGAATCATGTATCGAAGATTTTATATTTAAGATAAAGCAAATCCGTAGCTTAAAAAATATCTCTGTCTAAGTTGTGCACACATTTCATCTCACAGATAAAACATTCCTACTGCCTGAAATTAAAACATGAATTTGCGTAACTTGTGAAAAATCAATGATACGCTAACTTTACAAGAATTTAGACATATGCATCACATCGGCTTTAGATAAATATAAATACATAGCAATTGTGAACTTTCTATCTCTATAAATATATGAGGTATACATTTTCAAAATAGTTTATTGGTTCTAGTGAAAAGTTTTGGTTTTTCAAGTTACGACAATTCCGCATTTATTCTTTATTCTTACACTGCCCTCTCTTTGTCCTTCCCTTATATCCATCCAAAGGTCTGGCAGAGATCGCTCAGAGCGATAAGACCGCCTTTTGTACATTTGTATTTTAGAGTATCCCTTTGTGTTGTTATAATAAATCAGTGTACAGTAAATATTAAAATAAATAAATAAAAGAAAAAATGTTGTTCCATATAGAATTATTTTTAGTAAAATTATCTGTTTGATGCGGCGTAAATTTAATAAACGAAGAACAATTGTAAAGATGTTAAAGTTGAAGTGATAAGTAATGTAGATGTATGAAGTTAAAGAAGTTTATTATCACTTAAAATTGCAGCAAACCCTAACTTTTCCGTATTAATGAATGAATCCACTTCGTATTGTTGTTTCCTGAGCGCTAGGTTTCACGACACTATTTTTTACTCAAGTTACGTTTCATAGTTAGGTACTAAGTAAATATAACCGTATAGTGTGACACCTGTTTATGAACCTACTCCTTATAGCGACCTTAAATTATGAAAACGACGCGCGATGCTTTGTTTACACAACCTACACACCAATAGCTCGGCGCTTCAACTTCACCCTGCCCCGCGTGTTTCACTTGTCCTTATTGGCGCGTGAATCACAGTTAGTATATGTCACTTGTTATGGCAAGTTCTTAAATCTCGACAAAATGAGTTCTGCGAAGCGAAAGTGCTTCACAATTGAAGAAAAAAGTACAATATTATACCGATTAGAAGCCGGTGAATCAAATGCAACCCTCGCAAAGGAGTTGACGTCATTCAACAATATCAACAATAAAGAAAAAGATAATTTCGAGCCGCTGTTTAAAGCCAATGTTTTGAAATGCAATCATGTAAGGACTTCTACTCAGGAGCAGGTGGTTAAGGCATTGTTACAGTGGTAAAAGCGTCAGCGCGACCGGGGAATACCTGAGAATGGAAACACGACAAACGCGTCAAACATAGCCGCATACTATTGAATAATTTCACAAACACGTAAAATTTGACAAAAATTTTGATCGTTTGAAGAGCTCTTTAGACATGCAAAATTTCACATTTTCCATGAGTGCGATAAACCGTTTCAAATTAAGACACAACATCGTCAGCAGCAAAATTACTGGCGAATTTTTATGGGATATCATGTGCTACCTTCTCTGAGAAATTACTGGTCTGCTGATATGGGTTAGCCTTATTAAGCCACAGTTATGCCTGTATCGAGATTCGAGCATATAAGAAGGAATTTTCAGTTTTGCAATAACTCCGAACAACCACCACCCTCATCGCCACATTTTGATAGAGCATATAAATTTCGAAGAGTGATGAATCACTTCAATTTATCTTTCCAATCAGCCATAAACAATACTATTACACAATCTGTAGATGAAAACATGGTGAAGTTCAAAGGGCATAATATTATGAAAAAATACATGCAAAATAAACCTGTGAAGAGAGGCTTCAAAGGTGGTGCCGCGCCGATGCTAAGACAGGATATCTGTTCCAGTTCGACTTATATACTGGTAAAAAAAAGTTCAGAAACAAGTAGGAGACTGTCGTACTAAGTCTCACCAAAACCTTTGATCGGACTAGGTTGCGAGGTTTACTTAGCTACCTTTTTCAACTCTCTTCTATTCTTAAAATACAATTTACATACATACATACATACATAAACTCACGCCTTTTTCCCAGAAGGGGTAGGCAGAGGTGCCAGGGCACCCACATTTCGCCTTGTATGTTCCGTCCCACAATGTGATAGGTGGCGAGCCTATCGCCATATCGGGCACAAATTCCTGACTCTGGGCTGATAATGAATAGAAAAATCCAATATCACTTTGCCCAACCCGGGATTCGAACCCGAGACCTCAGCTTTGTAACCGTACCGGAGTACAACTACGCCACCGAGGCAGTCGATGATCATGTATCCTTGGAGGGTCCTTCTACCTCCGCTCACTATAAGAAACGAAGCGGTAAAGGTGCTAAAGAACGTCAACAATTGAATTTCAGAAAGAAGATGAACGCACGTCAAGCTAAAGAAGGTCGAGAAGCAGCTATGAAACGCCTAGGCGTTTTCGATGATTCCACAGCCGAACTAGAGCGCGCAATAGAGTCTCTCAAAGTAACGGCCCAACCGGTAGCCATTCCACTCCCAGCCGCTAGCCGTGGTGTCGGATTTGCAGCCGTGGCAGAGTATAGCCGTATGATAAGCGCATGGGATCGTACTACAGTTAATACAATTTAGCCAAGCTAAATCTAAAACTTGTGGCACTGTCCGCACTCAGCGTAAACACACTCAGAAAAAATTACCTTTAGATAAAGATATGAAGAGAGGCGATATCTATGCAACTAGTTTCAAAGGTATTTGTTTCATCAAGTGGAAGAATAATAAAGCCGTGCATCTTCTCACTATTTTTTGTAACCAATACCTCAAAAAGTGAAACGTAAACAAGTTGGTTCCGCACAATGTTTAGAGGTTATATGCCCCGATATTGTGTGTAAATATAAAAATATGGGAGTAGTAGATCTAATGGATCAAAAAAAGTTACATATGAAGTGGATAGAAAATCTAAAATAAAATATTTTATTTATTTAATATTAAAATGAATCCTTACTAATATTATAAAGGTGAAAGTTTGTATGGATGTTTGTTACTCTTTCATGAAAAAACGGCTCAACAGATTTTGATGAAATTTGGTATAGTGATAGCTGACACCCTGGATTAACACATAGGCTACTTTTTATCCCGAAAAATGTAGTGTTCCCGTGGGATGAGTCAGGAAACCAAATATACATATTTTCTACTCTTTCAAATTCAAATTGTTGGCACGGGATGTCCTCTCCTACGGAAGGGAAATATAGTCGACGGCACGCGGGAAATATAGTTAGTAGACACGCGAAATAATATGTTCTTGATGTGGATTGGACTCAAAAACTATCTGCACCCGGGCGAAGCCGGGCCCGACCGCTAGTAATTCATATATATGAAAAAAATGCACGAGGAACATCGATTCGAAGGTCCTTTACAAACGTCATTAGAATATCGACATTGGTCATTTGGCAAAATGATAAAAATAGTTTTTTTACACTACGACATTGCCACAAAATGAAGGCTCGAAGGCCTAAAATGAGAATATGAAAAATCAGGATCCAAATACCTCAGTAGAAAATACAAACAGAAAAATCCCAGTCCAACGCCGGCGATCAAGAAATCCTTTTCAAATAAACGAAAAAAATAAAGAAATGAAGAAAGCTTTCACAACTTTGAATAATATACTTGAAACAAAAGATTCTGAAGACGATTGCGATTTATATGAAACTAATCGCAAAAAAATTAAGACAGTTTACAGATTTGATAAGCAAGAATGATTGATGTACGAAATAGATAGCATACATTAAAGAAAAAGTCAAGCGTCATTAAATAGACAAAGGACCGGTCACGATGTCCTGCAATCTCCTTCCCATATTATATTGTCTACCAAACACCCTGTCAGTTGCTGCGCCCACACCTCTACTCCCCCAGCCTCAAACACACATTGCCCGTCCTTCGTCATCCATAAGCGCATATTCCACGTCCACAACTAACAATGATACTGACCGGCCGCCATCTAATCTTACTGTTTATTCACCAGCTTATTTCTCCTGTGACCCTAATGTAACCTACGAAAAAAAAGTACCTGTCCAATTAAGTATATCAGAGCAGTTTCGCTTTACTGTAGAGACTCAACTTCTGCAATTACATAGTATTTTGCACCAAGCTTACATGAATGCGAATATTGATGTCTCCTAACAAACTAATCAATAAGTATCTAATTATCTACATTAAAGACGACTTAACTAAAATAAATAGTATTATTTGATAATCTACTTTAACAAATTCTTTTAATGTTTCGTTGAGTGCAAGACATACTTCAGGAACAATTCTTAATATCATTTGGCTGTAAATAGGTAGTGTAAACTTCTAAATTTGTCGCCTATTGCTAAGTATCGAAGGGTTATTGCTAGATGAATTTTCACAGGTATTGATTCCCTCCAATAAATGTCTTGCTTTGCAACTGTTGGCGATTTTTTCGGTAATAAAATCTCAAAATCCATGTGAGACATACGTGCAAAGTTATTAAATTCTACAAGAAGTTCAGCAAGCTGAATATCCATTGTTTGCCTAAAACAAAAACTTAGTTTTAATCACGAAGCTACTAAAATCAGAAAAGGTATATAATTTAAAGAAAATTAGATTGACTTAAATACCTACTTAGTTCTATTGCGATGGATAAATAATATTATATATTCTTCTATGCCATTTATTTTTTATAACTTTATTCTTGTGCACATTAAGAAAACATTGGTACGTGCTGGTACAGATATATTGCCGTAGCGGCTAATTCTTTCATGTCCATCTCGAAAAACGAACAGATCACAACTGAATATCGCCATCGTCAAGGGCATAATGTTGATGTCTGTCCCATAATGATGAACTTGTTTCTTTTTTCACTTGTTTTGTGCAGATATGAAATGTAACTTCTTAAAGCGGGGCGAACTAAGATAGTTGCTTTGGCCAAGAAAAAGTTTTCTCGTAAAGGCACTAACCTATCTTCAATACCTTTCAATAAATCATTTTGCACTGACACTCCAATAGCTATTGATGTTTTATTTGCTCGATTTCTTGTTTTAGTAAATTCTTTAATGGTATTACTATACTGACTGTGACATATTTCTCGACACTCAAGTCTTCTGTTACTTTTAAATGGACCAAGAAACGTAAGTAAATCGCGTTAAATAGTTAACTGCAAAGCAGCTACCATATCAGGTATAAATAAAAAATGTTACCTGATTATTATCACAGAAGCTGTTGCTGTCAGACTCAGAAAAGTTATTAATTTATTTTGATAGTGGTAGCAATGCTACTGACATATTATTATTGTTTTCTTCTGTATTATTAGTGATAGCTTTCTTAGTAGTTTTCCTTTCTTTTATGATTGGGCATATGGGCCAAAATACTTTTTGATGCCTAATCCGAGCATAAAATTTTTGTTTTTTGTTATTAATTAAAGTATTCCATTTCTTGATTTTTTATGCCGATTTAGATTATTTATAGTATGGTCTATAATATACAACCCTCTGCAGCGTTAGTTTTAAAGAATTAATATATCAAAGTGTCAAAAAATTAAACAACTGAGTTACTTTTTTACAAATTTAATATTCGTTATTTAAGTTAAACACTGAGACTTTTTTATTTGCGTGGTACCTTTCAATATGTTTCTTTTTAGCTTCAGCGTGTTTAACAGAGTCTAGCTTTAATTTGAGCCTATTACGACGTTGTTTTTCTACGTTCGTTAGCGCCATTATGGCAGAAGCTTATTCCTGAGAAAAGGATAAACAATATATGAGTAGAAGCTTATAATAACGTATTATTAACATTAAAAAAAATCATTAAAAAAATCAGTGCATTACCCATACAACCACTGCGTTATTTTTTCTAGTAACGCAGTGTAGCAGTTACGCAGTTACGCAGTTGTAAATATTTGACTATTTTGTAAATTATCACTAAAGAAAATAACAAAATGCAAATATTCTAACACTGACAATACCGATACATGACAACCTGTACATAACAATAATAATAATGTAAATATTGTCATTACATACCTTCCGACAGCGGTAACTCAGCGGACACGCAATAAATACACGCACCTCCCTCGACCACTGTGAAGTGGCTAATTCGACTAGCGTACTCCCACCGTGCAGTTGCTATGATTCGTTGTACAAGTTAAAACATGTCGAACCGAATGAAGTACAAAAAGTTGTAATACACTCACTTTAGGTTTATTTCCATATAGTAACGCAAGGTAGTTACGATTTTTTTATATGTTGGGGACACAAACAAAATCAGTCTTAATTGTATGAAATGATTAACGTAAAAAATGTTTATTGGCATTTTAATAAGGTTCACAACTCACATTTTTATAGAGATATTAAAGATAAAGTTCTTTTAAGGAAATATTGTGAGAAATTGCTCTGTACAGTCCGAGTCACGCGCTCAGGGACATCAGCATTTTGTATGAAAAGCCACTGCGTTACTAAAAATGACAACAATGTTACCGTAATTTTCAAACAATTATTATATTTTTGCGGTCACATGTTATTCCCTGTACTAGATTATAATGTGATATTTCAAAATTTATATATTTTTTCAGAGTGTTGTACTGTTTTTCCATAAAATCAAATATTCATTCCAAGAGACCGATTTTTAGGCATCAAAAAGTATTTTGACCCATATGCATGATGGTGTTTACTTTTCAAGTGGGTTGCTAAGTTATATTTCCACTGGTTTTGTATTTTTTCCCGCATAAGTTACAAGAAACACTTTCTGTACCTATTTTTTTAAAATATGGTCACATAATAGAAGAGTTTTTCGAAGACAACATATTTTGGCTTTTCACTATTTCAATGTAACTAGATTTTAAATAATATAATATGAATAATCACGTGCTTTTCCGCTACACTAAATACCAGACAGTATGGCATGACACTGACAGCAATTAAATTTTCATAACTTCTCTTTTTAACGTCGCTGGTTGCTAATCGCAGACCATTGATTACACAAATATTATAGACAAAATAAAGTTGCTAAAGCTATAACATTAACGCTGACAGTGACGAATTTGAATTGATAACAACAGTGGGTAATTTAAATAATAGGCAAAAAAAAAATTATAAAAAAATATATCGAGTGTCGATATTTACATTTCAATATCGAACTATCGATATATCGTCCAAAAAATATTATTTATATTTTACACATTACATTTCCATGTAATATTTTTATATTTATTAAAATATATTTGAGCAACTATTTTTGTAATATCACCTCACCTTCGTAGGTATTTTTCCCTTCCAGCATCCTATTAACTGACTTGTACTAACTATAAACAATTATATTTATTGACGTGTCAACAAAACACTTCTCTACTTCGACTTTATGTATTTCACAATTCAAAAAATTCAAATCTGTGAACATGTTAACGAAGGTTTTAATTCTGTCTTTAATATCTTATGCAAGAGCTATTTCTTGTATGTCCTGAAAATAAGCTACTACGCAGTCAGAAGGATAAAAAAGCCATTGTTTATTTTTGCACTATTATTTAGAACGAATGTATTTATAATAGTGATGTAACGATTGTTAGGTTTCTCACATTCGCGAATACGAATGTGAATGTTGGTTTTCAAATTTGGCGCGCAACATTTCGGGCCAGCCATGTTTAAAACGATCATAGTCGAGCATGTCGAGCCGGCCCGAGCTTTGACAGGTTGAATGAACAAATTTAGTCTCACTGATCGTTAGAATTTTTTTTTTGTTTGAAGTTAATTTAGTATTAGGGGATACCTCCCCTACCCGGGAGGGACGGACAGTCGGGAGTCATGGGCACCCCCCTTTTATTCTGGTCCGGTCACAGATTT
Organism: Hyles euphorbiae; assembly: GCA_023078785.2. Lineage (NCBI taxonomy): Eukaryota > Metazoa > Arthropoda > Insecta > Lepidoptera > Sphingidae > Hyles > Hyles euphorbiae. The sequence continues at coordinate 3,856,010 of CM041042.1, forward strand.
TATTTTTTTCCCTACTTTGGTAGTTTACTTTACCGATTGGCAACACAGTTCATCCATAGACTAAATGAACAGTCAAACACAGACTCGATTGAAGTTTATGTGTTTGTTAGAATACTGGCACAAAACACCGCAACAACTTTATACATTTCATAACTACCTGTTATAATAAAGGTAACTAGTGAAATGTCAAATAAAGATTATTGGTCTGTGGTAAAATGAGTAATAAAAAAGGTTGTGTAACTGTCATGTCGTTTTGATATAACTGTCAGGTGTGGATTTTATTAGTAAAGTATAATAAGACTAGTGTAAAAGTATAAGAAATCAATTATGGCAAAAAGTGACAAAATAGGACAACCATCGGTGATGGCACACAAAATTCAACAACCACCACCTATGTCGGAAATTGGCAATATATCCGGCAATGGGGTTGGCCGGTCGAAACTAATATTAGATGGCGCCACCGTAGCTAGGTCTACTGTCAGTATTGTTGTCATTGCCGAGTTGAGTGTTGATGTTGAAGATTTGAGGTTTTTATCAGCTAAGTGATTGGGAAGCGATTTAATACAAGTGATGTTAAGTTGTTTGTACTAAATTGTAATAATGTATTCGAACTGGCGTATTAAAGAACTCAAGGAGGAGTTGAAAAAACGTGGTGCATCTTTGCGCGGGAAAAAAGCAGACTTAATAGAAAGGTATTGTTTCTTTAAATGTCTTTGCACGCATAACCATATTTTTACTTAAGTTCGATGAATTATTGATAGTATTACTTATTGTGAACATAACAGTGTTTAAATTGAAATTGCAGTCCATAATACTACCCTGAAACAAGGGTTAGAACTCTATGATCAAAACTTCAATTTTGGACGCCCTGAACGCGTAGATGTTGAAGATCAGAGCCTACAGTTACCTTTGATAGATACTTATAAGGATATCAATAGTAATACTATTCTGCCGCCCCTGAACAAAACTATGATAAGACATTATTTATGGTAGTAAGCATAGCTGGGCACCGTTAATCAAATGATAATATCGAACCGTTGGCGTCAAAAAAAATTGGAAAATCCGAAAACAAATCCTATGTCACAAAAATTGCCATTTCGACCCACCGTGCGGCGGCGTGTGTGTAAACAGCCTAATGTGTTTGACATAAAGTTGTAGTTGAAGAAATTTTACAGATTTGTATAAATCTAAGCGTCTGGCTTCCCATACCTACGTTTTTTCTAATTTTATTGTATTTTTTGCAGATGTACTATGGAGAAACAATTTCTTGAACTCACACGGGAGCCATCTGGGGAATTTGAAAATTTTCATCGAATGTCATTGGACGATTTTAATTATTTGCTCTCCAAAGTCGAACCCTTCATCTTTAAACAAGACACTCATCTCAGAGAAGCTATACCTGCCAAAATTCGATTATCAATCACCTTGAGGTATTTAGCAAGCGGTGACAGCTACAGATCTATGCACTATTTATATAAAATTTCAAGCCAGTTGATTTCAAAAATTTTAGCCGCGTAGTTGACTAATTTGTTCATGATAAATATTAAAGAGACTGCAAATAAAATGTTATTTTTTTGTTTCACTCTTACATATCATTCTCATGGCTCTTCTCTCACTCATAGTATATCCAGCTTTCGAGAATACTCGCTCACATGGTACTGATGTTGCTACCAGGTTTAAACGCCTATGTATATATCTGAATAATATTGGATAGACGTGACTCCTTTCAAACCACCACTTGAAAGGATCTTTCGTGCGCGCTAACATCGGCTCCATGATATATTTATCTAGCTCGATGATTCTTGCAGCTAGAGTGTTAACGGGTGTCATTTCCGCAACTTCTTTGTCAAATTCCTCCCAAAATGATTTTTTCGAGGTTGTGGGTGCCGTAATATCTCGTACTGGGATTCGTGATGTTTCTAGCGCAGTACAGACTGTACCTACAGAGCCATTTTTTTTTTAAGGTTGCTTAGTGCCTTTTGAAATAGGGAGTTATTAGAGAAACCTTTTTCTTTGAAGCGAGGATCTAATATAGTTGCTTCCGAGTACAATGCATGTGACTCTATTTGTGAAAAACGATTATTAAGTTGGTCTTCTAAACATTCCAATAGATTATTAATGGCTGGTGCGTGTCGTAGCTGACTGCTACGTCTTACGTGAGCATTCATGATGCGACAAATGGGAATAACTTTAGAAAGCGTTACGTTTTTTTCCGAACTCATTTCTTGATTTACGTTGAAAAAAAAATCTAATATCGGCACGACACTTTCTATCAATGACCAATCGACATCATTAAGCGCTAAGTCACTTTTCATCAAAGCTATTGTTGTGATTATAGCATCTTTTAATTTTTGTGCGCGATCCAACATATCGTATGTTGAATTCCACCTAGTGCATACATTTAAGTTTTAATTCTGGAAGGCCTAATTGTTTTTGTATATCACTTAATTTCTTCTGCGCTATTGGACTTCTTTTGAAATATTCTACAATTGTCTTTACCTTATTTACAGTGTGTGAAATATGCGTCAACGATGCTTGAACACATAAATTTAAGCTATGAGCAAAACAAGGTATGTGTCGCCAGCTACCTTCTCTGATTGCTGCTGTTATATTCGCAGCATTATCACTTGCAATGGCTGTTATTTTGTGGCGTACATTCCATTCATCGGCAAGTTTTTTTTTATGAAGTCACATAAATTATTACTGGTATGTCGTTCATTAAATTCATGACAACCCAATAAAATAGTTTCCAATTTCATACTAGACTCAGTAGTTTCGATAAAATGTGCCGTAATAGCTAGAAAACTGTCATTATTAATAGATGTCCAACCATCAGTAGTAAGACATACCGCCGTTGAGGCTTCTATTTTAGATTTAGCGAGATCTAATTTTTTTTTTATATAATTTTGGAAGTAAGCTTTCGCTTAGAGTCTTTCTAGTTGGGAGCGTATAGCCAGGACACAACATGAGAATAAATTTCTTAAATTCTGTGTCTTCCACTAAACGTAACGGGTGATACTCTTTGGCAATCATAATTATCAATTGCTCATCTAGCATTTCAGCCCTCCGCACAGGAACAGGCTTTGTGCTTTGAACAAAAACTTTAATACTTTGCATACGTAAAGGAACTGGCGCTACGGGCACGGTCACAGGCTGCAAGCTGGTAGTGGTATTGCCGCAGCTATTATAGGACGACGGGTATTCTATGCTAGTATGTGCAGGAAGTCCTCGACCACTATTAGTCTCTGCTTCAGTCGGAGGTGGCTGCCTTTCTGGAGCAAGAGGCACGGTAGGGTGTTTATTTTTTAAATGTCGCATCATATTACCAACATTTCCATGAGGCATTGATATTATGTGACCACAGTATATACACTTTGCTTTTTTATTTTCAGTTTCTACGAAATGAGACCAAGCTACACTTCTTTTCCTTTGTACACTCATTTTTAAATATGTACTATTGAATTACTTATTGACATTAATTATATATTTACGAAAATGTCCGATTCACACCTATAACTATATTAAAGTTATATACTCAAAGATATTTTTGTACAGTCGACTATTTCACAATCACATACACAAAAATAATAAGTAATAATTATTTATAAAAATGTCCAGTTTATGCAATGTTTATATGTCCATTAATCTTTACAAATAACACTAGTACGTTTTTAAAATAATTAACCTGTCTATCTCACTGAAATTATACTGTACCTCACCCACAAAGTAATTTTTAATAGAATAATTAAAACTTTCTACAAGAAATTTTGCGGAAACAAAATACAAATCCGATATGAAAAAAATATAAACAATACTTCTTTGCTAATTTGAAAACATGCTAGCGAAATTAGGCCTTAAGTCATTGTGAATAGCTCGGTTTTCGCTTACCCTAAAGAACATTGGTAATATCAATTTATTTATTTATTTATTTATTCCTTTATTGCACAAAAATAAAAATACAGTGAAGAAACAACACAATAATAATAGTACAAGAGGCGGCCTTATCACTCTAGGTAATTTCTTCCAGGCAACCTTTGGATGGATATTGAGATAGGAAAAATGAGCGGGCAGTCTAAGGTATATAAAATAGTAATATATACATACGTATATACGAATACATACCAACAAAATATATTAAAATACACATACATACAATTTACCATATACATAAATATATAAACCTATCCTAATATTTACCAAAGAGGCGAATGGACAAGATATTCCTCAGCTATGCTCTAGTTGAGAAAGGAAATGGTCTTTAATCATTTTTTTAAAAGACGACAGTGTTCGTGCCCGTCTTATCTCGACTGGAAGTGAGTTCCACAGTCGGACAGCTTGGACTGCAAATGATTTGTCCATGAATACTGTGGAGTGCATGGGCATTTTTAGTTTCGGGTTCTCCGACGACCTCAAGGATCTTAAATGTGAGTCGTGGAGAAAAATGAATCGATCTTTCAGGTAACGGGGCGTGAGAGGATTAAACATTATATTGTATAAAAGTGAAAGAATATGAGTATTCCGACGAAACCGGATAGGTAACCACTTGAGCTTAGTACGAAATTCAGAAACATGGTCATATTTGCGAAGGCCAAATATGAATCTTATACAAAAATTCTGGAGACGCTCAAGCTTATTAAGTTGGTCCTCGGTGAGATCTAGATAGCTGACATCGGCATAATCAAGGATGGGGAGTAGGAGAGTTTACGCAAGTGAAATCTTCGTGGTAATGAGCAGAAGATTGCTTAACCTTCGCAAGGACCTTGCCGAGGCAAACAGCTTTCTACTAAGTTCACGAAGCTGCGGGCCCCAATTGAAGGATCTATCAATGAGTAAACCTAGATTCCTAACTGTGTCGTTAAATGGGATGGAAGTGCCATTACAGTAGACGGATGGTAGTTGGTTCCAGTTTATATTTGAGATTAATCTGGAGCTGCCTATAACAATTAGTTGTGTTTTGGATGGATTGACCATTAATCCATAGGTCTTGCTCCACTCACAGATCAGCTGTATGTCAGAGTTAATTCTCGCAATAGCGTCAACCATCTTATCCAAGGGCGCCCGGGTGTAAATTTGGAGATCATCAGCGTAGAGGTGGTAGGAAGAACAGAGATTATTGGTTATGGAATTTATAAAAACTGCGAAGAGGAAAGGAGACAACACGCCGCCCTGTGGAACGCCAGCAGATACAGGGCACCAAGAGGAATAACTATCCTCAACCCGAATGCGTTGCCGGCGCCCAAACAGGTAACTACGAAACCAATCAATTGCCATTGGAGATATGTTAAGAGAACGTAGTACACCAAGTAACACATCAAAATCGACAGTGTTGAAGGCGTTGCTGAAATCTAGCAATGCTAGGACTGTCAGCTGGCCTTGCTCCATGCCCGATCTGATGCCATCCGTAATATGAGTCAGAGTGGTAGTTGTACTATGCCCAGGACGAAATCCCGATTGGAGAGGATTTAAGAGGTTGTTACTGGAAAGGAAGTCGTTAAGTTGGGTATGGATCAGGCGTTCGAGGACTTTGGACAGGAAAGGTAGAATGGCAATAGGGCGAAATTCAGACAGTATAGAGGGCTTAGGTTTTTTTGGAATGGGGATTATGTGGGCTTCTTTCCAAGCAGTAGGAAATGACCCACTGGAAACGGAATAGTTCAGGATGTGGCAAATGACGGGAAGGATTTCGTCTAGGATAGGAAGAATCATATTACGGCTGACACAGTCGCTACCCATGGCATTTGATGAGATAAGAGTAATGGTTCTCCTAACATCACAAGTGGCAAATTGTTTAAATTTAAAAGCTGAACATTGAGGAGTTTTAATGGTAGAAAGATGCTTTATAGTATTATCTTTGGTTTTCCTGTCAAAAAAAGATGCACAGGAGAAGTGATTGTTTAAGGAATTTAAATCAATGGATTTCGGAATTGAGTCTTGTATCAATGTTAATGAAATCCTTAATTCGTCTATAAATTTAATGTCTAAAAATATTAATAATTAATTTTCTTAGTAATTTTGGTGCCTACCTTACAGCGAACCTAAGCCTGAATTACAAAAACTCATTTTTCGTAAAACTCTATTGATATTTGCTTTAAATTTATTGGAGATGCGTTATGTCGTTTCAATGTTGCCATTTTAAAAATAAAAACTACTAACTTTCTTCCATTATCTTTCTCGGTTAATTAATATAAAAAAAAATAGTGCAGAGAACTGAGAACAGCAAAATAATCACTGATTAATGCATTAAGGAATAACAATTTACTTCTGTCGCCTGGAAGCCTCTTGACTTATTATTTCATTGGACATGATATTACTATTACATTAACAAATAAATATGTACTCGATGGTTTAATTGCGAGAAAAAAATAATTTTTTACTTTTGTTTGTGGGTCATAACTTTGCCTCACGCCAATATATACCTATATGGAACAAAATAACATTAACTACCTACCAAGATACTTATACTCTAACCAATTCTAACGTACAAGTTCCTTGCTGCCTGCAGAGTACATTCTATATAATTATGACGATAGAGTTAGCGGTCAGATTATTGGCTTAGCGCCCTCTGTCGAAATGACGTTCGAAGTTTGAATAGGATACAGGTTTATTAAAATTAAATTATTTTATATTATAATAATTTCCCCCAGTAATTTCTAATGCCCGGAACTTTCACTGAGTAGGCTTTTAGAAATTACTTTAGGGTAAACAGAACTAGAGCTAAGCAAAGGTTCCTATGTAAATAAAATAAGAGTTTAGCGGTTGTATTGTTTGTTATTATATTTCTTCCTATGATAATAATTATATGGAGATACTTTTGCTTTTCTCTCTTCATAATTTTTCTTAACAAAAATAATTACGCGATGTTGAGAAAAGCGACATCTGCTGCAAATAGAGGAACTATTCCAGTCCAAAGAAAAAACAATATATGGACTGTTAAGGCACTGCTATAGAATTTGACAAGATATTACAGAAAATCTGTAGAACTTCTAAAGTGGAATATCTTTTTTCCCAGGCTTGCTACAATAGTAAACTCTAAGGAATTCAAAATCTATATTTTAAAATATTTTTCATAAAAATATTACAACAAAAAAATGTATGGAGGATTATCAATCATTGTTCTTTGCCATTTTGATCGTATTCCAAGACGCATGGCGCATACGTCATATTCTGAACATAAACATTCTCTGTTCCGCTCACTCAAATGTAAAAGTCTATATCTCTTTCTTTCTAATCATCTCAGTGATATAGAACCGATACTGATCTTTATGCTTACGGATACAATGAGTTAGTTTGAGTATAAGGGATATATAGATATAATCACTCCTTACTTCGGATATATATCTTTTGTGTTAATCACTCCTGAGTTACCCATGACTATAACAAATTAGTATTAAACCTTTACGGTCTTATTACAAAAAGCGAAATAAACTTTGGTTTAAATCTAGTCTAGCAAAACCAGTCTAATCTGCAAAACCATGGTTTAAATTTACTTGTATCACAAAACATAAATAAACCATGGTTCTCTTGGTTCATTCTTTTGAACCGTAGTTTATACACCAACCACAGATTAATACAAATAATATTCGTTCAACATGATATCATTCCATCGCAACGTTCCATATCCACAGAAAAGAATACGTTTTAATTAAATTTTAATGATTAAATAATGTTTAGGCGTATTGAACCTATTGAGGGTTGGACATTTTGCTAGAATGTCAATATTGGTTGGTATATCTATTATAATTTTTATTTTTTTTCATTTGGTTCATGTTATATTAGCTAGTCACACATCCAAACACGTGTGATGGAACGTAACATTCTGGCGCGTTACAAGAAACCATAACAATAAACAAAACTATCGCGAGTTAAAATAAGTTCATTTAGCATTGGAATGCATTTACTATTTAGTCAACGAAGTATGTGAAGTGAAGTGATATAAAATTATTGTCGCTTAGGTAATTACATAGTAATCTAATTTAATAATATCGTGTTGTGGTGGACCTACAAAATGAAAAATGGTCTATGAATTTGAGTAGTGAGAAAAAAGTGAGTAAACCAACATTATTATATGGATGATTACATTGCGAAATGTTTGGTAAACCTATCCTTATGCGTATATTTTTATCGGAAATTACAAACAAACATACAAACATACAAACATACTAACAAACATACAAACATACAGGTGAAGCTAATAAAAAGCGTGTAAAAAATTAAAACAGGGTTTGACGCGTAGACGTATTTTGTTGGGCCGACATAACGATTTTAATCGCTCAAAGGCTTCAAAATCCTTAATAACAAACAAATTCATCATATTAATATCAATTTTAGAGTAAAAGTAACATAATACGATGAAATAGACACTAAATCCAAAAGAAATAGTTGGAAATTTACGATGTAGACCACCGTTAAACTAGGGGGCGGTCAGGTTTAGCGATAAACCATAAAAAAGGCCATGGTTCATCGTTAAACCACTTTTTGTAATATGAATTTCATATAAACCATAGTTTATTGCGATTTAAACTAAAGTTTTCAGATAAACCACGTTTTGTAATAAGGCGGTTTGTGAACAAGAACACACGTCTCGTTATTTCTCCAGAACCCTGTCGATCAAAACTAAATCTTATCGCGTTAAACATATGGTCCTAATCGAGTCGGATTTATAGTCGTCGGCCGGCCGATGCACGTGTGCCGCGCACCGCATTCCTGAGCGATAAAAAATTGTAAAAGTGCATTTTTTAAACAATTTACTGTTGTGAGTTTTAAATCGTGTTAGTGACAATCTTATTACAAATATTAATATGGAACAACTACTAGTGTATCAAAAAGAGTTAATAGTGAACTTAAAAAATGCGGAAAGGAACTACAAAGAGGCACCTAAAGATAGAATAAAAATATCTTATTTGGAAACCAGATTGAAAACTTTAGAAGATATTTGGAAAACATTTAAAGAAGGACACAAAAATGTTGTTTTAAAAGTCACTAACGATGATGACAAATGTGACCCATATTTCGAGGAGGATATGTATGAGGAGTTTGAAGAGTTATATTATATACTCAATACAAATCAAGTTTAAAAGAAGCTATCTCTCGGTTATTGGAACTGTCTAAGCAGCAAACGCCGTGTTGCATGCAAACATCGAGTGACCTAGAACATTCTACCAAAGGTGACATCAAACTACCCCGCATTCAGATTCCTATATTTAGTGGAAAATACGACGAGTGGCAATCGTTTTACGATTTATTTTCTTCTCTTATTCACAATAATAAACTATTGTCACCCGTGCAGAAATTACAATATTTGAAGACAAATTTGACAGGAGAACCAGAAGAGTTATTACGCAATTTTTCAATAACAAACGCGAATTATGATGAGGCGTGGAACAATGCTCACGAAATTTTGGGGAAATTGTTTGTACAAAAATTAATACAAATTGCATCTGCGACTGCGATTAAGCAATTGGTAGGCACAACATCAACATGCTTGAAAGCTTTAAACAATATGGACGTGAAAACGGAGACTTGGGACTTGATAATTAATTATTTAGTACTCAGTAAATTGGATTCTGAATCAGTGAAGGAGTGGGAACAACATTTACGTACGAGTGAGAGCGACCTACCCACATGGTCCGAACTGGGTGATTTTTTAAGAACGAGATTCAGATATATAGAAATGACGGACAGGATAACGGAGAAATCAAAAGTGATACGATATAAGCCTGGCAATATAAAACACAAGGTTTTCCATACAAATGTTAAAAAGGAGGAGAAAAGGTACGTAGCAAAATGTGCATTATGTGAGGGAGAGCATTATCTGTACCACTGTAGAAAGTTTCATGATATGTCTACCAAGGAAAGACAAGAGTTTGTTCAGCGGAGTAAATTATGCTTCAATTGTTTGGCGCCATCACATGCTGTGTTTAAATGTCGACAGTCAGCGTGTCCATTGCAACATTATTTTGGTCTATAATAATGCAAGCATCAAATTCTTTTTCAGTTTGTGTCATGATGTAGATTTAGAGGTTTTGTAAATAAAAATTTTGCACTACATGTACTACATTTTATTTGTTAAGTTTTCATAGTTACATTTATATTTATTTTTCGAACAATGCACCTTTAAATTAATTATAGACAATTAAATATTACTTCAAAATTAAAATGTTTATTACACAATTATTTTTATACCTTAGTATCTATAAAAGTATGTTGTAAATAATCATATTGCTGTGTATTTTGCCTGGACAATATCCTTGAATATAGTGTAATAAAATATGGTCAGGTATTTTAGTAACAATATGTATTGATTTATTGAAAATTTACAATTATTTAATTATCTAATATTTGGGTTTGCCACCCACCCTTGCAACAATGGGTGTGTGTGGTGGGTTAACAATTTTAGGAAAATATCATTTAAAAAATCAAAAATAACAAACTTAATGTAACTCCAACACTATTTATGTAACATGATTAATAATAATAGGAAATATGTATGTGTGTGTGCATAAGAGAGAAAATGTGTATATTAATTAATTCATTTGTCAATGTAAGGCATATACATTACTTGGTCGAAGGATATTTTAATAGCATAATTATATCACATTTTTAATAATTGTCATAGGATAAATTGGGCATTGAACGTAATGGGGATGTTGGCAAAAATAGATTTGACATCAATTATTGGTATTCTAATATTATGCTTATTTTGTCTGGCAGCAAATGCAATGGGATTATTTTGTATACTAAAAATTCTATAATAATTACATATATATAATAAAAATACTTCTCATAAGAAAAATCGGAATACCTTATAAGTTTATATTGTGTAAGGATTATAAGAAAAATGTGTGTATTCAGGTATATATGTCAAGTGATGTTTAGTAGTGAATAATATGAGTTGATGTTCTGAATTCAAATTAAATTTAAACACACTCGTCTGATAATTCTTTCAAAATGTTCAACTTGCAAGATGTTTCAATTTTTCTGATGAGAAGTATAGTAAATTTTTATATACAGCAGGACCTCTTTAATCCGAACTCTGAAAATTTTACCCCCGTTCGGATTAATGGAGCGTTCGGATTATAGGGGTATAGGTGATAAGGGTATTTTTTGTGAATAAAACTACTTAATAGGTACATAAATAATACAAAGTCTGTATTCATCTACAAACGTTACATATTTTATTCAACTTTTTTGAAGAAATTCAGTATTTTGGTTTTTCGTGTCTCGTAATTTACGTAAAAGCATTTTTTCTGGCAAAGGAATATCCACTTGATCAGCCCATTCAAGACATGTATTTAAAGCAGACATGGCGCTTGAATTGGAAACGCGTGCCACTGATTCAGCGTGTGAAATCTCTTCACTTTCATCATCACATTCCTGTGTTATTTGCGTATAATTTTATCGTCAGTAAGAGGTTCAGTTTCATTTAGGTCATCATTGCTTAGTAAGAAGTTATTAATTTCAGCTTCAGAATAGCCTCTATTAACGAAAAAAGCTAACGGAATATCATCTTCGGGTTCAAAGTCTTCGCCTGTGTGTTCTTCGATCTGTGTAAGCGACGCACATCACATCCACACAGGAGGCAGTGGAGGAGTGGATGCGAAAAAATGCACAGCCCATGGATTCGATTGATCCAGGTGTAGCAGCCGTGACGGCACCGGAACCTTTGTTGGCAGCAAATGTGTACAATACAAGCCAAACACAGAACCTCGGACCGCCTGTCGACAATTTTACGCATTTAGCAGACACACTAAAGGAATTAATGACATCACCTCCAAGACAAGACGATCGCCTGTTGACACGAATTTCTACGCAGAGAGAACTACCAACATTCAGCGGCGATTGCATTGAGTGGCTACACTTTAAAAGTGCGTATCAGGAATCAACGAAAATGTGTGAGTTTACTGATGCAGAGAATTTGTGGCGATTGCGACGGGCACTGAAAGGTGAGGCCAAAGAAGCAGTCACTGATTTACTCATCGGAAACACGCCTCCTAAAGAAGTAATGGAAGCCTTAGAACTGATGTTTGGTCGCTCGGATATAGTGGTACAACACTTGACTATGCAGATGCGTAAGTAACCTTCATTATTGTTAAAGTCAAGTTAATCGCACATCACTACATTAAAATATGTCACAGCACTAATCTGAATTGTTTCCTTCCGTTTTTATTATGTAATTTCTTCCTTCTCTTCCGAGTAAATGTTTGTAGTGTCAACTCGTGTTATTATTGCTAATCTGATATTCCGTTCTATAATACATTTCAAAGTATTAGGTCATGGGCCCAGTCATAAGCCCACAGTTAAATTAGTTTGTAATATAATTAGCAATACGTCGATTAAATTTCGATTCACTTGGATTACAAAGCACACGTTATATCCAACACGTGCCGGCTGCCGACATCCATTTAAAAAACCAAGAACCATGGTGTCTCAAATTGCTATTGGGCAATAAAAAAGCTCATAGGCAGAGAAAACTATCCAACCTGGAAATTTGCCGTGAAAATTACTTAGAACACGAAGATTTATGGGACACTATCGAACCAAATGAAAGTTACGTGCAAGATAAGAAAAAGGATATCAAAGCAAGGTCAAAAATAATACTTTTAATTGATCCAATTAACTACGTCCATGTACAGTGGCCCGAGCACGAATTACTATCGAAAAAGTATTCGTATCGAAATCGAGTAATTTTGTATGAGATTTGTACAGCGCCTCTATCGTGCGTAAAAGGAACTAATTTTGCGAGCACGAAGCATTTTAACTTACTTTCGTATCGAAATCGAGACGTAATGTAAACAAAACTCGAGTTAAATAAACAATTTTGAGAGCACGAACGATGATTTGACATACGGTATCGTAAGTTTCGAAGGCTGGCTATCGAGAATTGTCGAAAGTTTTCTCACTTAAATTTTTTCGGTGAGAAAGGTTTCGAAACTTATTATAATAATGTTTTAATCGTGATTATAGTTTTGTTTAAGTTGATTTTTGTGTAGAAAAGTGTTCTAATACTATACTTAAGTTATTAAAACAGTCAAGTGCTTAAAATCACCTACATATAATGCAAAGATTGTCCCTAAATGAACTTAGTACTTTATAATGCATTTCTTGCTGCAAGTTCAATTGAAAATGAATAAAATCAAGAGAAACTGAGTTTGAGAAATTAAATCATGGTTTATTTATTTATTTACTAAGTTCAAAAATGAATTAAAAAATATATATACTATATAATTTTTTATTGCAGTGAAAAAGAAATACAAAATAGCCTATGGATATAAATAATATCAACTTTCGAAACATACAAAATTAATTTCATGCTTTTATAGTAAACTCCTTCCATTTTGCTAGAATGTTACTGCGATCTCTCGGGGCGCTAGAAGATTTAGAGTTTAGACAAATCTCCATTTCTGGAATAGAAATTGCTAAATTGAAATACCTACTTTATTTAAAATTACTTATTAGTTACATTTTACTCACATTAATTAATTATCTTGCACACTCAAGTAAAGGTTCAAACTAATTAGAACTTTTCACTCACGCATTCATGAATTCCACCATCATTTAGTATTGTAAAATATTTGGTACATATAAAATGTTTTAATTATTTAATGAAAGTAACCAACAAGAACATTTTCGCTGTTAACTTATAGAAACAAAAACAAACTCAACCTTGGTTTGGCGTCTCGTCGATGTCAAGTGGAGTCGTTCGGAACACGTACCATATTTTTTTGTTATCTAAAAATCCTATTTATTTCTTCAACGATAATGTCACTTTTTAATTTCCAATAGCTCGCATTTAATGATTTATTCACTGTAAATGCATATTCTAAATTAAATGTCCTATAAGTAAACGGTGGCGTCAAGTTTTTCAGATTATTTTAAATTTGATATGGTATTCGAACGCACCATTCATTCAACAAGTCGCTCATTATGCTCTTAAAGCAACATCACTGCTTACATTAGGATGACGTCACTAACGTATTCGTATCGAGCTCTCGATAGTCGACAGAAAGTGCTTCGTGCTACGTACCATCGACATACTCTGGTAAACGTATCGAGAACTCGATACGTTTACGTTACGAATTCGATAGTTTTTCGTGCTCGGCCTACAGGAGGCGACTACGGCAAAACAGGTATGGTCCAAATTAGAGGCAGTATTTGATGACTCTGGCCTTAGCCGAAAAGTAGGTTTATTAAGAGATCTAATTACCACTACCTTAGACAATAGCTCTAGTATAGAAAACTATGTAAACAAAGTAATGACAACGGCCCATAAACTCAGACATATCAATTTAGTAGTAGGAGATGAGTGGCTTGGAACCCTATTGCTCGCTGGCCTCCCCGACATATACAAACCGATGATCATGGCTATGGAGAGTTCAGGTGTGGCTATCACTGCTGATTTTGTCAAAACTAAACTCCTCCAAGATGTAAAAGAATCAGATTCTTCTGCTTATTATGTCAATTACAATAAATCTCAGAATACAACAAAATTTCAAAAGGATATACCTAACAAATTTTCAAAGAAAGGCCCACGTTGCTACAACTGTAATAAATATGGTCATTTGAGTAAAAATTGCTACTTTCAGAAAAAGAAAATTCCAGAGCATTCTAAAAATAACAGTTATTATGCAGTTTTTTCAGCTGTTGAGGCACTGGACGGAGACAGCTGGTACAATGACTCCGGTGCATCAATGCATATGTGCAAAGAAAAAAAGTGGATGTATGGTATTTCTCCTTCAACAATAAATCACATAAAAGTAATAAATAATACTATAAATAATGGTATTCAACAATATGGCTGTTTTATTTTTGTTAAATAATACATACTTATGATTTCTTCTTCTTCCACTATTACACTACTTATTCCTATATTTTGCGAGACACAACATGCCTGTATTATTCGTGAGCATTTTAATGGCTTGTAATGAAGAGCCGTCTCTTAGTTCAAATAGCGCCAGCGATTATTTAATCTTCCAAAAGTATTACATTTAAAATTCTAAAGTTGTCATCAAATACCTATACAATAGTAAATAAGTTAATGACCATAGAAAATAAAAAAATAACATCTACAAATATGTAGTAAACATTCAATTTGTGTTATAGATATTTACCATTTGCACATAAAGTGAGTGAAAATGTTTCGGCAATAATACAATTAATGTTCTTCCTTCCTGGGTTGTGCTAATTATTTTGGAATGAGTGCAATCAATGTATCCAATTATACCAGGCATGTGATATTTAGTAAAAAACCTGTAATTGTATATTAAATATTATACCTATTTATTATAATGAATATTAGTAGGCGCTTATATAATATAATTATGTTATAATTGAACAAACCTTTGACTAATTGCTTGTCTAGCAGCAGGTGTGACAGGAAACTAAATAGATTTATTAATAATATTTGTATGTGTCAGAGCCTTGCTTACCTCTTCAATAAAAACACTGCACATTTTTTGGGAAATATGCTTTGCTACTCCCACGGGTCGCTGGTAAGATTCCGACGCAAAGAAAAACAGTGCTGTGAGGACCTAGGATAATAGATAACATTTATACTAACTTTAAGACTATACAAAATTGTGGTGCTTTGCAATAGTTGGGTCCCGCAGGGTTGGTTCTCCCCTCTCCTCCTCACCGCCACCCTGACGGATAGCGAGGAGGGCATGTCCAGATTACCTGGGATCGTGGCCGACTCGTTGAAGGTTGCGATGTAAACGATGACGAGGGTTTTGTGGTAGGTGTTGGTTTCTTTATTTGAAGTCCTTGCTTTTCTATTGCCTTAGAAGTTTTAATTTTTTCTGAAAGCTTGCTGCCGAACAACATGTCATCTCTATCCAGCTCATGTACTATATTCAGAAAATATTTGTCTAGGCCGGGGGGTAAAAAATGTTTTTCTAGCCTCATTTCTGTATGATGAATATCGCATAATATGCGGCAGCCATCACTAAACAGCTTGTTTGTTTCTAATCTTTTAATATTGTCTCAATCAAGAAGCAGTATTGAGGCTCGGTTCACAGCTGTTATACCAACACCAAGTTGTTGTTGGACCATTTCGACCCGTTTATCTTTAAATCGTGATATTTCTGAAGTTAGAGCCAAAATCTCGGGATCAAGTTTTGGGGCCTGTAATAGTGGCCAATTTTCTGGTAATAGAAACTGTTTCATTAATTTGCCCTTGGCTTCTGTGGACAGGCCTTTTCTTAATATTGGTGTCCATAGACGTGCTAGATCGTCGTGAATTGTTTCTCCCAGCTTTGAGGACTCCTCTGTACTGCCGCTTAAGGCGCTAAAAACATCGGGATCTAACAACATTTCATCCAGTTGAATTGACACCGGATCTTCAGAAGTTACGTCTTCGAGCGTAACAGTGGACTCGTAGGGGCTTGGCTCTGAATCTCAAGTAGGAAACAATTTTCCAATATTAATATTTAGATTATACAACGCGTAACAGGATTAATTCACAACCTCAGACACCCCAACTTTGAAATATTATTGCAATCATAGTTTATGCTTATAAATCGTACTACCATAATTACAAAATCTTATTTATGAAATTAGTTATACCAAATGTAGGCACTTAACATGGTCACCTTACGAGTTACAAATAAGAGTGTACTACTACACACGCTCGCGGACACGCACACATGTACACAAGACCCATTCACACGAGTACCTAACGTCGAACGCTGCGCCGCGCCGGACCGGCAGAAACAGCTGACAATAAACGAAATTATACAAATTACGTACGTAACTGATTAATGGGTGGTTTGGTAAACAAATTATTATTAATTTAATCTTTAAGTATGCTTAAAGATTAAATTAATACATTTGTGTTTTAGCTATAAAATCTAAATATTTTACTTACTAGATATAATGCGTACGAACCCAACATAAGACAATATTTTACATGAATCGGCTATAAAATATTATTAATTTCACTTCCGCTAAACTTAGTTCCTACAGGCGGGCAGGATCGGGCGTCATTTATTTTGCATTACTAATGAATAAGATAATAAGATAACGCAATATCTAACAACGAAGACTAGATTGGGTATCACAACACAAAAAAATACAACAAAATTAACTTACGTGTTACATGGCACTCATGCGGCGATTTCTTTTTAAAATATGTTCCAAATGTCCACCATCTTGATACACTTTGATGCACATTTGCGTAATTGTTCACGTAATTTGTGTAAAACTTCAGTGTCACTCTTCACTTTTAGGAAGGCTGCCACTATTCTACTTCTACTTTTTAGTTCCTCCACATTAGTACTTTCACTGAAGTATACCGATAGAGATTTATTACGTTCCCACAAAAAAAGTCAAGAGGCGTCAAGTCAGGTGACCGTCAATGCACCCGATAACTCCAGGAAAACCATACTTGGAAAAAAATCTGTAGATAAAATTAAATTATTATTATTATTCAAGTCTACATACATGAACAACATAATAGGTAATACTTGTTCATGAATACTAACTTGGTTTTTATAAGATCTCTGTCAGACCTTGTAATTGGAAATTTTATAAAGCTGTTCAATATTGCAGGTGTTATAAGAACGTCAGTCACTTCCCTAATACATTTACTTACTGTGGTTTGACCTAAATACTTAGCCATTCCTACTATTCGCTGGTATGACCCAGTGGCGTAAAATGATAGTGCACAAAGAACCTGTAAAGTAATATGTTTTAAATTGATTGACATTATTACATTAACTTTGCAAACCCGCACTAGGCCAGCGTGGTGGACTATATGGCCTAACCACTCTCAATCACACTGTCAATTGTAGAGGAGGCCCGTGCCCTGCAATAGGACGTATAATATGGGCTGACACAGATTACCTTAACAATTGAAATAATTTATTATTAACCATACTTTGCGTTAAACATAATTATATGGACAGCCTCGTTGGAAAGTAAGACGGCTACGTATTGTGAGGCGCGGGTTCGATGCCCGCACCGAGACAAATATTTGTGTGATTCGCAGGTATTTGTTACGCTAATATGTAATTGCTTATTTTTTATTTATATACCTAAGTACTCACCTTAAGCTTTAGACTAATCCTGGAACTCGATTTTAAATTAGTTTTCCGTCGAAGTTGCTCACAAAGAAAGATGAAAGCTTCTTTATTTAATCTATATCTTTTTTTAAATTCGGTTTCATTTATATTCATAGGTTTAATTTTATTTCTGTATTTCGCTTTACGCATAATTTCACTGCATTAAAAAAATAGTTATATAATTATTTCAAATATTTATTTAAACCATTATGTGAAGAAATAAAACAAGGTTTAGGTACTTACCTAGTTTGTCTTGATCTATGTTCATTTTCAATTAAATTTGCAGCAAGAAAAAAGTATAAAGTACTCCGTTCATAATATAGGGACGGCTTTTGCATTTTAGGTATTTTTAAACACTTTTTGTTCCAATAACTTAAGAATGAAATATAAAACAACTTCTTACAGAAAAACTCACTTAAACAATACTATAAATACGAGTAAAACTTTATTTTAATAAGTGTCGAAACCTTTCTCACTGAAAAAATTTAAGTGAGAAAACTTTCGACAATTCTCGATAGCCAGCCTTCGAAACTTACGATACCGTATGTCAAATCAACGTTCGTGCTCGCAAAATTGTTTATTTAACTCGAGTTTTGTTTACATTACGTCTCGATTTCGATACGAAGGTAAGTTAAAATGCTTCGTGCTCGCAAAATTAGTTCCATTTACGTACGATAGAGGCGCTGTAGAAATCTCATACAAAATTTCTCGATTACGATACGAATACTTTTTCGATAGTAATTCGTGCTCGGGCCACTGCATGCCAATGATACATTATCACCACACAGTGCCAAAGTTCTCACCATTTCAGTGTATTCAATATTCGAATACCGAAAAGACATCGCGCGCGAAAGTTATCAAAATATCTACTTAACACTTAAACACAAGTAGACACAGATAACTGTGGTGTAGACATGGGTAGGTAATGCGTCTAATAGTACAAAAGTAATATCACTTTGACACGTAATGCAACATCACGCATTACGCATCAGTTACAAACATCACTCGCAACACTCATCACTTCGGCAACGTTCGGTCAGCCGTCAGCGTCGTTTTAGTTCGTAATCACGAGCGCCCACCGCGCGCAGCCGATGTAAAATTTTGCCGGCCGCGCATATCGCGAAAAAGAGACAGAGAATGGTGACACGTGCTATGCAAGTAGTATTCAAATGTTTTGATTTTTTAAATATGTCGCCAAGTATGTTACCGGGCGGAGTAGGTTACATTGTTTGTAATTAGTTTAGATAATATATAGATTTTTGTTTAGTTCGAAGCGTGCGTGTTCTTTCCGTAGTGTGTGCTAACCAGTGCTAACAAAGTTTTTGTGTTTTGTAAATAAATATTTAAGTAAGTAGGTACTAATATTAATAGGTCTTTACCACAGAGCCACCTACTATGAAATTGCCGCTTTTTTGCTTTGTTTTAATTTGTTTCATAAATCTAAAACATTATAGGTATATCTCTATCGAAATTAATGTTTTATCTCAAAAATAGAGTAAGTACTTAAGTAGGTTTATAATGTTTCACGCTAGTAAAAGAAATAGCATTGTAGCCAAATGCTTGAAAATAAAAAATAGGTATATAAATTTGTTTGTATGAAAATTACAACTTCTTTATATATTTTCTATACAAAACGGCAATTTCACCTAATATGATAAGGCAAACGTAAATTTGTTTATTACCTAATACTTTATTATTATTTACAAAATATAAAAACATAATAATATTTTTAAGTACTCAATTAAATTTTTGTAGAACTATTTCGTGAAAGAAAATAACTAATTAGGGGAGACTTTTGTGATTGTTTGTGACAAAAAAAATGGCATCTAAGCGAAAATCTAGTCCACTGTGGAACCACTTTGAGCAAACGGAGCCAAAGAAAGCAAAGTGTCTGTATTGTTCAAAGATTCTGGCAATGTCTTCTAGCGCAATTGGTAGCTTAAGCCGGCACATAAAACAAGTACATCCCACTATAAATATATCTTTGAACAGATTAGAACCTGTTCAAGAAGTGTCCTCGGCTGATGTAAGTGAAGTAGCTAGTACAAGCACCGCAAATTTGAACGTGCAAGCCACAATAGGTAGTACTTCAAGAACTACCCCTCCAGCAGTAAGTGCACTTGCTCGACGACGTGCGGAGGTGGCTCCGTCTATGAATCAATTCGTTGTGGTGAAAAAGCCCCTGCCACTAAACAGAATTCAGCAGATCGACGAACAATTAGTCAGAATGATTGCAAAAGGCTATCACGCTTTGAGGATCGTAGAGGAAAGAGAGTTTCGAAAATTAGTCGAAATGCTAAATTCTGGATACTCACTACCCACACGCAAAACAGTTTCGGAAACTCTGCTTCCTAAAGTTTACAATAAACTATTAGAAAATGTATAAAGTAAAATCACAAAAGCTACGGCTATATGTATCACCACCGATGGTTGGAAATCTATTACTAATGATGACTATATTGCAATAACTGCACATTATATAGATGTAGACTCCCATCAATTAGTGTCAGTTATGATTGGGTGCATTAATTTTGATCAAAGTCACACAAGTGTAAATATATCTGATTTCCTGAGGCAAAAGTTCACAGAGTGGAACATCGAAAATAACATTGGCGCGATTGTCAGCGACAACGCCGCTAACATTTTGGGCGCAGTGCGAATAGGTGGTTGGAGATCAGTTAGCTGTTTCGCCCACAGTCTTAACTTAGTTGTGCTGTGTGCAAGTAAGTATCCGCAAAATTGCACACATACTGACAAAAGTTAAGCAATTAGTGGAATACTTTCATCGTAGTCAACCTGGGGCTAAAAAACTTGAAGAAATTCAGGTTCAAATGAACATTGGGCCACTCAAATTGCAACAAGACGTCAGTACACGGTGGAATTCCACTTACGACATATACATGGTTGTTATTGACTTATGGTCGTAACCATAGACTTATGGTTACAATGTACGTTATACGAACTCAAACATTTACAGAGTAGGTCCATTCGTATCGTCATAAACTTCGATCGTCCGAAGATTTGAACTTCGTGGATTTACAGAATAGGGCGCCTGGTCCGAATATCGCAAGACTCGCGAACAGTAGGGCGATAAGGTGCGGTTGCGATTAAGTTTACGTTTTGGTACAAAATGGTATTCTCGTAATTGTTTAGCTGCGCGTGAGCTGCGCGTCAACTATACATCATACGTATGTAATACTTTTGACATTAACATATATTGATACGATGTGTAGGATGTTTCTTTATCATGAAAATCGAAACAACACATGTTCTGCACTTTATTAATTGGACTTAACCATCATTTGAGACGTCAAATGAATAGATGAATACCTACCGCTCAAATTGCGATCTGTATCAACGCGCTACAGTAGAATACGCTTACGCGCTCGCGTGACGCAAACTTGACGCGAGTGTATTACGAGAATACCAAAAGGGCTGTTTTGATCGAAACTTAACTGCAACTGCACCGCAACTGAACTTATTTAATTACGTGAATCGCGCTACAGGGCCTCTAATTGACAGATCCGTATGTGATCCGACATGGCTTAAGGACGGCGCTCGGCCCGATCGAACGATTTTGGCGGGAACAATTAATTTTGACGCTACAAGCTATCGTTTTCAATAATAAACATAAGTATTAAACATTTTTATGTAAAAAATCGACCAGTTTTGATCTGTGGTTGCTGCACTAGTCTATACGATATTTAATTGTTTTAACTACCTTTTCTGGGTGATGGACTACCATACCTTTGCGAAAGAGCTACCAACAGATTTCATTTATGAAAAAGTACATCACGAAACGAAATTACGCTAATTTACTAACCCACCCTAACATTTTGCATTTTCCTATTTCAGACTCAGCATGGTGCTAATTTGCTTAAACATTTAAAAAATGCACATAAAGAAATATACAAAGAAGTCTTAGAAATTAATAATAGCCGGCAGGATCTTGATGTGATGAAGTCAGTTTCTGTATCTGCCATAGTTCTCAAGGAATGCACCGACCGGGGAAACTGGAGTGAAGAATCTCTGATAGCGGCTATACAGGCATTGAAAAATGGTGAAATGTCCGTCTATGCAGCAGCTAAGGCCTTCGAAATACCCAGGAAAACTTTGGAGCGGAGATTCAAATCAGACAATGATAAAAAGGGACCTATGGGACCCAGTTCCTTCTTTGGAAAAGAAAATGAAAAGAAGATCGCTGACCATATTAAATATATGCAATCAAAAGGTTTTCCGTTGACAATTGACGACGCCAGAAAAATTGGTTATAATTTGGCTGTAAAATTGAACTTGAAACACATTTAATACCAAAGATGAAAAAGCGGGATACGATTGGCTGAATGGGTTCCTGAGAAGAAATTCTGATATCACACTTAGAAAATCAGAAGGTGTTTCTGACATGTATGCATGTGAGTGGAGGGAACACCCTCAGTAATAAATCAGCTACGGAGCGATAAGGTTGATTCATTGTTCACCGATATAACATTTGGCGACGAGTGTTGGACTACCGTGTTAAGTTTAAAAAAAAATAAATGTCGAATTATATTGGCAGTATACATGTGTTTGATCACAAAATACACGAGTGGGACGTTTTTCATGGACGATTGACACAGTTTTTTAAACTTAACAACATTGTAGAGGTTAATAAAAGTGCCGTGTTATTAACCAATTTATCGGATGAATCTTACCGCCTTGTTCGGAACCTCGTGTACCTGAAAAAGCTCGAAGACAGCACCTATGCTGAGCTGGTGGTGTTACTCAACCAACATTTTACACCTAAAAGATCGTCGTTTGCCGATAAAGCGAAGTTCTACGAAGCTACTAAGTCTGACGGACGCTTGCGATGTGGTGTCGGATGGGCCTAGACCGCTTGAGGATTTGATTGTTGATTCTGGTACGGTACGACGTTCCACGAGATTTAAAAAACCTGTTAATTATAAAAAATATTTTTAGTAGTAAGTAGTATGTAGTAGTAGTAGGTAGTTTTAGGTGTAAGATATTTAGGTAATAAGAATTGTATGATATTTTAGATAGAAAATATGTATTAATATTTTTTGCAGGTTTCCTAATTAAGGTGGGAGAGATGACATGTATGCATGCGAGTGGAGGGTACACCCTCAGTAATAAATCAGCTACGGAGCGATAAGGTTGTTTCATTGTTCACCGATATAACAGTTTCTCTAGCCAGAGCTAGAGGTATGAACAGAGCAGAAGTTTCAGAATATTTCAAAATTCTCGAAGATTCGATGACAGTTGACAGCGTAATGCTGGAACCAAATTGCATCTTCAACATGGACGAGACCGGACTTCTAGCTAAGAAAGGTTCTAAAGCAGTATCAACCATCACGTCAACAGAAAAAGGAGAAACTATAACTCTTATAGCCTGTTGCAATGCTGAAGGGACATTTTTGCCACCAGTTGCCATAATGAAGGGCAAAAATAAAAAAACCCGAGTTTGGAGATGGAATGCCACCAGGTTCCAAAGTGGTGACGTCTCAAAAATCTGCATACATCACATTTCATTAATATTATATCATCATCATATTCATCAATATTTTTGGTATGGTTGAAAACTCATTTCGTACCTAGGAAACCACAAGGGAAAGTCCTGCTTCTGCTCGATGGCCATTCAACACACTGCAATTCTGTTGAAATGCTGGAATACGCAGTTGAAAATGACATAATTTTAGTTTTAATGCCAAGTCATACGTCTCACTATCTTCAACCCTTGGATCGCTCAGTATTCAAGTCACTAAAAACTCATTTCTACGAGCAGGTGAGACTATGGTTAAAACAAAACCCTGATCGCCACGTTACAAGACTGACTTTTGGAAGACTGCTAAATAGTGCCTGGGGTAAATCTGCTTCTGCAGAGAATGCGATTGCAGGGATTAAGGCGATTGGAGTTTACCCGCTTAATCCAAGTGCGATCCCAGAATATGCATTCATACAAAAAGAACTGTCTGTAATGGAGCCTCAGTCACGAAACCCCGCACAAAATCAGCGAAACAACGCTACCATTAATTCTGAAAATATACAACAGCAAGTCCTTGATGATGCAGAAGACAGCGATTGTGATACTGATGCCGCAAACTCTGTTAATACTCATAATAGAAAAGACCAAAGACAAATTTTAAATACAAGCCCGGAAATTATACTCAAAAAACGACCTAAGATTTTAAATCACACTGCTACTAGCGAATCTGAATCTTCAATTCCTATTGCCAAGGCTTCTGAGGTGACCCAAGACAAAAGAGAAGATAATGTCGCAATATTTGAGGCTCAGCCGCAGTCAAAACAGGAGCAGATTTCTAGCACAAGTACGGAAACGATACTCCACACAGGAAACGAGGCGATTCCTAGAGAAATTTCATCACTGTCAAAGGATGAACCATGATATAACTCCAACACAAATTTTAAAAAATCTGTCTCCGATTCCTGAAAGGTTAGAAGAGGTATGCAAACGAGCAAAGCAAGTTGGCAAACTTCTCACTTCTGAGAAACATATTAATGTAAGAAAGTCGAAAGAAGAGGCTCAACTACTCAAGGAAGAAAAAAAGATTAAGAAGGAACAAGAAAGTAAGAAAAAAATACAAATAAAGGAAGAGATCAAGACTAAGAAAGTAAAAAAGACTGATAATAGCAATAAGATGACCAAAAAATAAATTACCTCTTAAAAGAAAATCGACAAGGAAAATATCAATAAGCAGCGATGACGAAAAAGAAGAGATAGTTTTGAATGACACAGATGAAGAGAGCGACACGAAAGAAGAAGACAATTGTGTAGGCTGTGGAGAAAATTATTACCAAACACAGCTAAACGAAGACTGGATTCAATGTGCCATTTGTTTTCTTTGGGTGCATGAGAATTGCACAGAATTTGATACCATGTGCTCTAAATGCGGTAAATGCAAAAAAAGTGAGATGGCACAAATTAAAGCTGTGTTAAAGAAAAAAAAGTGAAATGTAGTACTGGCCATCTTACCCGTCCTACTATGGCCATCTCACCCTTAGTATCCGGGAGAGATGGCCAGAGCTGTTTTTTTTTTGTTAGTTTTAAGGTCTTTAAAAAATATCAATATTATATGTCACTTCCAAAAGTTAAATGTTCAGAGTTTAATTAAAATTACTGATTATCATAATGCATAATGTAGTTTAATTTTTATTGGCTTCAAAAAAACTATGGCCATCTATCCCGGGTTTACCCTAATGAATCTTATATTGATATTGAGAATGATTTAGATTTTAACACTGATGAATCCTTTACTGCACGATTAACAAATATCCTTCGAGCTCAATTTAGGAGTAGAACAGAAAATATAGAATACCAAATTGACATAGTTAGATGTGCAGCCCATACTCTTCAACTAGCTGTACATAATGCTTGTGAAGACGTAGCTTTTCGCAGAGGTGCGAGCTCGTCACTCATTTTTCTGCGTTGAACAAGTGGGAGTGTAAAAGAAACGCAAAATGTTTTAACCCTTTTCTTGACAATGTATCTCGTCAGATACAGTCAACTTTAAAAATTCTTAGCTTGGAAAGTATAGTGCATGAAACGAAACGTCACTTAACAATTTATATTTTGCGTGTTTCCGAACGATTTCTTATTCAACACGATAATGTTGGTAGCACCGTTACATTTTAAAATCAAAAATTGTTCGGCGAATCGACACGATCCAACGCAAGACGGTAAGAATATTGTTTTTTTTTTATTATTCTACATAGATATGTATAAAGTGTGATTGTTTTTATATCCCTTACGAATTAAACATTTGTATCAATTGTGTTTTCAAACCAAATGTTAACTATAGTATGAAAATCGCCAGTTAATTAGTGACCGCCAGTACGGTTTCCGTCACGGTCGCTCGGCTGGTGATCTTCTTGTGTACCTCACGCACCGTTGGGCGGAGGCTTTGGAGAGTGGGGGTGAGGCGATTGCGGTCGGCCTTGACATTGCGAAGGCGTTCGACCGAGTGTGGCATCGCGCCCTTCTGGCGAAGCTACCTGCGTATGGAATTCCCGAGGGGCTCTGCAAATGGATCGCCAGCTTTTTGGATGGTCGGAGCATAAGAGTCGTAGTGGACGGCTGTTGCTCCGAGACCAAGACCATTAATGCTGGTGTTCCACAAGGATCGGTGCTATCGCCGACACTCTTTATCCTGCATATCAATGACATGTTGTCCATTGATAGCATGCATTGTTATGCAGATGATAGTACGAGTGACGCGCGGTACATCGGCCAACGGAGCCACTCTCGGGATTCCATTATGGAAAGACGGAGTCAACTTGTGTCTGAAGTCGAGAGCTCTCTGGGGCGGGCCTCCGAATGGGGTGAATTGAACCTAGTTCAATTTAACCCTTCGAAGACACAAGTTTGCGTGTTCACTGCGAAGAAGGACCCCTTTGTCATGGCGCCGCAATTCCAAGGAGTTACTCTCCAAGGATCCGAGAGTATTGGAATCCTTGGCATCGAAATCTCAAGCAAGGTCGAGTTTAGGAGTCATTTGGAGGACAAAGCCAAACTGGCGAGCAAGAAGTTGGGAATCCTGAACAGAGCCAAGCGGTACTTTACGTCGGGTCATAAATTGACGCTTTACAAAGCGCAAATCCGGCCCCACGTGGAGTACTGCTCCCACCTCTGGGCAGGTGCCCCAAAATACCAGCTCGACCCACTTGACTCCTTGCAGCGACGAGCTTGTCGAATAGTCAATGATCCCGATCTCACGGACAAATTGGAACCGTTAGGACTGCGGAGAGACTTCGGATCTCTCTGTGTGTTCTATCGTTTGTTCCATGGGGAGTGCTCCGAGGAGTTGTTTGAGTTGGTACCACCGTCGCCTATGTACCATCGCACCACACGTTTCCGCAGTAGAGTTCATTCCCACCACCTGGAGGCGTACCGTTCCCGAACGGTACGTTTCCAGCGTTCTTTTCTACCACGTACGTGCAAGCTCTGGAATGAACTCCCTGCATCGGTGTTTCCTCAGCGCTATGACCTGTCCTTCTTCAAACGAGGTTTAAGGAGAGTACTTTCCTCGAGGTAGGCAGCGACTTTGTTGTGCTGGTCCCCTGGCACTACGGAGGTCCATGAGCAGCGGTAGCCGCTTACCATCAGGCGGGCCACTAGCTCGTCTGCCTACAAGGCAATAAAAAAAAAAAAAAAAAAAAAAAAAGATGAAGAAATTACGCCCATTCAAGCAGCAGTAACCGAGTCTCCACTTTTACCATCGCCAATAATTCAACAGCAATCACCAATTGTTACACAGCCATTGACACCTGTTTTATTTACAAATATAGCCTCTCCATGTTCACCAAACTTATCGTCACCTGTGGCGTTGTCGTCTCGATCTAAACGACCAAGGCTTGTAATTACACGCCCAAAACCTATACGCCAAAAACTCTTACAATTTAAGTGGACGAATCAACCCTTTCAACATTGTGCAGATATCATAGAGAAAACGTTTCCAGAAGAAGCACCCAAAACCCCATTGGAATATTTCAAATACTTCTTTACCGATGATATATTAGATATGGTATCCGATCAAACCAACTTATATACCATTCAAATTACCGGAAAATCATTTAATATAAGCCGCCAAGATATTCAAGATTTCATAGCCATTAACTTATTCATGGGTATCGTCAATATGTCAGCTTACACAGACTATTGGTCTCATGACTTTCGTTATGAACCAATAGCCCGGGTAATGACATTAAAAAAATTCCAGCTAATACGTCGTTATATTCACTTTAATAACAACTTTGAAGATGACGGAGATCGCTATTTTAAAATCCGACCATTAATAACAAAATTGCGGGAAAACTTTCTAAAAGTACCGCATGAGAAAAGGTTCAGCATTGACGAGATGATGGTGCCATATAAAGGAAAAAGAGCCGGTCATCGGAAACAATACATAAAAAGTAAACCTAAAAAATGGGGGTTTAAAATATTCGTCAGAGCCGGCGTGTCTGGCTTCATTTACGATTTTATTGTGTATGGGGGTGATGACAAATTCAGATACGAAGATCTTTCTCCAATAGAATCTGGCTTTGGGTTAGGGGCTAAAACAGTTGTAGCTTTATGCAAAAGCATTCCAGAACCAGCGTGTTCAGTGGTCTACTTCGACAATTTTTTTACCAGCTTAGAGTTAATTTACTATTTACGACAGGAGATGGGTATATTCTCACTTGGAACCATTCGTTCCAATAGGTTACGGGGAGCTGAGAAAAAACTAGCTACCGACAAAGCATTAAAAAAGAAACCCAGAGGGTCGTATTCCCAGGTAGTTTGCAATAGCAACAAAATTTGTGTGGTTAAGTGGCACGACAATAAATGCGTGACCACTGTAAGCAGCTATGTAGAAGCGCAGCCAGTTTCTACAATCCAACGCTACTGCAAACAAACTAAGAAGAAATGTGCAGTACCTTGCCCTGAAATAATCAAGCACTACAACGCACATATGGGTGGCGTGGATCTTGCCGATATGCTCATTGCTAGTTACAGAACGAACCTAAAAGGTCATCGGTGGTATTTGCCCCTTATTTCACAAATGCTGGACATGTGCGTATGTAACAGCTGGTTACTTTATCGCAGGCATACAAGATCAGATAAGTATATGCCTCTAAAAAAAATTCGTTACCAATTAGTGCAAAGTTTACTGATGCACAAAAAGGAGACTTCATTAGAACAATTAGACGTGTCAGGCCCTACTCCAGCTAAAAAAATTAAAGCTCCTGTTATGCCAAGACCCACGCCTTGTGTCAGGTACGATCAGGTCGGACATTTCCCAATATATAGTGCCAAGGGGAGGTGCAAATTATGCATTAAGGGACAAACTACTGTTATGTGCTCAAAATGCGGACTGAGACTTTGTCTTTTGCCAAATAGAAACTGTTTTTTAATTTTTCATAGCGAACCTTAATAGTTTTTTTTGGTAGTAGTAGTATTGTTAAGGTTTTAATGTTTATGTTCTAATTTCATATACATTATTCAAATTATAATTTTTATTTAAGTTGTTTGTGAGTTTTATTTTATTTGAGCATTGTATCCTCTCAGATACATTGGCTTATTTGGGAAAAAGTATAAATACTTGGCAATGTATCTCGTGAGATACATTGTATACCTCCGAAACTGGATACCCAAGATTTTTTTTTTCCATTTTTTATATCATTTATACTTATCCTCAAAACAGAATTAAACAAAAAAGAACTAAAAGTATTTTTTTTTCTGCCAAGAAAAGGGTTAACGGTAAAATACCGATATAATATAGGATAACGTTATTTTGTGTTAACGTTAAAAATGGTCGAAAATAACGTTACAGGCGTTAACGTTATTTTTAAAATAACGGTACCTGTCTCATGCATCTGTAACGTTACCAGATTTTTACCGGTATTTCAAGCCCTGGCTCTATCTAGTTGTAGTTAAATGTGCGGAAAAGAGAATATGATAGTTATTTATTTTGGTAGCTTATTACGTTTTTTCAGGCCTATCGTTGTGTGCGTTTGATTAATGATAGATTGCTTAAATAAACTTTATGACCATAGAAATAAAGTTCATTTTCGTTCATGATCTAGTTTATTAGAATATTCGTTTAGTAATTCATTTAAAAATGATCGTATGTCCTGGAGTTACGTTTCAATTTCGTTTGTTCGGAGTACTAAATGAAAGAGTGTAATATACTTGGTCTTAACTAATTACTTTGAAAGAAAAAATACCTACCAATAAAATGTTGAATAAAATATCGGTTGATATCAGTAGCTGATTCTGAACATACTACTTTCCGTTTTTACATTTAAATCTGTTACATGTTGTATAATCATGGTCTGCATCATAGAATCTCAGCATAATCACCTTCGTGCTAACCCACGATTAGGCTCCAGGCTTATAAGTGACTTTTGAGTGGACCCACGGTACACCTCTAGTCAAAGAAAGCAACTTTTCAACAACTAATGGAATCCATAATTGTTGAACGCCATCGCGTTAACCCACGATTAACATCCTTAGTTATAGTTATATAGCTTAGTTATAATATACTCAAAGGAGCGTATCGTTGAGGATCACTTTAACACTTAAATATGTGAAAACGAAACGTACCTGAATCTTTTTCAGAGTCAGAGGATGATGATATAATTCGGCGTCGTTTGTATCGGCGTATTTTATTCTCATTTCTTGGCATAATAAATTCCAAAGAAAATTCTCGAAAATTCCAATGTACATGAGATCGCGTTGCCTCGCACGAATAAAGAATGACATCAGAGACGGTGTCATAGAGAAAGTAAAAAAATAATATAAATCGACTTACCAAACGATTTAAAACTTTTTAAACAGTGCGAGATGCCTTGTAGGTATAAAGGACTACTAAGTTAATAATATATCTTCGAATGAAATAACGAAATATAATTGTTATCAATGTATTGATGGCTTCAAAAATGAGGTAACGTAGTACCGCGCTCCGCCGCTGTGACGAGTTGCGTCACCGGAGCGCTAGTAGCGCAAGCGCAGCCGCGGCCGGCCGCCGCCGCCGGAGCCGCGCCAGTTGTCCGCCACTACTACGCGACCTGCGCACGCTACTGTATTCGTCTTGCGCCCTCTATTCATCGACGCGATCTTTGTAATCTCAGTATAATAATTATTGTAACATTATTACCTTCGTTTCTGTTCTGTGTACATTCTTCACTCCTTCTGTGCTGTAATAAACTTTTTTGAGGTGTATTTAGTGTTTATTTTTACTCCTAAAAATCGAACAACAGTTGCCTAACGCCACAACTGCAACCACACGCACACACTACATAACCACATTGGTGACCCCGTGGGAACACATGTTGTCGAAGAAGATGGCTGCAAGCGGAGAAGACGAAGTTGTTACCGAGTATGAGAAGTCTGGGGAAACAAGCCGCGTAGGCGTCCGAGTACCCCCGTTCCTACCTGAAAAACCATCTCTTTGGTTTTCCCAGCTGGAGGCGCAGTTTGCCTTAGCAAACATTACCACGGATACCACGAAATATTTCTATGCCGTCGGAAATTTAGACCCACTTTACGCAAGCGAAGTGGAAGACATAATAGAATCGCCACCCACCCTCGACAAATATAAAAAAATTAAAACAGAACTCATCAAGAGGCTCTCGGCTTCCCGTGAAAAAAGGTAAAACAACTTCTTATGCATGAGGAACTTGGGGACAACAAACCCTCGCAATTTTACCGGCGGTTGGTAAACTTGGCTGCAGCAGGCGTGCCTGAGGAATTTTTGCGAACAATCTGGACAAGTCGTCTACCCAGTAGTACGCAGAGTATAATTGCCTCACAAGCTAATGTAAACAAGGAAGTTTTGGCTGCACCAAGCCGAAACCTGACCTCTGACGACCATGCCAACTGAATGCGCAGGTCCTTTTGATAGACTTTGAAATGAGACTTCTCGAATTGTTGCAATTAATTTAATGGTAGTACAAAATACTGAGATAAAAATATAACTAGATGTTAACTCGATGGAAGTCCATTACGCACTGACTCTTGACAGTTGACGTCGCCGTCGTGTCATTTTCCTGCGTCATTGCTAAAGGCGTTTTTCAGGCGGTCCATTATGATTGTTGGCCGCAACATATTCCCCCCCCCTCGAAATCTTTGGACTTTCGAGTGGTTGCTGCCATATCTTCTAAGAGGCAAAGATGATGGACAGCTCTGCGGCTGACACCCTTGGAAGTCAAGACATCTGCTACTCTGACGGTTCCATCAGATCCAGGGTAAAGCTTTTGGATGCGGGCCATTCGCCATTTTAAAGGTGGTAGGTTTGCTTCTTTTATGGCGACCAGATCGCCTTCCTGGAACCCCCTTTGCCGTATTCTCCATTTTTTCTTCTGTTGCAACTCGCATAAATACTCGTGTCGCCATCGGTCCCAAAAATGTTGTCGCATTTTTTCCAGAAGTCGGTAACGGTCAAGTCGATGTATGTTCATGTTCATCAAGTCTTCTGAAGGTAGCGCAGTGAGTGGTTTGCCGATCAGAAAGTGCGCAGGAGTCAAAGGATCTAGGTCACTTGGATCTGATGAAAGAGGAGTTAGGGGCCTGGAATTGAGGATAGCTTCGACTTGCGAAAATAAGGTTGATAATTCCTCGAATGTGAAATGTCTATCGCGTAATATACGAGTTATGTGGTGCTTTGCAGATTTAATACCGGCTTCCCAAAGTCCCCCAAAGTGGAGCGAATAGGAGGGAGAAAATCTAAACCTTATCCCTTCCTCAGCGGCGAAACCCTTGATGCCTTCACTGTTCCGTAAACAACTTGTTATTTCGTTGTTTGCACCGACAAAATTAGTACCATTATCGCAACATAGCTCCAGAGGCTTACCTCTGCGAGCTATGAAACGACGCAGACATAAAATAAAACAATCTGTTGTTAGATCGCTAGACACTTCAAGATGCACGGCCTTTGTGCTAAAACAAATGAAAAGACATAAATAACATTTTGATATTCGACAACCGCGACCCTTGCGATCGGTAATGTAAAACGGACCACCGAAATCAACACCACTAACATGAAATGGCTGACTTGGAGTAATTCTACTAGTAGGCAAGTTTCCCATTAGAGGATTTTGACATTTAGCTTTCATGAGTTTACAAATTTTGCAATTATTAACAGTCGTTCTTGCTAAGACTCTGCCCTTCAAAGGCCAATAACCGTCTCTTAAGTCATTCATTAAAGTTTGAGGACCACAATGTAGCAGTTTTAAATGAAAATGTGAAAAAAGTAATTTAGTAAATATATGGTTAGTATCTAGTAAAACTGGATGTTTCCTCTGATATGATTCTCTGGAATGTTGTAATCTGCCTCCGACAGAGATAATATTATCCTCATTAATAAAGGGACTTAGAGACAAAATACGAGAATTAGGTGGCAGACATTGATTATTTTTTAAGATTTTTATCTCATTACTGAAGCATTCACTATGATGTTGTTTTATTAAAATATTTAACGATTTTTTTAATTCGTCAACAGTTAAAGGACCCGATAGTTTAGAATTTTAATTTTTGTATTGTAAATAAATCGAATAGCATAAGCAGCTGCTCTCTGCAAGCGATTAAATTTCGAAAATCTGCCAAACTCAACGATATTCATAGACAAATTAGCGTCAGCAACATGTAATATGGTGGACATGTATTTATTTTGAGAGCCCTTTATTTCCGGCAATTGTTCAATATTTTGGTTTCCTATGTTTGGAGGCCAACTGCAAGGATCCTCAACAAGGAACGAGGGACCATTCCACCATATGGTAGCTAGCTCAATAGAATTAGGACACATACCACGGGATGCCAGATCAGCTGGGTTTTTATCGCCTGAGACGTGTCTCCAAATGCCTGTAGCTGTCAGTTCATGAATTTCACCGACACGATTAGCCACAAAAGGTTTTAAATCACGAGGTTGATGGGATAAGCAACCCAAGACTATTGTCGAGTCGGTCCAGAAATAAGTGGTATCAATCTTGCAATGGAGTGCCTTCAAGACCTTTGCACTAAGCCGCGCTGATAATAGAGCTCCGCAAAGTTCCAATCGAGGAATGGTTGTAGCCTTCACTGGAGCAACCTTAGTTTTGGCACAGAGGAGCCTAATGCTGACGTCCCCTGCATCGTTGACCGATTTGAGGTAAACGGCAGAAGCGTATGCTGACTGAGATGCGTCGAAAAATGTATGGAACTCGATCCTAGACGCCTCTGGTATTAGAGCGCATCTTGAAATCTGAAGATTGGATATAGAATTTAAATTAGATGCAAAGTCTGTCCATTGCTTAAGACTATGACTATCCACCGGGTCGTACCAATCCATTTTCGATAACCATAGCTTTTGTAAAATCATTTTAGGAATAATAGTGCATGGACTAAGCAAACCCAAGGGGTCAAAAAGCTTTGCAGAGTTAGACAATATAGATCTTTTTGTAGCCGGTTGAGTAATATCTATATTGACGGCGTATTGTAATATGTCCTTTGACGGATCCCAATTCAGGCCTAAAATAGTTGAATGAGACATATGGTCCAGACTTTTGGGTTGAGAAGTACTTAATTCTACTTCATTTTGAAAGAGAGCAGGCATATTAGTACGCCACTTACGCAGGGGAAGACATGCAGAGTTAAGAGTGGCAGTGACCGAATCAATTAAGCGTTGCAAGTCCTCCTCAGTTTCTGCTCCCGAAAGAAAGTCATCTACATAATAATCTTCTTTGATGATCTCGGCTAATTTCTCGTCATGACATTCTTTGGACAGCTGAAGTAAACATCTGGTACTAAGGTAAGGCGCTGATGCCGTTCCGTAAGTAAGAGTATTCAATTGAAATGTTTTAATTGGATGAGTAGGTTCATCTCGCCACAAAATCAATTGTAAATGCCGTTGCTCTGGATCGACCAATATTTGTCGGTACATTTTCTCCACGTCAGCTGACACAACATAACGATGCTGTCTATACCGCAAGAGGATAGAAAATAAATCGTCCTGTACCACAGGTCCGACATATTGTATGTCATTAAAAGAGACACCACTAGAAGTCTTTGACGAGGCGTCGAAGACAACACGAAGCTTTGTAGTCTCGCTAGACTCTCGTATGACGGCGTGATGAGGTAAATAACATCCCAATGCAGGTCGAGGAATTTCGGTCATATGACCCAAGAGTTTATATACATGAATAAAATCGCGATATTTTTGTTTTAGATCTTGGTTATTTTTTAATTTCCTTTCCAATTGCAATAATCTTTTTTCGGCTATATTGTAAGAATCACCCAAACTTTGAATAGATTCTTTTAGTGGAATTTGAACACAAAATCTACCGTCGGTTTCGCGCCGAGTAGTGCTAGTAAATATTTTTTCGCAATAATCATCAGTACTATATTTGACATTGGAAGGTACTTCTTCTAGTTCCCAAAACCTACAAAGCTGCTGGTTTATGTCTAGAGATAAATGACAATGTGATTTGGAATTATGTTTGTCGTCATGGACCGCCATGCGGCCTGCCACAATCCATCCCAGCTGAGTTTCCTGCAAAATTGGCAAGTGAGGTCCCAATTCAATCCTGCCCGGTCTCAGAAGATCCCAGAAAACATCAGCGCCTAATAAAAGATCAATGTTAGAAGGTTCATAAAATTTATCGTCTGCAAGTTGGACATGGTGCGGAATGTCTAAATTTTGTATTTGTACTGCAACATGAGGCAGCTTATCAGTGATACACGGTAGAACAAAACATTTAACGCGCGCACTAAACGAACTATATAATGAACTGAGATTTAAATAACAATGCTCTGTAACATTCAGTACAGTACTACCTATACCCGAAACGCAGTGATAGTCGTAATTATATTTTGGAGAACCTGTTTCACTTTGAGCACGGATAGTAATAAACGAAGATTGGCTGCCACAATCTAGTAATGCTCTTAGAATTAATGTCTTTCCGTTACCCTTGACCTTGACCAAAGCAGTAGAAAGAAGTGCCTTGTTGGTAGAAGTTATAGTCATGGAAACGGAAGCAGAGCCACTTGGTAACTCGGAGTTGAGGACAGGAACAGGCAAGTTTTTATTATCACTGCTAACGGCTAATTCCTGATTATTTGGAATTTGTTGTACAGAATTTTGTTTATGTATTAAAGTGTTATGTTTTTTGTGGCAAATTCTGCAACTGCCCATCTTACACTGATATGGCTGATGGCCCTTACGAAAACAATTGGTACATAACTTTAACAATGTAAGTTTAGAAATTCTCTCAGAAACTGGTAACGATTTAAATGTAGTACATTCGTATAATCTATGACTTTGGTTACAGACAGGGCATTGAGCGGAAGGAGAACGTGGTTCGGCAGATGACAAAATAAAGGACTTCGTATTGGGCAAACTGTGACGTTTGTCGACCTTGTTGACCTTACTGACATTCATAGTTTCCAAAATCATTGAACGTTTACGAAGAAACGAGTAAAAGTTCTCTAGTGTAGGTGAATCCTCATCACTCCTATGTTCCTCCCAGTTCCTGAACGTCACGCTGTCCAATTTTGTGGAGGTCATATAAATAACTAAAGTATCCCACTTATCAGTGGGTTCGCCTAAGGATTGCAACGCACTAAAATTTTTGGATAATGTGTCGATTAGATTACGAATACCACTGTGAGATTCCCTAGTTAACGGCTCGATTGAAAACAGACACTTAATGTGTTCATTTATCAAGAGACGCCTATTGTCATATCGCTCACATAGTGATTTCCAAGCGATTGAATAGTTATCTGACGATACGGTAACTGATTTAATAACTTGCCGACCCCTCCAAGTAAGTCGTAAGGTAGTGAAATTTGTTGATATCGTCGATCGCTTTATTACCATGTATTAATGATAAATATGTATCTCTAAATGACAGCCATTTACTCGCATCACCATTAAATGTAGGTATTTTTATTGGAGGTAATTTTAAATGAGTAATTTTGCGAATGGCTTGAGATGAAGATTCCAATTTATTTGTATTTTCAAAATGTTCCACTAACGATTGAGCCTTAGCTAGCAAATTAAAAAATGAGTTCTCAGTAGATTCACGTTCGAGCATTTGTTTAGGGGAATCTTCATCCAACATTTCAATACGCGATTGAATATCCTCAAAGCTACACGATAGGTTGCGTATCTTACTAGAGCGCAAACGCAGCTCATTCAATTGCACTGCATCAGTTTCTTTACACTCCAATAAAGGCACTAAATATTTTTCGAACAATGTTAAACGAGATCTTATGTGTCCCCTTTGTTTGATTAGTTCCTTTAGCTCACTCATTTTGTCGGTGCAAAGTATTACGATATAATTTTAATAAACAATTAGAAATATAATACCGTGAGTATTAAATAAACAAACAGTGAATAACATACGTGGTTAGCCGGCGAGCGAAGCGATAACAAACCTCGCGGCCAAGCTGCCCGACCGTCCGCCGTACCGCGTCGATGTATGAAAATCGACACGAAGGTGCACTGTGTCAGCTAGCTGGAACGCACGGGGTTATAATGAATGAAATTAGATAGCACTTCCTTTATGCACACCAATGAAAAACCACTATGATCATATTTTGAAAAGGAATGTTAGATAATGTAAATATTTACTTTGCAATTAGCGTAGTTAGAACGCAAACTAAGATAATAACTAAAACGTATGAAACACGGTGTTCGAAATGAATATTTTGATGCGAACAAATGCTTTGTGCATAACTTATTCTTGCTCAAATCAATGTTATTTAAACACAAAATGAACTGCGAAGCACCAATGTATATTAGTTGTAAAATAAAAGTTTAATGCTAATTTAACGCAAAACATGAAAATGAATTTGATTCGGCGGGTGGATAAATAAAATTATCAACTTTACTCACGCAAATCGAAGTGGAAATGATTTTAAATAGAAAGAATGGATTCACTTCCCTCGGAAAGAGCTGCTGCAGCTGGTCACTGGCAATTCCTGAGGATAGGTCCGTTGGAAAATAGGTTTCAATTTTGCGACAACCGCTCGGCGAACTGTAGTCGAAGTCCAAGTCGAAGTTGATCACGTCAGGGTCACCAAATGAATGCGCAGGTCCTTTTGATAGACTTTGAAATGAGACTTCTCGAATTGTTGCAATTAATTTAATGGTAGTACAAAATACTGAGATAAAAATATAACTAGATGTTAACTCGATGGAAGTCCATTACGCACTGACTCTTGACAGTTGACGTCGCCGTCGTGTCAGTTTCCTGCGTCATTGCTAAAGGCGTTTTTCAGGCGGTCCATTATTATTGTTGGCCGCAACACCAACAGCACGACCTTGATCACCCAGTTG
Source organism: Hyles euphorbiae (assembly GCA_023078785.2). Classification (NCBI taxonomy): domain Eukaryota; kingdom Metazoa; phylum Arthropoda; class Insecta; order Lepidoptera; family Sphingidae; genus Hyles; species Hyles euphorbiae. Next base: position 3,893,874 of record CM041042.1, read on the forward strand.
ACAAAACAGGTAAATGCATTGCCAACCCAAGTTGAAAGGCTATCTCAATCGCGATCAAGACCACATGGTCGCGGTATCAACCGCAACCGTTCCAGTTCCACGCGGTCACAATCAAGCTACAAGAGATTTCCCGTCTGCTGGTACCACAGCAAGTTTGGAGATCAGGCGAAACGCTGCACTCGGCCCTGTGATTATCGATCATCGGGAAGAGGCGCGGGCAATCAGAGGGCTCATATATACGAGCGGCAAACAGCCAACGGCAGAGGCAACTGTAGCCGTCGACATCTATCGGCGGCAGCCGTCAACGCTCCAACGGCAGCCGTCAACCTATAGCGACGCTTGCAGTTGCTTGTGTTTGTAGCGTGCCACGTCCGCCATTTTGTCAGTAGAGTGCATAAAGTGTAGGAGTGCGCATGCGTTGCCGTTTTATAAAATGAGCTCCAGTGACAGTATTGATGTGGAATTGATAATTATGGCAGTAAAGAAAAATCCTTGTATTTGGAATTACAAACTACAAGATTATAGTAATAAAACAATAAAAAACAGAGCATGGGTGGAAGTATGTGAAAAAGTTGTAAGTGATTTCAAGAATAAATCCATTAATGAAAAAAACGCCATTGGTAAGTGAAGTATATTTATTTTTCTATAATAATATATATATAATATACACATAAAATAGGTGGAGTTTGATATTAAACGGATTATTAACAGACTAATAAAGGTAGATTGTTTCATATGCAATTCATCTGCCATGAGACACTACCTTCTACTAAAATACTACTACTAAAATAGTTAGAAAATTTTTCTCTTATTGCCGGACCGGATAACGATTCCACTTCCTCACCCGGAATATTGGATAATTTTTCCAAACCGTTGATAGTAAGTGTATCTTGAAATTGAATACCATCCCTGTCTCGTACGAAATTATGCAAAATGCAACACGCTTTAACAACATCCTTAGAAAAATTCAAAGATAAGTTCATTGGAGTATGGAAAATTCGCCACTTATTGGTCAGAATACCGAATGAGCATTCAACATATCTCCTTGCACGTGTTAAGCGATAATTGAAAACTCTCATATTTTCTGTCAATTTTTTGCCTGGATATGGACGTAACAAATTTTGTGACAAACTGAACGCTTCGTCCCCAACGAACACATAAGGCAAAGCACATCGATCACTTGAAATCGGCGCGGGATTTGGAATGTTCAATGACTTTTCTTGTAGTTTTTTTGTATAAAACTGATTCTTCAAAAATTGTGGAATCTGAATGTCGTCCATAACAACCTATGTCCCAAAATCTAAATTTATAGTCACTGTCACAAATAGCAAGTAAAATAATCGAAAAATAATTCTTGTAATTGTAGTGACATGTACCACTGTGTCTCGGCTTGAATATTCTAATATGTTTTCCATCAACGGCGCCTATGCAGTTAGGAAATTGAGCACGTCTTTCAAATTTATCAGCAATACTTTTCCATGTTTCTTCTGTTATATTTTGTGGCAAATTGTCGTCCCTCATATTTATCCAGATTTGTTGGCAGACATGTTTAATTATTGTACTTATAGTTGAAATTCCGCATCTGTATGCATACTGTAGATCTTCAAATGAGCAGCCAGTTGCTAAGTACCTGAAAAAGTTAATTACATTAAATGATTTCATTTACAACTACTAGTGCGAGTGGGTGGACTTTGTATACTATATAAATTCTTACTAATCACTATGGTATGCATTTTTTCTCACGATGTTTTCCTTCACCGTCATAGCTCCTTGTCGTAGGTCTTGTTTAATTACCAATGTGATAAATAAAAGTATTACATTTCATATTTCATTTCAGGAATCGATGTGCAGTCTAAATGGAAATTTTGAGAGATGGTTTTACCAGATATTGTAGGAACTTAAAAAAAAAGCGGATCTGCAGCTTCCACACCAGAGCAGTATACGTATACCAATTACTATTTTTGAAAGATGTGACCGAAGATAGGGGTCAGAACATTTCAAACTTTGACTCTCCATCTCCGTTTTGTCCGCCACTAACACTTCAATCAACAGAAGAACATAGTGTCAGAAAAAGACCACGAAAGCGCCAAATTGACAACGATAATATTTTGATTGAAACATTAACCATGCGGTTAAATGATAAACTGCAAAAAGCTGAGAGACCACCTTCACCTCTTCTTGATGAAGACAAGTCCTTTCTGTTGTCACTATTGAGTGACTTCAAAAAAATACCAGAAGATTGGAAACTAGACGCCAAAGGAGACATTATACAAATTATAAAAAATTACAGGACTACTTCTATTCAAAATTGCAGGGCTATATCAATGCCTTAAACGGGTCAGTCTACATATAATTACACGGGATATTCCACCTCCTCTGATTCCCAGTTCAAATGGAGGTGGACAGCATGCATGCCATGATTGAGAAGCGGCTGAAAAACCAAACCATCCATGCCCCTGCTGAATACTTAAACATCTGCCGAACGGCAAAGACCAATAACAAAAAAATACCAATGTGAATATTTGACTTTTCCCTACTTCAAGGATTTCAAACAAATCGCTTTTTATAAATCCATTCGCCCAGGGAAAATGAAAGGGGATCCAAAGGTTTACATTTTTTACCTTCAATTTGCAAGCTTTGTTTTAACTTATCATGACTTAAGACCTTCTTTCTTGGTAAATCATTATTTACAGGAAGGCTTTCTAAAATCAAGTGTTTTTTTACAGGTTACTGATCTGAGAGCTCTGCAGTACAGACCTAATGGAGATATAATGTATAAGCTGCGCTTTGGCGAGGAGTGGAGTATCCTCAATCAAAGAAAAACCCAAGTTGTCGCCGTGAAAGTTGAGGACCTAAAAAACTTATATGACCAAAGAAGAAACATCACAAAAATTTTTTTTTTTGATCTACAGCAACTTAAGTCATCTATGCCTCGTGATTATCACGCCTATTACGATGCGTTGCCACACGAGAATTAATTATTTTCGTCCAATTTTATAAAATACAATTTGTTTGTACGATTGTACTCTGCTTATAGTTTAAGATAAAAACTAACAACTCCACTTTTATTTTCAATCATTCCTTAAACCAGATCTAACAACTCCTTTTTTTACTATAAAACCCTATAGTTAAGAGAAAAAATAGATTTTTAAGTGTTTTTAGGTAAATAAAAAGCTTAATTTCCAAAAGGAATTTTGGTTTTTCTTTATTCGGTTCATCATCATCATCATCATCATATCAGCCACAGGAAGTCCACTGCTGAACATAGGCCTCCCCCAATGATCTCCACAATGACCTGTTGGAAGCGGCCTGCATCCAGCGACTTCCTGCGACCTTAGTCAGATCGTCCGTCCACCTTGTAGGCGGGCGTCCGCCAATCCTATGGGCTATGTCGGTAACCTTGGTTCTCCTACGGATCTCCTCATTTCTGATTTGATCTCGTAGGGAAACACCGAGCATAGCCCGCTCCATGGCTCGTTGAGTGACTTTGAGCCTTTTAATGAGGCCCACAGTGAGAGGCCACGTCTCGGTGCCGTATGTCATCACTGGTAACACACAACATTATTTATTCGGTTATGTACAATTTATTATGACGTTTTAAGTCTCTCCTGTAAAATTTGCTCTAGAGGAGTTAATAGGTTTTCAAATTAGGGTATCGATTACTTTATTTTTCTTTGTCCCTTTTAAAACGGCACTGGCTCTTTAGATGTCCCGGTTTATTACAAAAATAACACTTGAGATCTGGACGACTGTCTTTAAAGTTACGAAAATTATTGTTCACATAATTATTACTATATCGGCACTCGCTTTGATAATGTCCAAGTCGGTGACACTTATAACACTTTACACTACTTTTTTTATTTACTTTCTTAGCCACAAACGCCGTAGACGACGATGGCCCGCCTTTTTCTATAATTATTTCTTCCTCTATCAATAATCTGGCTACCAGGTTATCATAGGTCTGCTTGTTATCAGGAGCAGACTCCCATGCCGAGATGAAATGCTTGTAATCTTCTGGTAAGGACATAAGAACCTTGGTGATAATATAATTGACATATTTTCTCCCAGCTGTTTTAACTGATTCTGCATGTCATTTACTTTTGATAAAAACACAGACATCTCTGTTCCTTCTTCAAACTTGAATTGAAAAAATCGTTGTTGCACAATGTGAATGCTAGTTTCAGATTTTTGTTCATACACGCTTAATAATTTCCTCCACATAGTCGCCGCAGTATCGCACGAGATGATATGCAACATGACTTCTTCCGACATCCTCGTAACTATCAGCGTTTGAGCTCGCGCATCCTGGGTTTCCCAAGTATTACGCTGAGTCTCATCTTCAGGTTTTACTGTTGTCCCGTCCACGATTTTGTAAAGACCTTGACCTCGCAACAACACGGATGTTTGGAACTTCCAAATATTCCAATTCCTGGAACCCTCCAGCTTCATGACGTTCTGTTGTCCACTTCCCTGTATCGAATCCATTTCAAAATCTTCCTGTAGCTCTCCTGCCTTGCCCAACGATAGTAGGACAAGTAATTTTCCTTCCCGGTATTACTTAACCTCAAAATGGCGTCAACCTACGCCGCCGGTATTTTTGACTATTAATTTTCACTGCAGTATTTGCAGTCCTTAAGCCTACATTTATTAATCCATGCTAGTTAGTGACCTGGGCCCATAACCAGATGAAATATAGGCTTAATTTAATACGATAAGTTTTTTATTTATAAGCACACAGTCGTTCAGTTACAAGAAAGATCCGCCATTACACTCACATAAAAAGAGAGAAAGAAAAGCAACAAGATACTATCTATCCTACTCTATCTATTACATTGCACTATCTTTATTTTTAACAGTTTCCGATATTGCCTCACCGCCATTGATAGGTTTACATGATGGCCTGAGGCAATACCAATATCAGACATCACAGCTGAGACAGTTGCTCGATCCCTAGTAAGCGGTTGGTTCTCACGGTTTGGATGTCTCAAAGACATTGTAACCGACAGGGGCAGACTATTCGAATCGGCTCTTTTCAAACATTTTTCTAACATATTAGGATTTCAACATAAACGTACCACGGCCTATCACCCTTCATGTAACGGTCTTATCAAAAGATTCCATAGGCAGCTAAAGGCAGCCATTATTTGTCACTCAGATAATAATTGGGTAGAAGCGCTCCCCTTAGTGTTGCTGGGCATAAGATCAGCTTTCAAGGAAGATCTTAAGGCAACTCCCGCCAAAGTGTTATACGGCGAGACACTTAGGTTACCGGGACAAATGTTTCACCCCGAAGCCGACGACACTATTGACATTACTGATTATGTAAACCGTCTTAGGATTTATGCAAAGAGACTACAACCTTTGTCAACGTCACACCACGGTTCCAAACCAGTTTTTATATTCAAAGACTTAACATCATCGAGTCACGTTTTTCTTAGGGATGAAACTGTAGGATCTCTCAAGCCAGCATACACAGGACCATTTGAGGTTTTACAACGACGAGACAAAGCTTTCGAACTGCTCATATATGGCAAGAAAGTTTTGGACTCAGTGGACAGACTCAAACCCGCATACATTTTCGTTGATCCAGACACTAACAATAAAACATCACCCACCAACACTCGCACACCAATCACCAAATAACCTGATTCTGAGGATGATGGTATTGTTCGGACGACCCGGTCAGGTCGCAGGGTCCGTTTCCGAAATTATTATCACCCATAGACATGGTCTCTGGAGGGGGGTGATGTGGCGTAAAATGTTAAGTATTTTAAATTCATAAAATTGTTTATTTATGTTGTATTTTAAAATGGTTAGTAAGAAACGCCGCGCGGTCGCTGCGGTCACGTAGTACCGCGCTCCGCCGCTGTGACGAGTTGCGTCACCGGAGCGCTAGTAGCGCAAGCGCAGCCGAGGCCGGCCGCAGCCGCCGGAGCCGCGCCAGTCGTCCGCCACTACTACGCGACATGCGCACGCTACTGTATTCGTCTTGTGCCCGCTATTCATCGACGCGATCTTTGTAATCTCAGTATAATAATTATTGTAACATTATTACCTTCGTTTCTGTTCTGTGTACATTCTTCTTCACTCCTTCTGTGCTGTAATAAACTTTATTGTGGTGTATCTAGTGTTTATTTTTACTCCTAAAAATCGAACAACAGTTGCCTAACGCCACAACTGCAACCACACGCACACACTACATAACCATAATGCCATTTTTCTTGTTCTTCTTCTGATCGAAATATGATATAATGATATTTGTATTTTATCTCCCATAGTTTCACCTAATCTCCCTAGTAATAAATTGACAACACTGGCCAATGAAACTCATCTTCAAAATAACGAATTAAAAGTTAGTGTTTTCTTCAAATAATAGTGGTTTAACAACAAAGGTTGCCGATGAACAGTGATATTGGTATTATTATACAGTTTTACCACATAATTACGATACAATTCGACAGCACAAACCGGCATAATTAATTATTTTTCGGGAGCACGTTATCCATATGAAGTTCAAATGACACTGAGGTACGTGAGAATCGAGTCTACCCAATTTGGTAGACTTTATTTGGGCCGTGCGGTGAGGTGTGATGTGTCATCTAGACATGTATATAATCTAAGCTGGCAACTTTATTAATGACTATTGCGTACAACAAAATACAGAAATAAAAAAATAACAAAGGTCACTGTCAATTACCAGACCGAGGACTTGTCATTACGCTGTTTGTTGTGACTGGAAGAAACGAGCGAGATTTTAAATTGTTTTATGGAAATAAATGGCGATTTAAAATATAATATACAAATGAGTGAAAAAAAGTTTGTTGCTTTTTAGGGAATCTTGAATGAAATGGATATTGAAGATTATCTAAATCAGTTACAAGGTGGTTAGATCTCAGATGATGGCCTTGATGACCAAGATTCTGACGGTGAAAACTGCGATGCTAATGAAATTATAAGAGTGTTGCAGGAGGAGAATGGTGATGATAATTTGGATGCAACTGCTGACATTGATCCTCCTCTTGTAGAACCAAAAGATCAAGAACCCTCTTAGATATCAACGTCATCTAATTTGCAGTCTTCATCCAGTTTTTTCATTTGACAAAAGAAGCTTGATTTGGAAAAAAGGAATCTGGTGTATGACCCAGATAAAATTACTTTCTTGGGGAATTCTGTTGCTCCAGGTAATATATCAAACCTGTCTAGGTTGTCTTTACTACTCTTTCAGAAGTGTCTACTCCATATCAATGTTTTAACCATTTTATCACTAAAGATTTTATGAAAACCTTAGTAGAGCAGATAAATTTATATATAATACAGACTAATCCCAGTTCATCTGTAACATTTACAGAATATGATTTGTATAAGTTCTTTGGTATATTATTATACATGTCAGTAATCAAATTTCCTAGCACAAGATCATACTGGTCACCAAAGTTTGGATATGAGCCCATTTCTTCAACAATGCCACTGAACAAGTTTGAGAAAATAAAGTTATCATTACATTTCACAAACCAATAGGTTACCCAGAACATGACAGGCTTTATAAAATCCACCCTGTTATCAAGCATCTCAATGAGAGGTTTGCCACAGTGCCAATGAATCAAAGACTTTCTGTGGATGAAAAAATGTGTTCTCTACTAAAATAGGGCACTTTCTAAAACAGTATCTGCCTAAGAAGCTCCATAAATGGGGCTTCAAATTATACAGCCTTGGGCTAAAGTATTAGGCATCTTAACATTTTTTGAATTACGCACAATCCAAGAAGTCCAATTCGAATATATCAATATGATTTCCCCTTTGCTTGAATAGGGTATTTGACTCCATTTTTTTTATTGTATTTATCAAAACGTTTCCACAGCTATGGTCTAACAAACAAAGAAATTTATAAATCCATTCAGAATTAAACAAGTTAGAAACGTTTTATATATTGTAGTGGGGGTAACAGAAAAGAAATTCAAAACCAAGATAGTGACGTCACTAGGGTTATTATACATTACAGTGTGCGGGTGTGAAAGAGACAGCAAGATGTCCCCACTACACCCCCACTCTTTTATTTTAAATGTTAATATTTGCCTTATGTTACAAGCTACTTTAATACTTTTTTGACAACAAGGCTTTATTTTGAACGAATTTGTGTTTGTAAGCGAAATAATACCAAAAATCGATAATAGTCAAATACCCTATTAATGACTGATGACCACCACTGTTCCAATAGTCTGTTTTCTGAAAGTACTATCGAGCAGAGCATTTTGCAACAAATTGAAAATAGTCCTAGAATTTCTTCTATAGGTACCATCGACCATTCTGTTATGCCAAGACTTAAGAGTTGATTTGATATCAGATGAAAGTATGCAAGAAGGTCTGGTACCATACAAAGTTAATTCTGAGTCTGAAACTGACTGTATAAAACCATATAAGTTCGTTTGATATTGAAAGAAAATTATGTTTTTAATTAAGGACATAAAGACAGAACCTAATTTTTGTTAATTTTTAAGGATATTCTTTTGTTTTGTTAGTTGCCAGTTCAGGAACATATAAAACATTGTTAAATAGGATCTTTTTCACATGACCTTTATCATTAAAAGTGTCCAAGCTTACTTGTCCTGAGGATTGCACAGATAACTCCTTGTTATCCGCAACTCTTATTTTCCTTATTGGAGAGGTTGACTTATTCTGAAGCAAATCCTTGTGTTTGGTCATGTGCGAGGTTGCACCTGAGTCCACATACCAGGCATTATTTTGTGAGGATGATGCTACAAATACAGCAGCATATGACGAACTACTTGGTTTCTGTGTGTCTTTAGTTTTAGATTTGCATTCTGAACTCTTATGGCCATATTTATTGCGAGTATAGCATCTAGGTCCTTTTGATGGCTTCTTATGGTACAAAGCCGAGTTTATTAAAGTCATGTTTCTTCCACTTAACGTGACTTCATTATTACAGCCCATGGATCAAGGCGTTATTGACACTTTCAAACAATATTATAGAAAAGAATTGTTATGTAAGTTACTTTTAGAAAAAGAAGAAAACCTGATAAGAAATCATAAAAAGATTGATTTAAAAGACGCGTCCTATATGTTCGGAGCAGCATGGGACAGTGAAAAAGAACAAAACTTGAAAAAAAGCGTGGAATAGAGTTTTGGGTATAGAGGAAGATCCTCAAATTGGATGTGTAAATGAGAAACACGAAGATGTATCTCAAATTATAGACATCCTAAAAATCTCGATTGCCACAAACGTGATGAAGGACAGGTTCGAGAATGGATGGATATCGACGATGAAGATCCGGGGTACCAAATTATGCAGGATAGCGAAATTTTAGACCTCATGACTAATAAGGCTGACACCATCACTAGCACCACATCAACTACAAGTTCAGCTAATGAAGATGAAAACCTAGTTAGTGCTTCTGAAGCGTTTACTTGCTTAGATATTGCCTTGCGCTGGTTTGAAACACAGGCCGAGAGCGACCAGTATCAAATATTTCTCAAAAAAATATTTCTCGTCTTGCTTCGGCAGACGAAGATTCAAGATTTTTTAAAGTATTAATTGTAATTAGTAAAGACTAGTTTACTACAAATTGTCTGCACTTTTTTTTTGTTTATTTCTTATTTGTCATTAAAGATATTCATAAATGTAAATAATATGGTTTTCATTTACCTATACGTAAATTTGTATGGCTGAATCCAATATACATACACTCATATGCTATTTCAGCAAGACCGGAGAGTAGCAGTGTGCTAGTATGTTTCTGAGCTTATGTGCGGTATCTATTATTTTGCTTACATATTCCTCTACACTTTGAAATTCATTGAGCGATGTATTACACAGGTCACGCAGCAGTCCTACTCGGCGTGTCAGCCCAGAATCGTCGAACACTGACGACAATTTCTCCCATACTTATATGATGGCCTTTTATGATGGCCTCGTATTTCTCTTCAAATCCAGATTTTACGTCTGCTGAACTCAGAGGAGTAAAGGCTGCGAGGTAAATTAGTTACAGTAGATATGTATGTCGGCGAGGCTGCATTAAAAACGATTATAGATGTCGCTATTCATTTATTGACGAGACTACATTAAAACGATAATAGATGTCGTTGTTAATATATCGGCGAAACTGCATTAAAGCGATCATAGATGTCGTTATTTGCTATTACAAAGCGTCAAATGCTGTCTCTGGGAAGAGGAGATGGTGTTTGAGTGAGGTCCGTGTGCGGTTCCGGTAGTCAAAAATATTTTAATAAGAACTTTTATTTTTGATACGTCAAGAAATATACTGACGATTGTGGGTAGTGTACGGAATAGGTCGACAGGTAGGCGGCCATTATTATTCTTGTGAGGACACTCGGCGGAATCGTGCGCGGAACTCGCTGCGCTGTACTCAGGATGCAAAGTGGTGATAAAAGTGACGGCGATGGTTCTTGTGACCGCTACGTGGACGCCCCTTCTCCGACATCAGAAGTGGGACATAACCAACACGACCCACATGGTGACGGTGAAAGCAACGAAAAATGGCAGCGTTTGTTGGAGGCGCAGAATCGCAATTTTATGGCGTTATTGGAGGCTATGAAAACCCCTCAACGTAACGAAGCGATGCATTTACCTGATTTCGATCCGGATACGCACGGCGATGCACGTGCATGGATTACTACAGCGAGCATGTGTATGGAGGAGCGACAATTGCAGGGTGCTTCCCTCGTTATTGCTCTCAGCAAGGCTCTAAAAGGACAAGCATCGGCGTGGCTTTCACAAGTGGCTTTTCCTGGAATGACATGGGCCGAATTTAAAGCGCTATTTATCGCAAGGTATGACTGTCATGATACCCCCGCCGCGTTTCTAATAAATTTAAATAACACAAAACCAAAAGATGGTGAATCACTGGCATCGTACGCGGCCACAATGTTGACATCAATAATGGCAAGATGGAGAAATATGACGACGGAGGAAATAGCCGTTTCGAGTGTTCTCGCGCATCTCTCACAATTCGAAACGCGTGTTCAACGTTTGGCATTTACAACTGAAATTGCGTCACGGGGCAAGATGATACAGGAGCTGCAGGCGATGTCATTTTTGAAGAGAAAACCTAACGTTGTTGAAGAACCTGACATGAAACGATTTAAGAGCTCCATGGCTGGCACTTCAACTGCTATCAAGTGCTTCAATTGTGGTAAGACGGGACACAAGTCTATGCAGTGCAAGTTGAAACGCATTCCAAGTACATCAAGGGAAGTGCGACATCCGGCAACTTCATCCTCACATACCGTGACTTGCTTTAACTGCCGAGATGTTGGACACTATGCGAAGAATTGTCCCAAGCTGAGTAACGCGTCTTCATGCGCCGGCCATGCTGGTGCACCTGCTGTGAAGAGGGTGGACCTGTGCGAAGTTGCAGCACCGCGTGGAAGGTTGAGTCACTCAGGTGAGCAGTTTTCGTTTTGCTACGACTCGGGTTTGGAATGTTCGTTGATAAAAGAAACGATTTCTTGTAAATTTAAGGGCAAGCGATCATATGAGACCGTGACTATGACTGGTATAGGACAAGCTAGGGTAAATAGCACCGTGTAGATTCTTGTTGTGGTTGAGATTGATGATATTTGCTTTGAGATTTTATTTCATGTGTTATCTGACCGTTACCTGCGACATGATATAATGATAGGTCGTGAAATATTATCACAAGGACTGACAGTCAACATGACTTTTGATCGAATACAAATTGAAAAAGTAAAGACTGTTTATACATGTGCTTCAGATGACTCGACTAGAACAGTAACAAGTCGTTCTAGTGCTTGCTCTACATTGGATGCCACAATCATGACGTCATCCATGTAGACAACCACAAAGGAATTCGTAAGGTCACCAAGAGCTTGAACGATAGCTCTTTGAAAGACGGATGGGGCGTTTCGTAACCCAAACGGCATAGCAACATATTCAAATTGATCTTCAGGGGTAACGAAGGCAGTGCGCTCGATCGAATCCTGTTGAATGGGGATCTGGTGGAACCCAGAAGCCATATCTAAGGTTGTGAAGAAACAACCATCGTGCAAACGAGCAATTTGATCCGATATCAAGGGCAATGGGAATCGATCAGGTACCGTGTTACAGCCCAACCACTCATCGAAGAAGGTGTCCCAATGCATCTTTCCTTTGACAACTTTTTTATGAACTGCTTCAATACCTTTACGATCACGGTATATACAGTACGGCCACAGCCAGAAATGATAGAATAGGAATGCCAGTTCTTGTGAAAAAGCCATCTGCTGTGAAGAATGTTGAAAATATCATGAAACGACAAAATATAAAACTAAAAAGATTACAAAAAGGCGAATACAAATGGAGAGTCCGGAATAATGTTGGATTTGTCATCTGGAAGGACACAAAACTAGTGACTGTGCTGAGCACAGCTTTTCATCCTAAGGAAAAGGGCACATGCAGACGTACACAAAAAGATGGGAAGAAGAAACCTTATCCTTGTCCACGCTCAGTACTTGAATATTCTAAGCGAATGGGCGGTGTTGATAGGTTTGACCAGCAAAAAGCTGCTTACGATGTCGCTCGTCGAAGCAAGAAATGGTGGAAGAGACTGTTCTATTTCTTGGTAGATGTAGCTATCACAAATGCGTATATATTGTACTCAAATAATTCACGTGTGCACAATCCCATGAGACAAAAGATGTTCAGGATTACGCTTGCTAGGGAACTTGTCAACAATCTTACATTTCGGAAGCGCAAGTTTTCGGTTGGCCCCAAATTCTTGGCAAAGAGGAAGAAAACTAGAACAGAAATTGATTCTCATCAAAAAAAAGTGTTTGGTGTACCTGAAGAGATACGGTTTTCCAATCTTGGAGAACACTTCCCAGAGGCGATATCGACATACAGGCGCTGTCGACTGTGCAGCAGTGCAACAAATAACAAACGGTCCAATATTCAATGCGACAGATGCGAGGTTTCGCTCTGTGCTATTCCTTGTTTCAAAGAATTTCACACGAATCAGCCCAGTGCTAGCCAGTAGTGGCAACAATATTGCCACCATAAGTTTTTTTTAGAAAAAAAAATTTTTTTCGATGCCAATCTTTTCTAATAAAGTATGTCTCTAGCCTATTTGAGTTTCATTACAATCGGATGGCTGGTGCCTTCTACCAGTTAAAGGGTAAAAGGGCAAAGTAGTGGCAGAACAGCTGCGATCAATATAGTTCGCTCAAATAGAGGTCCTAGTCATATGTGCAGAAACATTTTCGAACCACTTGGATGCTTACAATTATTTATTACGAAAGAAATCATTCAAGAAATTGTTCAGTGGACCAATGTAGAGATATCGAAAAAACTTTCTAATACTATGACTAGTTTGACATTTGCAGACACAAATGCAACTGAAATCGAAGCTTTCATAGGACTGCTTACTTTGAGCGCTGCGATGAAAGATAATCATTTATCAACAGTTGAGCTGTTTGATAGTTCATTTACTGGCTCAAGATATGTGGCAGTAATGAGTAGAGATAGGTTTGACTTTATTGTCAGGTGTCTCAGAATGGACGCCAAAACTTTACGTCCTGATCGTCGCCAGCAAGGTTTGGGATATGTTGATAGCTCAATGCAAAATGAATTATTCCCCAGGAAGTAATGTGACTATTGATGAACAATTACTTGGTTTTCGTGGTATATGTCCATTTAGGATGTACATACCAAATAAACCAGATAAGTATGGTATAAAGATTCCAATGATGTGCGATAGTGGGACCTATTATATGATAAATGCTTTGCAATACATTGGAAAAGCTACGAATACAAATGGTTTGCCGCAAGGAGAATATTACTTGAAAGAGTTATCTCAGCCAGTTCATGGTTTCATTGCGCACTTTCAGGCCCTGCGAGAGCCTCTGAGAACACAATTTCTTCAGAAGCTGGAACAGTACTAGAAACACATATATAACCATATCGATCAGGTTGTTTTCTCATACGCTTTCTAGGCAATACTGACTCCTGCTCCGGGATTGATGTTATCTGAACTTCTTGTGTCAAGTCATCTGTAGTTGGAGATTTAGTCAGTGATTCACTCTCATCCTCATACACAGAAGAATCTGAATGATAGTCATCGGGTTCTAAAATATTCTGTGATGTTTCCCCCACTGAATCTGTAATAACCTTCTCCTGTAGGCCAACTGCAGGTGTCTCTTCATTAGGAATCCAGATAGCTAACTCCTGATTGTTTTCTTCACTATCTAATTCTTCTTCCATAAAGATAACATCCCTGCTGGTAACAAGATTGTTCTTGACAGGATTGTATAGCCTGTAGCCCTTAACATTTTCACTATAGCCAACTAATATGTGCTCTGCAGATTTCTTATCCCATTTCAAACAACGTTCCTTAGGGATATGTACCATCATGACTTTACATCCGAACAAACGTATGTGGATTAGGTCTGGTTTTCTTCCATACCACAATTCATATGGAGTTTTCTGAAGTCCCGATGCAATGGATCTATTTTTTACATAGACAGCAGTGTTTGCTGCTTCTGCCCAAAATGTTTTTTCCAGCTTTGCATCATACAGTAGAGCCTAGAGTAGCCTTCTCAACAACAGTACGGTTTGCTCGCTCACACAGGCCATTCTGTTCAGGTGTATAACTATTCGATCTTTGACGAATTATGCCCACTTGCTTTAAATAATCCTCAAACTCTTTTATTTGTGCACTCTAGTCCATTATCTAACCTTAATATTTTAATTTTCTTATTTAACTGATTTTCAACCATTGTTTTAGATATCTTGAAATGAGTAAATGGTTCACTTTTCTTCCGAAGAAAGTATATAAATGTCATCCTGCTAAAATCATCGACAAATAGTATAAAATATTTAGCACCACTCAATGAATGGGTTTCCATCGGACCACAAACGTCTGTATAGATTCTATGTAGCGTCTCTGTACTTCTTTCACCTACATGTGTAAAGGGTAATCTTTCCTGCTTCCTTTCGCAACAAGTTATACACTGAGACTTGGTTATGTCAAAATTGTTTTCATATGACATACCTTCCACCATATTTCTCATTTTATTCATGTCCTGGCTATTCATGTGTGCCAGCCTTCTGTGCCATAGTTTACCAGTTACTGTGGGTGCAGCCAACATAGAACTTCGTGTGTGCAGTCTAAGCTTATATACACCATCTGACAAATCAGCTGTGGCTACCAGAACATTGCTTTTGTTTCGTATATTTCCATTTTTAATAAGTTCACTTACGGATAATAAGTTTGTTGTTTAACTAGGCACGCATAACACATCTTT
The DNA here is from genome assembly GCA_023078785.2 of Hyles euphorbiae. NCBI lineage: Eukaryota > Metazoa > Arthropoda > Insecta > Lepidoptera > Sphingidae > Hyles > Hyles euphorbiae. The sequence goes on from CM041042.1 coordinate 3,909,150, forward strand.
CACAGTAATGTCGAAATTTAAATCAGACACAATGTCGACGTCTCCGGAACAAACAACTTGTACTTTTGATTCATTTGCTACCACAATTTCAGGTAAGCTTGGTGTATTGTTCGTATTTCTTATCCAAGATTCATTCGCCGTCGTGTGAGCGCTCGCGCCAGAATCTACGTACCACTCTGTTTTGTTAAACTTTCCATTCAGGAAAACGACATTAAATACATATTTGTTATTATTTTTCTTCAATAACGGGCACTGATTTCGATAATGACCATCTCCATTCTTCATTCATTATTTAATGTATCCGGTATGTATCCCTATCATTTCCAACGGGTAAATAATATCGTCCTTGCTGACTATGAACCAAGATCACTGTTTTTTGTTTTATTTTAATTGGGTATTACAAAGCCTAAATTGTAATATTTTGTGGACTGATGAAGCTACTTTTATGCGGATCGGATTATTTAATATCCACAACGAACATTAGTGGAGCGTCAGTGGTCGTAACCCGCATGTAACGCGCAGAGAGTGCTTTCAAGTACGACTTAGTGTGAATGTGTGGGCTGGGGTTATTATGACTGTGTCATTGGGCCCTATTTTATTGAGAGCAGATTAACTGGGAGACGGTACCTAGACATTCTTTCGTCTGTAGTGACCGAATCGTTGGAAGATGTACCAGTGTCAAACTTAGCCGGCATGTGCTTCCAACAGGATGGGTCCCCGGCTCAATACTACAGTGAAGTACGTACGTACCTAGATCGGGAGTTCGAAGATCGCTGGATCGGACGCGAAAGACCCGTACCATGGCCGGCAAGGTCACCTGATCTTACCCCACTAGACTTATATGTTTATTTGAATTCTTATTGCAATTCCATACTAGATGTTTTAGCCGTGCAGAACCGTCTTAGTGAAACTATGAAAGCATTAAAAGAGTAATTTTAATGCTTTTTAAAGAAAAAAATTTCACTTTTTAAATGAATATCTATACTGTCAAAAACCTATAGCCGAAACTATTCAAAGCCTGAAAAGGGAAAAAGATACTTATTATGATTGTCAGTTACCTGAGTTACTAAGAATTCAACATATCATGAAGGGTCTCAGGTTAGAAAATCTAAAATACCGCATTTCTCTCCTTGATGTAATAGAAGAAAACCTAAATAGACATTGTAAAAAGTGTTTTGCAGCTGGAGCCTATAGCAAATTATGCAATTTTAGCCTCAGTGTCACATCCGTTCTTTAAAATGAAATGGTATAGGTAGCCAGCACCAGCGCAACTTCCCAGCCAGATTTAGCTGCGTAAATTGCCAAGCTGACGCTGGAGGTCCAGGAATTGAGACGGCGAGGCAGGCGGAATTATCTATAATTATCTTAAATACTAACTATCAATACACACATGACTCCGAAAAGTCAGAGGTGTGCCCTGGGATTTGAACCCGCGACCACCGTGAACATGTTGGCAGCCGCGTCTGGTCCGTTTACCAACAGGCCACCACGCACTAACAGGCCACCACGCACTCGCACATCGGAGTCATGTGTGTATTGATAGTCAATCACCACGCACTAAAACGGTGAAGTAAAACATCGTGAGGAAACCTGCATACCATAGCGATTCATAAGAATTTATATGGTATGTAAGTACGCCAACCCGCACTAGGCCAGCGTGGTGGACTATATGGCCTAACCACTCTCGATTGTAGAGTAGGCCCGTGCCCTGCAGTGGGACGTATATGGGCTGATCCAGAATCTTAAATACTAAAGACTTTGAACCTTTACACGGAAGTGTAGCTTTAATATCATCGCAGAGTTACGCTCGAGGTGTGGCTTCAACAGCGACTTGTAAGTAATTCTCAGAATATATCCATTAGAAAAAAACCGCTCCGCGTGGACTCGCCATCAGAACATACTTATCAAGTGCCTACACGGCGTCGTTCTCTAACGCCGTGGCAAAGGAAAACAAAGAGGTCTATGACGGAGTTCGAATCTAAATTTTTGAAAATTATAGAAACGAATTCTAAGACTTCATCTACAACATCTACGTCGTCTACGGGTCTTAAAGATGATGATTTCAGTTTTTTTTCAATTCATTTGCGCCTATTATTAACGACTTCGATAATTATAAAAAAATGGTATTCCAAACTGCACACTGATCTTCTAAATATGTCAACGAGCGATGTGGAAACGTCTTTGGACAGCTGGCAACACTAATTTGTAACGAATATATTATCAAAAAATATATTAAAATGAAGAATTTCTTTTTTCAATTTCACTTTCATTGTTTAATTTTTTTTTATTTACATATCGACGCTTGAAAGGCAAACATAACTAAGCGACAAAAATACGTAAAATGAGTTTTAACTATCATTGGAATTGTCAGATTATTCTGCGTCATTTAGTTTACGTTTCAGCGTTCTACGAAGTGCTATAGCACTTCTTGACAAAGATGACTTTACTTGATTAAATTTACTGACTACAGACTCGTAATTAGAAATGTTAATTCATAATTAATTAATTCTTCTTTTACACCCGACCCATCAGGTGTGCCACAAGGCTCCCATTTGGGACCTTTGCTTCTAATATATTTTTAAATGATATTTCCAATTTGATTCGCTCGCTAGCTGTCAAACAGTGAAGTCGATATAAGCTAATTTCTATAAAATCATTAAGTACCTACAATAAATTAAAAAAAATGCCTAAATGTGATAATTGTGATAAAAATATAACGAAAAAAGTGCCGGGAATTGAATGCAACAAGTGCGGAAAAATAGTGCATGCAAATCAAGCTTGCACAGATCTATCAGCCAAACAACTCTCAGCTTTGCGTAATGCAGATAATATTGGATGGACTTGCGAGGAGTGTCGTACAGATTCACCTCATAGAAAATCATTTATAGTTCCAGACGAAGATTACGAAGATGACGAAGTTAACAGCAAGATGGAAGGAGGTGATTCTATTGTAATAAATAAACTACTCCATGACATATCAATAGAAGTTAAAAAAGCAGTCAAGAAAGAATTGTCCTATTTAAACGAATCTTTAAGTTTTTGTTGTAATAAGATGGATAGTATAAATGACGCATTAGAAATCATTAAGAATAAAGTATGTGATCTGGAGAAAAAAAATATTTTTCTAACTAATCAAAACTCACACCTATCATTAAAAATAGAAGCCTTAGAGCAAAAATTTGCGGATATGGAACAAAAACATTTGGACAATGTTATTGAAGTTACTGGGTTGCCCGAAGATATAAACGAAGATCTGGAAATGTTCTCAACAAATCTAGCCATGAAACTAAACACAGATAGAAGCCAAATTTATAATGTAAAAAGACTAAAGGGTAGACACGGAAAAGAAGGTGTGATTCAAATACTATTAAAACAAGGCGAAGCTAATAAGTGGATTCAATCTGCGCGAAAAGAATATATAACAGTCAAAGACGTAGTGCAAACCCCAAATTCTAATGAAACAGCAAAGTCAAAAATCTTTATTCGGCGTGCTCTTACGAAAACCAATAAAACCCTTCTGTGGCAAACCAAACAGGCACTAAAGGATACCTGCAAGTACATTTGGTTTCAGGATGGAAGAATTTTGGTCCGTAAAACTGACAGCGAAAAACCGAGGATTATAAGAAATGTCACTGATATTGAAAATATATCACAGCAGGATAGTCAAACTCGATAATAGTAAACCTTGTTAAAGTCTCAGTAGAAATAGGCCAAACACCAGAAATTATAGAAATATTTAACTGTACTAACATTGATAACTTTCACTCTTATCTACCTAATAAAAAACAAACTTTAAATATTGTGCATATTAACATACGATCGATAATTAAAAACTTCAACCTAATCTTACAACTAATATTCTCTTCTAAAGAGCAAATAGATGTAATTGTGTTAACGGAAGTGGGTATATCTACTAGTAGTAATCTAGTCCAGTTATTCAGTATAAATGGCTATAGTATGTATAGTGCACTTCGTGAACAACGACGTGGTGGAGGTGTCATGATGTATGTAAAAAATAATCATAAATTTATAACTATTACTAATCATGTATTGAAACACTGTGAATCTATAATTGGCACACTATCTACATCACATCACTACACAGCTGTTATATGCGCATTATATAGGCCTCCTAAAGAAGGCAGACATCCATTTATAAACGAATTGAAACTGTTATTATGTAAAAACTTCTCTAAACACACAGACATCTACGCATTAGGCGACATCAACATAGATTTAAAATCACATAATAACATACGCGAATACTACATAAGTTCTATGGCAGAGTGTGGCCTAACGAGTGCGATATCTGACTTTACAAGGATAGAAAAACGTGGTAATATTATTACGAAAAGCTGTATCGATCATATATTCGTTAGAGCGCGCTCGTTGGACCTTTACTCTGCGGCACTCGGAACTGTACTAGCTGACCACCGCATGACGACGTTGTCGTGCATAGGGATAGATAAAAGAAATAATGTACAGGATGGTGTAAGACATAAACAAATTTTAAATTATGATAAATTGAAAGAAGCCCTATATTCTATAAATTGGGAAGTAACATCCAAAATGGAATGCCCAATAGAAATCTACAATTTTATAAAACGCAACTTTGATTCATGTTATGATATATCTAAACAAAATATAAAGATTAACCAAAACAGCAAACGTAATAAAGAAAGGTGGATAAATAATAAAATTGTTGATATATGTAATAAAAGGGACACGCTATTTCTAAAATGGAAGCGAGATAAAAATAATAAAATTCTTAGATTAGAATTCAACAAATTTCGAAATAAAACCCATAAAGTGATAGAAAGGGCTAGGAATAATTATTACTATAACCTAATAAATGAAAGCCGTCATAATGTAAAACAAATGTGGGATATACTGAATTCTTTAACGGGCAAAGTCTGCAAATCAATTGATGATGTTATAATACAGGCTTTTAAGAAAAATAATATAAAATCAAAATGTATAGCTAATAACTTTGGCAGAGAATTTATTGCGAACGTTAAAAAAATTATACCCGACTGTAAAAATAAATTAATTATAGACACTGAACACGTTTCTTCACAAAATAAATCTATACTGATACGTAAAGCCACTAATAAAAACATTAACAATATAATTAAAAACCTAAACCCTAAAAAAGCTGCAGGAATAGATGGCATTCGGAGTATAGATGTAAAGCTTTTGTGTAATAAAATAACCGACGTTATTGTAAGATTAGTAAACACATGTATACAAAAAGGGTTATATCCACAGCAACTGAAAACTGGAATCGTTAGACCTATTTACAAGACTGGATCGCATTGTGAGTATCAAAATTATAGACCGATTACAATCCTACCAGTTATTGATAAGATAGTTGAAAAGTATGTATGCCAACAAATCCAGAACTTCTACACAAAACACGAAATTCTCTCTAATACTCAATATGGCTTTCAACCACAAAAATCTACATCAGGCCTATTATCAAAATTCACAGACGAAGTTAATATACACCTTGCGAATAAAAAACACGTTATCTTACTTTTCATTGATTTCAGCAAGGCGTTTGACACTCTCAGGCACGATATTTTGTTATCAAAATTAAATAATACTGGGATCCGGGGCCCTGTACTTAAATGGTGCGAGGAATACCTCAAGAACAGAACCTTTCGTGTAAAAGTTGACAGCGAACTTAGTGATGAATTTTTGGTAGAAACTGGTACGGCACAAGGATCAGTTTTAGGTCCTTTACATTACTTAGCATATGTCAATGATATGAGTAATGTAATAAAGAATTGTTCTATATTTCAATATGCTGACGATACATGTCTTGTCACAGCTTCAAAAGATATCTCTATAGCGGAACAGAGGATACAACACGATTTTACGAACATGTGTAAATGGTCCCATGATGTGGGATTGGTGATTAACGCGAGAAAAACTAAAGTTATCCATGTACGTTCTAATCGTTTATTACATTCTGATAAACCACTAAACATACTTGCCCATAATCACCAATGTCTGCATGATATGCAAACATCGGCAAATAGTCATAAGAAATGTAGCTGTGAACCACTAGAACAAGTCACTGAATATAAATATTTAGGACTAATAGTTGATAACAGATTTAACTGGGGACAACACATTAATAAAATCTGTGATAAATTAAGAGCATTGCTGGCAAAGTTTGCTGTTATCAAGTATAAAATCCCATTTAAAATATTACTACTTTTGTATAATTCCCTTTTTGAATCTCATATTTTATACGGCTTAACTAGTTATGGCAGAACATTTAATAGTTATCTAGATAAAATATATAGTTTACAACTAAGAATTCTAAAATTAATCGTGCCCAATAAAATTAAAAAGTCTATATATAGCAAAAATAATGTTATGGGTTTGTTTAAATATTGTAAAATACTACCTGTATTTACAAAAGTTAAAATGATGTTACTTATTGAACAGTTTCATAATAAAAATATCCAAATTAAATTATCAAACAAGAACACCACGAGGGCAATAGCTAAATCTAAATTAAAGGTGCCGAAATTTAAAAATTACTACGGAAGACGAACTCATGCCTATTTAATACCTACTTATATGAATGAACTACCTTTAGAAATAAGAAATGAATTAACGGAGAAAAATTGTAAATATAAATACAAGAGATATTTTCACAATATATTACAAACAAATCCGGACAAACTACTAACATAGCATATGTACATATGTGAACATGGATTAATTCATATATCATGTAAATTAATATTAATTAAAATAATCGAAGTTAAACATTAAGAACTTAATAAATATTCGGTTATAACGTCCTGTATAATGTATAGCATTTGATGCGGCCGAGCCGTTCGCTTACTTGAAATCGGTTACCGACTAAAAAGTTAGCGACATTGTAACATTAGAGTTACTTCTAAGTATGTGCATCAGAATAATTTTTGCGTACCCTCAAACGGTTTTGTTGTATTGTTTTACGATATGTTGTTTTCATTTTTAAAATACCATTTTAAACTACTAGTAGGAAATAAAAACTTGTGCAATACTGAGGTTTGTAATGAAATATCTATAAATAGAATTTAAAGATAAATCTATAAACCTATTATATAACGTTAGTCTTTAATCATATTGGTTTGTATAAATTGGCTTATATTATTAATGATTAAGAGTGTCTCAGTATCCCGACAAACCTGTAAATGGTTTTTGTGATACTTAAATATGTGTATTTGTATTTTTATTTTAAGTGATAAATAAATTGAATTGAAAATTGAAAAAAATTAATTTGATAACTATACGCCGATGATATGAAGATTTATAAGATCATTAAATCTGTCGATGACTGTTTGCATTTACAAATGGATTTGAATAAATTATCTGGATATTGTGATACTAACAAATTATTTTTAAATGTTGATAAGTGTAACATAATTACTTATTCTCGTAAACAATCAAATATTAATTATGAGTATAACATCAACGGAGTGTTGATTAATAGAGTTATAACTATCAGAGATCTTGGTTATGTACATATTAATAACATTGATACTATAGCTTATCGTCAATTAGTTTTTATTCTTAGAGTGGGCAGAGACTTTAAAAAAGCCTTTGTCCGTTCTATCTTAGAATACGCTTCAGTTGTTTGGAATCCGTATTATAATGACATAATATGTTAACCAAATTGAAAGTATACAATATAAATTTATGAAACATTTGAATTATCGCTTCAATTGTCCAGCTCAACCCGAATCTTCTATAATGTCATTAGTTGATCGAAGAAATATACGCGATCAAATTTTCCTTTTCAGAATTATCCATAACCTTATTGACTCTCCGTATATTGTGAGTAAAAAAATATTTAAATGTCCCCGAATAAATTCACGAAATAGATCAGTTTTTCAACCCTCTACAGCTCGTACCAATACCAGTACCAATATGGATGTAATTCATTCACTCGAAGAGCTTGCAATAACAATAATAAAAACTTCTCCGATATCGACATATTCTTTTTATAGAGTAATAAACTTTAAAGTTCACTTATTAATTCAATTGAATCCAAATTGTAGTATATTATAGTTGTCTCCTACATTAACCATTCATTAATTTATGTTTTAAATTGAAATTTGATTATATGTTATTGTACTTTTTTTATATTATTGTAGTTAACATTTGTTTGAGATGTTATAAATTTGTTTAGTTTTTTTTATTGTATTATTTACTGTAGCACAGCGGCATCTCGTTTCGTTTGCTTTTAATTTTAGTTTTGCTTTGTACACTTGCTTTGTTTATATGTATCTTTATATTTTAAACTAATAGAAATTTCAAAAGCATAATTATTGATTATGTGCAATTGTTTTAAGTTTAATAAAATCTGCGTATAAGATATTAACACGTGTTCGTGTTGTTTGAGATCATCCTTGGGAGAGAGGGGTAAAATCAGTCACCCTTAGGTCATAGGGGTAACGGACCTAAAAAGATTAGGATCCACGGAGATAACTGGTCAGAAGGTCAAGAAGTAATGTCAGAAGATGATTTACCAGCGGGAAGAAAAAAAGTAAAAAAAATCAAAAGACAAACTAAACAAACACAAGATACTGATGAAATAGTCGGCGAATCTGCTAGGGTATTTAAAAAAACAAATGTTAGAAATGAAAGATCTAAAAAAAGAAATTCTGGCCTAGAATATAGTACTACTAAAAAAGGTGTTATTGTACAAGCAAAAACTATACAGGCTAATCCTTGCTTTGGCAAGAAATGTGGCAATGACTATGGATCTGTGCCTGAAGAAAGAAGGCTGATTTGAATTCTTTTGGAAACTTGATAAAGTACGTCGCCGTGATTGGTTGGTCTCTATGACTCAAGAAGAAAATATTAAACGAAAAAGAACAGATTCTGACAAGCGCAACTTTACCATTAAATATTTTATAAATGAGGGAGAAGGTAAGATATGTTTGCCAACAGTTTTGAGCAACCACTTTGAATATTTCTGATAAAACAATTTATAGTATTATGAAAAACGCTGCTTGGGGATGTGCTAAAGAACATATGAGAGGAAGATATGAATCGCCTAATAAAACTAAGGAAACCACTATAGAATCCGTAAAGATATTTATTAAAGAATTACCAACTGTACCTTCGCACTATTGTCTTCAAGATTCAAGTAGAGTTTACCTTTCTCAAGAATTTAAGAATGTCTCCAATTTGTATAAACTTTACAAAAAACACTATGTGGATCAGGGCATGGATGTAGTAAGTGAGAGAATTTTTTGTAAAATATTCCAAGATGACTTTAACCTTAGGATGGTAACAGTGGTGCACCATCACCCCACGCGAACAATCACGCGCCGATTTATAGAAAACTATTTGCCGTGTCGCTCTAGCATTTCGTGTATTCTCTGGTCGTACCGTGAGCTGTCAGTACCCGCTGCACGGTGGGAGCGGCGACACGTTGATTTCGTGCTGCAGGTACGTGTGGGGGTGCTGCGTCACCCCTGTTACTATTTACGTCGGTATTATTTAATGTTACTGTATTTTTTTGTTTCGTTCATTTTAGTTAATTATGGCGTTTCGTAATGATGAAGAGCTAGATCGATATTTGAGTAATATTGCTGATGATTCTGAGAGTGAAACAGAGCCTTTGGAGACCGAAGGAGCTTCTGAAAATGAAAATAACGTCACCGTGCATTCCGAAAGAGATGACATTGTTTCAGGCTCAGACGATGACGACGATGTGCCTTTGTCACATTTTGAAGGAAGCGTTCTGAGAGATAAGAATAATATTTGGTCTGCTACTGCGCCATCATCAAGCAGAACACCTCAGCGTAATATAGTAAACATCCAAATATATGTGCAAATCAATTCTTATATTGAAACAGAAAAAGATGCTTTTATGACTTTGTTTTCTAAACCTCTCGACATAGTTCTAACATATACGAATCAAGAAATTGAGAGCCGTGCTCCAAAATATAAAGATCAACGTTTTACTCATAAAAAAGACAAAACAGAGATAGAGGCACTCATAGGTTTACTATTTTATGCTGCGGTAAACAAAGATAGCAAGAAAAGTTCAACTGAAATGTGGGCGCCAACGAGTACCCCTGTTTATAAGTCAATAATATCCGAAAGTCGATTTAATTTTCTTCTACTTTGCCTAAGATTTGATAATAAGTATAGTGATAAATAAGTATCAAAATAATTTAAATAGTGACATCTAGTAGGATGTACGTTAGACTAGTTTATAATATAGATTCTAGATATTATGAGACATAAAAATAAAAATATTTTCAGTCTGTGGCGAGCACTCGTGTAGTTTTATTACACGACGGTTACGAAAAAAATATAGAAATACTTTGAATAATGGCTGGTAGTTATATCATAAATGTTCCAAAACTCAGGGGTCGTGAGAATTAAGATGAGTGGGCATTCGCAGCCGAAAATTTTTTAATTTTGGAAGGCATCGATATCAACAAACAAGAAGCCGGCGATGGCGAGCATGCAGTTAGCGGTGACGATCAAAAGGCATAAGCTAAATTGGCAATGACAATAGATTCGTCCTTATATGTCCATACAAAGAATGAAAAAAAACCGCTCTAGGCAATATGGAAGAAACTCAAGAAAATCTTCGGTCATCAGTGTGACTAGCCCAATCAGCATCACAATAGCCTGTAATGTTGCTTTCTGAGTTTCCATCATATGTCAATTTATAATCAACGGTGGCTTTTAAATATCTTAAGACAGTGCATATGCAGTGGGTTGACCATTGTACCGACTTAATGAATTTACAATGTACGTTATGTCAGGTCTTGTCCCTTGTGATAAATACAGGCAACCAATGGCTTCTTGATAAGGTATGTTTCTTAATATTTGTTGCTCACTTTCGGATCTATAAAACATTAGTCTTTTGTGCATTCACTGTACCCAACAAAGATTAGCTGTCGAGAGTTTTCGTCAAATTTTTTACAAACTTTGGGTATGTGCACCATAGCAGGACAACCAAATATTTTCATGTTGCTCAAGTCTGGCTTTTGGCCGGTCCATACTTCCTGGGGTGTAATATCTGACAAAGCGTGTGTGGGCGAGCGGTTTATTATGTATGCTGCAGATGTTACAGCTTCTGCCCAAAAAATCTTTGGTAAATCAGCATTAAATATCATGCACTTTGCTCGTTCCAACCAATGTTCGGTTCATTCGCTCGCTCAGACCATTCTGTTGCGGCGTGTAAGGATTGGAAGTCTGATGCAATATTCCATTTTTCTTTAAATAATCAGTGAAGTTTTTATTAACATGCTCCGATCCATTGTCGCTGCGTAAAATTTTCATTTTTGTATTTAACTCATTTTCTACTCGGTAAGCAAATTTGTCAATATTGTACGTTAGTTTCAAATATCAGTGGTTATATTATTATAATTATATTCTAAATAAATTTATATATTTGTTGTATTGGAAATGACTCAAATAGGAAAAGGTACTCGTGCCATTAACTGGACTGAAGAAGAAAACGTAAGCAAACCCACATTTTTTAATAATTTAGTACTTTATTTTGCAGTTGCTTTATTAGTTCTTAAATATAATGTATATTAATTTTTCAGCAATTATTTCTCTCGGTGCTGAAAATATATGCGCCAATAATTGAAAGCAAGTCATTGAATACTAACTCCAATAAAACTAAAACCAAAGCTTGGGAGGATTTACATCAAAAGTAAAATCTTGCTAAGTTTCTTTCAATGTTTCAATAACTTGTCGTGTAAGCTATAAATAATAATTATTATCCAGGTTTAATCAATTAAATGCACGTCCACGCACAGTTGAACAATTGAATTCAAAATGGAAAATATTAAAAATAAATTCTCGAAAAAATATGAGTACATTTAAGAAAGATTTCAACAAAACTGGTGGAGGTGGAGGACCAACAACTCCCAGTGATGAAGTGGTCGAAATAAACGACCTCTTAAATCCTGCAGAGTTGTTGATGGATCATAATATATATGAGTCGGATGGAATTGTATGTGTATTTACATTTTTATAGAACCTTTGTGTCATGCATTTAGTGTTTTTTTAAATATATCTATACAATATGTACCGGATATATAAATTATGAATGAAAAGCGTTTATAACTGTATTTTATTCATATGTAAGACACACACACATTAAATACTTCTCTTGTACATATTTGCGCACTGTTATGTATATATTTTTGCACTTGTAGATTCCTACCCCATCAACAAGTATACTTACAGTTGAAACTGTGACTGAGATTTCCCCATTTAAATTACAGGTGAGTTGGTAATGATTAACAAAAACAAGGTGACGAAGCTAAGTTTAAAGTTGTGGTTGCGAAAATTGGTCGAGACGCTCTACAGCAGGTCAGTGACCTATTGCTGAGTCCTCCAAAGTCCAATAAATATGATGCAATAAAAGAGCGACTGCTGGAGGTGTACGAAGAGAGTGCAGAACGGCAATTCCAGAAGTTAGTTGGTGAAATGGAACTCGGCACTCAAAAACCATCTCAACTACTCAGGCCTATGCGAGAACTGGGAAGAAATGCGGAAATTTCAGAACAAACTTTACATAATTTATGGTATGGTATTGCTAGATTGCCCACTTCTGTTAGAACGGTACTGACGGTCAGCCAAGATCAGACTTTGGAAAACCTGGCAAATATTGCGGATAAAATTATAGAAAATATACGCGGTGGCGAAATAGCGGAGATCAGTAAGCCGATCAGTGCAGCGCCAGGTAACACCGAGAGGAATAGCCAATTGCCAAGTTCAGAGATATTAACTACAATGCACAAGCTTAATATGGAAGTAGCATCGCTCTGGAACGAGGTTAACCGGCACCGCCGCAGCCCATACCGAGGTCGCGGACGTGGTTATGGAAGAGTGAACTCGAGATCAAGATCGAAATCAAGAACAGCAAGTGATACTGATTGACTTAGCAGATTCCACTATAGATACCGAAACAGAGCGATTGTGAAAAACCGAGTGCGTGGAAAACAGAAGCGGAAAACTAGATCAGGTACAGTCAGTATCGGTAGGTGATTTTGTACCTGGCAGAAATCACTGTTTAAGCGTCTACGACAAAGAACAAAGACTTACATTTTTAGTGGATACTTTGGGCTACTCATAAAGGCAATACTTTTTCTCGAACGTCTGCAATAAATATAGTTCGCACGGCAAGAGGACCAGGACGTGCTGTAAGAAGTATAACAGATCCAGTTGCTTTGTTTAGGTCATTTATAACAGAAGAAATATGCGAGGAAATTTTGAAGTGGACGAATGCAGAAATTGTCATAAAAAGGCAAACATATGATAAAATAACATCAACTCAACACGACACCAGCAAAGAAGAACTCAACGCCCTCTTCGGTGTTTTGTTTTTGGCAGCTTTATTGAAAGATAATCATCTAACAAGCGATGAACTGTTCAATACATCTTTGTCCGGAAACCGTTATGTAGCCTGCATGAGTCGAGAAAGGTTTGATTTTCTTGTAAGATGCCTCAGATTTGATGATAGATCGATGAGAGTTCAAAGTTTGCAGTCGGATCCATTGACACCAATACGAAAAATATGGGACTTACTCATGATTCAATGTAGAGCTAATTATACGGCTGGAACCAGTGTAACCATAGACGAGCAGCTAGTGGCGTTTCGAGGTCGTTGTAAATTTAAAGAAAATTAATCTAAAGAAAATTCTCATTCCCAACAGTTATGAAATGATTTATTGTGAAAATTCCACTAATGTGTGTAAACCATATATAGCTCAAAACTACAGAAAATTAGCATTTAAATCAGTACATGAAATTAGTCATCCTGGCATTAGAGCAACTCGTTTTATAATTAATAGCTAAACGATTTTTCTGGCCTGGATTAAACCGTGACGTTGGACAATGGGCAAAAACATGCATTAAATGCCAAAAGTGCAAAAATAGGAAGACATACTATATCAGAATGCCAACAGTTTTCAGAAACTAAGCGTTTATGTCATGTACACATAGACATAGTAGGACCATTGCCACCCACTAATGACATCTTCAGATATCTCATTACGATGATAGATAGGGCCACACGTTGGCCGGAAGCTATTCCAGTACGTAATATCACTGCAGAAGTAGTTGCCAAAGTTTTTTATGAAAACTGGGTAACTCGTTTTGGAATCCCCGATCAATTAACGAGTGACCAGGGTCGCCAATTTGAGAGCAACCTGTTCACGTAACTAATTAAAATACTGGGCATTAAAAAGAGTAGGACCACACCTTACAGACACAAACAAATGGTATTATAGAACGCTGGCATAGGAGTATGAAGCAAGCAATTACGGCAAGACTTACGGACAATTCGTCATGGTACGACGAACTTCCTACAGTCTTATTAGGATTGCGCACAGTAGCCAGGAGCGATAACGGTGTAAGTCCTGCTGAGTATATGTATGGTCAAACGCTCCGTTTACCCGGAGACTTTTATAACGTCTCGGATAGTCGGAACACAACTGACTACGCGTTTTTAAATGATTTAAGAATGAATATAAATAAATTGAAACCAATATCGCGAGAGTCGCGGGATTCACGCACACTATTTGTACATAATGAATTAGGTAAGTGCAACTATATTTTCATTAGGAATGATGCGGTACGCAGACCCCTAACGCCGCCGTACGACGGACCTTATCATGCGGTGAAGCGAAAAGGTAAGGTGTATACGATCCAGTTGATCAATAGAATAATTAAGGTATTTATCCACAGGTTAAAACCTGCGTTTATATTAAACGAAAATATTAACAATAAAAAAGTTAATAATGATAATAATTCGAGTCCTTTAAAAATAACAAAATCTGGACGTAGGATTAAACCTCCAGTTAGATTTAACTGCTAAAAGTAAGATAATATCGCAAATGTAGTATAATGTATGTAGTTAGTAAGTACAATGTTTATTTTAAGGTTTATGTTTTATAAATAAGTAAAAATGTTATTTTTTTTTTGTAAAAAATGGGGATGTTGTGTGGGGACTCTGTAAGTGTATATGAAATGATGAATGGACGGTTTTGTGTGTGAGCAGAAAGCTTGCGAGTGTCGGCGGGCAGTTCCTGCGCGCTGCCCGGCACGTGTGAACGTTGTTAGTATTTGGGGATAATTCGGGCAATAAATCTAAGTAAATTCCAATAGCTTCATTGTCGTGTAAGAAACACTGTGGAACGCTGCATAGGAGTACTGAAAGCACGTTGGCGTTGTTTGTTAGCACATCGAGTACTTCATTATGACCCAGTTACTAGTGGTAAAATAGTGCATGTGTTGTGTTACATAACATAGCCAATGCACAGAATGTACCAACCCCGGAGTATCCAGCTGATTTAAATGATGATCAATCACACCAAGATATTAGAGAAGTGGATCAAATACAATATTCTGATGACACTCGGGTGAGAATTGTCTCAAGACTGTGGCAGGCAAGACAGTAAAATTGCATATTGGGACTGTAAGACACTATAAATATTCAATAAACGTTCCAATAATTTCAAAAAAGTTATAATGTGAAATTTATGAAATAATTTTTAAATGTATACAGCATATTATTATTATTTCATATTTACTTTTTCTTTTGTATTTATCTTCACAAATATAAACATTTATTAAAATGATTTTTTATAAAGTAATGGTGACATTTTTGCCTTGGTTTATATATTAAAAGTGTGTAGTTTATCAAGTATATAAAAATAAATTTTAAAAAATAGTTCGTCAAATATTAAAAAGATTATATAGATGTCGACGCAAGGTTGATGTAAACTTCAAAAACAATTATATTAAGCTTAAATTTTACAGTTAAATATGACTGGATAGTTTTAAATTACTTTAAACTAGATTAATGTAATCAGTTTCCTATTTTTCAATATAAAAAGTTATGTTATGATTTGCAGACTGCAAATCATAACTAACAAAAAGGTTTATTTAAATGTAGGTTTAAAAAATAAGTTATCTATTGCTAAATTCATTTCATGATTAATAAACGATATGCGTTTGTTTTAAAATAATTTCTGTTTTAATTCATGTATAACAAATAGTTGATTGAACTACTGTGTGTCAAGCGCCAATGGGGCGCGCGTTTAAAATGTTTAGATAAATGTTTTTTAAACAATAGAGGATTTATTTAATGTTAAATTCGAGTATCAAAAATAGTAAGACTTATTTACAAATCATAGTTTGTTACCTTAATCAATGTTAACTACAATTTGTAAAAACATAAGATGTGTAATGACTTCGCAACGACGCGAGTACGCCATCTTGCGGGATTAGAAGGAATATATAATGGCGAGACGCTGCGAGGTCACGTAGGCGATTTAAAAAAAAACTGTGAAAAATAAGTGTGGTGTCCAAAATATTGTGTGAGTACCTACTGTTTTTATTGTAAAATTTTGATCACTGTAATAAATAAGTAAGGTAATCGTTGTCCTTTCATTATGAGTGAGTTTCATGGCGGAGATAGTGGCGTCAGCTCTGCCGACGCCACTGTCTCCGTACCCTTAAATAATCAAGGTGCCTCGTTATATATAATATATGACGACGAGAGGCTGATGTAAACTTCAAAAATAATTATATTTTGCTCAAATTTTACAGTTAAATATGATTGGATAGGTTTAAATTAGTTTAAACTAGATTAATGGAATCAGTTTCCTATTTTTCAATATAAAAAGTTATGATTTGCAGTTGCTATGACAGCAAATCATAACTAACAAAAAGGTTTATTTAAATGTAGGTTTAAAAATAAGTTATCTATTGCTAAATTCATTTCATGATTAATAAACGATATGCGTTTGTTTTAAAATAATTTCTGTTTTAATTCATGTATAACAAATAGTTGATTGAACTACTGTGTGTCAAGCGCCAATGGGGCGCGCGTTTAAAATGTTTAGATAAATGTTTTTTAAACAATAGAGGATTTATTTAATGTTAAATTCGAGTATCAAAAAAAGTAAGACTTACTTACAAATTATAGTTTGTTACCTTAATCAATGTTAACTACAATTTGTAAAAACATAAAATGTGTAATGACTTCGCAACGACGCGAGTACGCCATCTTGCGGGATTAGAAGGAATATATAATGGCGAGACGCTGCCAGGTCACGTAGGCGATTTAAAAAAAAACTGTGAAAAATAAGTGTGGTGTCCAAAATATTGTGTGAGTACTGTTTTTATTGTCAAATTTTGATCACTGTAATAAACAAGTAAGGTAAGGTACTTTCATTATGAGTGAGCTTCATGGTGAAGATAGTGGTGTCAGCTCTGCCGACGCCACTGTCTCCAAGTCCTTAAATGGTGAAGGTGCCTCATTATACATAATCTTTTTAATATTTGACGAAATGACGCTGAAGGCTAACATTACATGCAATGAAAGAAAAAATTTGATTATAGGTTTTTGTAAATAATGGACATGAGAACAAACTTGAATTTGCAGACCACGCCCAAGTATTCATAATAAGGGGTCTTATACGCAAATATAAGCAACCAGTTGCTTATACATTTTCACAGTCGGCTACTAAAGGCCCAGAACTGGCTGTTCAAATTAAAACCATTATCGAAAATATACAAGAAACTGGGCTTAATGTAGTGGGGCTACGGTGTTTGGCCAAGCCTTGAACATTTTAATTCAAGAAACCAGAGGACATATGCTAAGATGCGGAAAAGAAGTCAGAAGTGATATAAATTTCATATTGATTAATGATAACAAAATTGTGCCGATTTATGATCCTCCGCATTTATTAAAAGGTACACGGAATAATCTTTTAGATAAGAATTTAATATGCAATATCGAAAATAAAGAAAAAAGAGCTAAATGGGATCATATTAAACTGCTGTATGAAGAAAATCCCGCCTATAAAGGTATAAAATTAAAAAAGCGTTATTTCATGAATGACCCCCTTTTATCAAAACTCCATATACTACATCCTACAAATACTGCATCGTCAAAATTTTGAGAATCTTTTCCTTCAATGATTCTATTGTGAGTTACTGCCTAAAATAGTACTGAACGAAAATGTGAGTTCAATTAAAAAAATCGATGATCAATGGAGAAATCTTCCAAGCAAATTCAATGAATAAGATTTGACTTTGCCAGTTGACAAATTTTGGAGTGAGTTACTTGTATGCCCAGATTTTAAGGAGCTATTACAATTGGCTTTAGACACTTTGTGTATTCCCCGTTCTAATGCACAATGCGAAACGAGTATTCAGTCACGTTAATCTAATGAAAACAAAAAATCTAAATAAATTAATAATAGATACAGTGAATGGAACTTTGTTGGCTGCACGACATGTTAAGGAATCAGGATCATGTATCGATTTTCAGCCATCCAGCGACATGTTGCGCAAATTAAATTTAAGTATGTATAAAAGAATAAATTCTTCTACTCTTGGATCTGATGTTGCTATTGACTCAGCCCTTAGATATAAGCAATTTAGATAAGGAAGTAATGTCTTCGCAGTATTATATATTATGTTTACTCATGTAACTCTCATGTACCCAACCCATAAGAATACGTATTGTAATCAGTATCAAATACATTCTCGTGTTGAACAGTTGTATTTTTTAAAAGCTCCTCCGGATCGCTCCCTTCATAACTCTCTTTAAAATTCAACATGCATACTTTTGTAAACTTGTATATTACTTTTGTAACTTATATTTCATTTTATATTTTAGAATTTTAAAAAATCGGCTAGACGGTCTATATATAATACGGATAGCATAAGAGATTAATATTATTTATATTAATCTTGGTCTTTATTACTTAACTTTATTTATGTTTTTGTTTTACATTATTTCCTCATATAATTGCTCATTGCGCATACATTGCTAGGCAACACTATAACAAAATGACAACTTCAAATAACAAAATCATTTACTGTTGTTATTTTGTAAATGTTCTTTTCTGCGGTTATTTCACATAATTCAACATATTCACGTATTTTTCAGTGTGTGTACTGATTTTCCAGAATGAGTTGTGTATTGTGTAGTTGTAAAAATGTTTGGCATCCAGTATCTACCGTGAAATTACACAGGTAAATCGATTGTTATAATTATTGTGAATAATTATACAAAAGTACTAAACACATAGATATTTTACATATGAAGTGTGAGATTAATGTGTCTTGCATCATTCATAAATACTTTATTCATAATAGCATAAAGATAAACGTGATTATTTATATTGTGAATATTTTGTGAACAAAGAGACTAAGGTGACCATAGTTTAACCTTTGGCTGCAATAAGAGTCATTGAATTATGAGGAGGTGAAAACTATCATTAATTGATATCGTTTTTCTCGTTAGGTGTTTACAACAGAAACATTTCTGAAGTGCTATCACAAAGTTTTTTGAAACATGAAGTTACTTTATTTTAGTTGGAACAATGTTTAAATCGTAAATTAATATGCGAAATACCGAAAAAGTAGTGTCGCTATCATTTTTCTCTAATTTTAAAGTGCGTAAATCATCTTATCGACTGCAAATATATTACTTAAGGATCCTTAAGTGCCAAGGATCATATTCTGGTAAGCATGTTACCTAGCTTTTAAAAAACAGTCAACATGTGTTAAAAATCGAAAACAACATTGTTATAGATGCCTTTCGATGTGATTGTTGCTAAAAGCTGTTGGAGGTGCCGAAGTGAAGAAAATGAAGTTACTGTGCTCACGACAGCCCATCAGCCACTGAATACAGTCTTTGTAAAGAGGACCCAAAAGGACGGCTCCAGAGCAGACATTCATTGCCCGAAAGCAATTGCTTCTTATACACTTAGCATGGGCGGAGTAGATCTATTCGACCATTTTAGATCATCGTACCCAATAAACCGCAAATCAAGAATATACTGGATGAGACTTTTCTTTTTTTTAATTCGATGCATCAATTACAAATGCATACATTACCTACAACTACACACATGTTGCGACGCTGCACGGACACCGAGAATTTAGGTTGCGCTTAGCACGTGCCCTAATTGACAATCACACAACACGGAAAGGTCAAGTATAAACAGGTGTACTTTTTAAAAAAAGTAAGAAAGGAGGTAGATTTGGTATACCAGATGAAATTCGTTTATTGATTGTGGGCATACACTTGCCAGAACAAATTAATACTTACAAAAGATGTCGATTTTGCAGCACGAAACAGAGAGAACAGAGAACAAAAATACAATGTTCCATCTGTGAAGTAGCTCTTTGTGCTAAACTGCTTCAAAACCTTCCACACTTTTCCATCTCAATAATATTTTCCTTGGTAATAAAGGTTCAGTTTGTACTAAACATTACTCTTAATGTTGTTGTTTAATTTTATAAATGTAATCACTTATATTTTGTATAAAAATAAAAAGAAACAAGCAAAGCAGGAGCAACTAATATGTATAGAATTTGTAGTAAAAATGTATCAAAAGTTGAAAGCTGTTCTGGATAATAGGAAATAATTTCCCACTTAATTATATTTTGCTTTGATATACCGGATAATGGGTAATAATTTCCCACTGCAAAACCCCCATTTCCCCCCTCTTTATCAAAAAAGGCGTTATTTTTCGAAATCTACAGAGCCCATTTATCTAAAAATCGTGACCAGTTGTTAATTTTCTGAAAATAATAAATTACGTTTGAAAAGGGTTAAATAGTGTAGTATATTATTCATTGTAGATTACTATTATTTCATTTATTCTCGAGACTGCCCTTTCGTTCTCCTATTTAAATATCCATCCAATGGTTGCCTGTAAGAAATTGCCTAGTGTGATAAGGCCGCCACTTGTACTATTATTATTATTACATGATTTCTTTGTTGTTTCGCTGAAGAATGTAAAAAAGAATTAAATTAATAAATAAATACTTTGTGTAGATATCAAAGTCACTCGAAAAATAAAAGGGGAAGACCCAGTACCAACAGTCGACAAGATACTAAAGTACCTTCTAAAAGACCCCGGACAGGTGTATAAGTACTACCCTCTACTGACGTGCGTTGCGATTGTATTGGTAATGAAAAAATATTTATGGATTCTAGAAATAAGTGTAAATTTAATAATTGTAGGAAACTTACCTCTTGGTTGTGTAAAAAGTGTAAAGTGTCGTTATGCGATAATAAAAACAACCAATGTTTCGCAGTATTTCATGCCTAGGTATATCTGATTTCTTTATGGCCTTAATGCCCGAAGTATCAAAATTGATACCTGTTTTTTTTCTAAATAAATATGTAAAATAAATATTGTGATTTTTTAACTATTTTTCCCTTTACCTAGACCTTCAAACAAACAGTAATATTTAAAAATAAAACACTTTCGTAAATCAGGCTATTACGGGTTAAGAAATCTCATCCCTGATTTGGATGAGATTCAATCATCTGATTTATGAATGAAAAATTTTCAATGAAATAATGCATCGGGAGAGATTATACAAATTATTGCGAAACCATCGTAGATATCAGTCAAGTTTGCCAATTAACAAAGCCAAATACATGGACCTCAAGAAATTGTGCGACACTGGGGTCATACCCAAGATATTTCATAAAGAATACGTAAATTTGCAACACTGCAATTCCAAAGATGTTCTGGTAGATACTGATGTAGAGGATACAGTTGAAGAAAATGATAAGCAACTAAGTGCTTTCTTATTGCATTATGATTACAATTATTAAGGATTAGCAGTGTTACATAATTACTACAAGTATACTATGTTAATTTCATATTTTTATTTTGGTTTAAGTATATAATTGAGAATTATTTGTTGTGATTAGTTATACTTTTAGTAAGGTTTATATAAAAAATAATACCTAATTATAGGTGATGTTCCTACATTGAGACTGATTTTACTTGATCACGTCGGGGTCACCAATGTGGAAGATGTAGATGAGGTGTAGGAAATTATTTTATTTAAATTATATTCTAAAAAAAATTTAAAAGGGCGAGGTTTTCAAAGTCGGTTACATGTATTGAGAAAGAGAGAAAAGAATAATAGAAATGGAAGAAGAAGAAACAAAGAAGAAATACGATAAAAGAGCTCAACAAAAATCGGAAATGCTCTAACAATAAAGGACAGAAAACAATTCCGAAGCTTGCTGATGATTTTACTTGCAAACGGAAGAAAAAAATTAGAAGCGATGATGAAATAGAAAATGTTTCCGTTTCTGACGAAGCCCTTGTTGAATCCTCAGGAGAAGATTTTGATAAAGACGATGTCATTGTTTTGGATAGAAATTTTCAGATCAACAAATTTGTATTAGTTAAATTTGACACCAAAAAAACTGTCTATCATTATGTTGGATTAATTGAAGAGATTAGTCAATCCATTTCAAATGTCAAATTTATGAGAACGAGTAAGATACGAAATACATTTATATTTCCTGATATCGAGGACGTAGCCAGCGTCCCACTGGAGGATATAAGGACAAAATTGCTTACACCAACTTCGTGGATGAAACGTGGAAGCTTAAAATAAAAATTTGACAAGCCTCTCTAGGTCATACTAAATTAAAGATAAGTTTAATTAAGTGTAAGTGTAATTAAAGATTCTAAGTCACATTGTTAAATTTGTTAAAGGTTTATGATAAGAAAAAAAAATGTTCTGTTTTATAGAAACGATAACGTTTCTATAAAAAGTATATATTATATAAATAATACTTAAGCACAACTATACTACTGATAGTAGAGCAATAGGTGGTTCTATGCCAAAACCTCCCTATAGGGGTGCCTAAACCTCCCAACCATCGGAAGGTTTGGGCGCTTTGGACATGTGTTCGGAAATTGTTTGTAACTTTGAGACTAATTATAATACCAAAACTTTTCTTAGTAACAATTACTGCCAAATATGTATGCTAGATACATACGAAATAAAATTTTGATTATGATGAAAAATAACAGTTTTATTTTCAATTATCTAAAAAAGTGCCTAATGCTCCCCTACCTCCCCTACTGCCTAAGACTCCCCTATAGTCAGATTTTTTTACAAAACAGTACCTTGTAATCCGAAAAATTACAGATCCACTGATAAGATTCTATATATGTATGTAAACAATGAATTAGCGTGTGGCTAAGCCGCACCGCAGTCCTTTCGCATGTAGTCAAATTAAAATTAAGCAATCAGAATCTAAACAATACCCTTCGCGTCGAGCACAATAGTGATGGTGCGTACAAGTTGTAACTTGTTCAATCATGCATTAGCGCATATTATCAAAAAATAGAGCTGATCAAAGAATGCTAAAGGCAAGTGAAGAAGATGTATACAAGGCAAAATTGGAATATAAGAAGATAAAAGATGTAGTGAAAATAGTAGTAAAAAAGAAGAAGCATGAAGAAAAAGATATGTTTGACGAAAGATTGAATGAGAATTTTCAGAAAAACATCAAGTTTTTCTGGAAAGCAATCAAAAGTGTCCGGGGTAAGTTAAGTACCTCGGAGCTTAGTACTGTAAGGGATAAGCATGGACTACTAGTGAATGGAGAAGAATGTGTGCTGAAAAGATGGAAGGAATACTTTGAAGGGTTGTTTGAAAAATAGAAAACACAGCAGTGTACAGTGACGGATGAAAGTGAACAAAATGAAGATAAGATTGATGTGATGGAAGTGGTGAAAGCGTTGAAAAGTATGAAAATGGGTAAGGCTGCTGGGTATGACAGAGTAACAGTCGAAATGCTGAAGGCTGGACAGGGTGTGGTGGCACGCCTGCTTTGTCATCTCTTGAATTTGTGCTGGACAAGTGGTGTTGTGCCAACAGATTGGTGTAACGCCGTTATTGTTCCACTATACAAGGGCAAGGGATCAAAGCAGGAGTGTCAAAATTACCGTGGTATCAGCCTCCTAAGTGTTGTCGGCAAATTGTATGCTAAGGTATTGATTGAGCGAGTTGTAAAAGAGACGAATGACAAGATATGGGACGTGCAAGCAGGATTTAGGAAGGGTATGGGATGCACGGATCAGGTATTTTCTCTACGAAGTGTTGCTGAGAAGACCTTAGCTAAAGGTCGAAAAGTCTTCTGCGCCTTCGTAGATTTAGAAAAGGCCTATGATAGAGTGATGAGGAATGAGTTATGGGCAGCACTGTCCAAGTTTGCGTTGAGCAGCAACCTAATTCGAGCACTACAGTCTCTTTATAAGAACTCTAGTGCTTGTGTTAGGATAAACGGAGCATACACTGATTGGTTTCGCATCGATAAGGGTGTGAGACAGGGATGTGTAGCGTCCCCGTGGTTGTTCAACCTTTTCATGGACGGTTACCTAAAAGATCTGAAAGATAGTGAATATGGGATAAGAATGAATGAGTTGTCACTAAAATGTCTTCTCTATGCTGATGATCAGGTTATTCTTGCATCATCAGAGGAGGAGCTACAAAATATGGTGACAATTATGCATGAAGCGTTTGAGAGAAAAGGAATGAAAATAAATGTGAGTAAGACGAAAGTTATGGTATTTGAAAGGGAAGAGAATATGACAAAATGCGATATTATGATAGCTGGTAATGAGCAAGTAGAACAAGTGATTGAATTCGTATATTTGGGCTGTGTTTTCACAAGTGATGAAAAGCATGATAGCGATATTGAAAGGAGAGTGAATGCGGGAAATCGAGTGAATGGTGCGCTACACTCCTTTATGAATAGTCGGAAGGTCTCCAAAAAGGCACGACTGGCTGTCCATGGAGGAGTGTTAATTCCAACGCTTATGTATGGTAGTGAAAGTTGGGTATGGCAAAAGAAGCATGAAAGTAAAATTAGGGCAGTAGAGATGAGATCGTTAAGGGGAATGTGTGGTGTAAGTTTATGTGACAGAGTGCGAAATAGCGTGGTGATGGAAACTTGTGGAGTGAAAGAGGATGTAGTGACGAGAATTGAGAAAGGAATGTTACGATGGTTTGGTCATGTAGAAAGGATGGATGAAAGGAGAATTACGAAACAAATACATAATGCGAGTGTGGATGGAAGAGTCGGTAGGGGTCAACCTCACCGAACATACACCATCCAAATCGGTGATACCCTCAACAAGGGTCAGGTTAAAAGTACCCTGAACCGACGAGAATGCATGAAGACATTGATGAAAGTAGATGAAGCGAAAGTAGTATGCCAAGATCGAGCAAAGTGGCGGTCTATAGTCGCTGCCTACCCCTATGGGATACAGGCGTGACGATTATGTATGTATGTATGTATCAAAAAATATTCAATAACAAATAATAGACCAATATAGGGGGCGCCGAATTAGACAGGGGCTGGATTACCGCGGGTCCACTGTACATAAAACTTTCATTTCGTCTTCTTTTAATTTTGACAATAAAATTACAAATTCTCCTTTTAACACGTTTTTGCAACGATTGGATGCACATTAAATATTTTTATATCATGGCGACGTTTTCTGCTGTTTAATAAATAGGCAGCTATATCATCAATATCCTCCGGACCAGAAAATAGTTTTCCTGAATCAAACTGGGTTATAATATGATATTTCAGAAAAATAAATTCTATTTAAAAACCAAATGTGTACTTGCGCAATAACAACTATTGAAAAAGAGCCCAAAATGTTTTTAGGTTTACACAAAAAAAAACTTATTATTAACTGTTAAGTGAACACATACCACTTTCCGTTATAGATATTCTGATCACATTAGAAAGAAAGAAAGAAAGAAAAACTATTTATTGATACACAGACGCAACGTACATAAAACACACAGTATTACAAAACTTAATAATAAAAAATGGCTGATCGCGTCTGTGACCGGTAGGTGGCCACTCAGCTTTATGTTATGAAGTGGTGCAAACCACATCACAACGCTGATTTTCAGTGGCCACCTTAAGTGACGTACGGACGTCAAACCAATTACTCAAATTTATATACAAAATAAAAAAAAGAAACGAAAATAACAGTAATAAAAAAAATAAAAAAATAAAAACTAATAAAATGCACAATATTATAAAATTACAATAACATCCGTTTCGCAATCGACGTTTTGCACGTGCACACAGCTGCGTCGTTATAATTTATTTAGTTGCGATGCGATGTACAAGCCGTCGCAGGCGCATGTTGCAGAGTGAGCGCGGCGTGTGCAAATAAATAACATAACCAACAATTGGAAACAAACAAATGTCACCTAAAGTGGGTATAATGTTATAGCTACGCGCCATAAAATATACCGTTCTTACGGGAAACCACGCCAAGAGGGATATAATTGTATCACATAGAATAGTGATTGTCGGAGCCAACTGCTTGGAGTTTGACTTCGTACCATATACACATAGGTCATATAACATGTGTAAGTATAAAGTTACTTTACAAAATACTTTTATTTTTTTGTTCAGTTAATAAATATCTTTTATAGTGTAACTTAAATGTTTGTTTTGTTTTAAGGGATCTTATATATGGAGGAAGTAAAACATTCCAGCAGTGAGTGGCCGCGAATTTGAAACACCCCCTAAAGGCAGCAGTTTTATGATGAGGCGTCGAGAGCGGATAAGATGTCGAACGAGCAGAGTAGCTGTAATGGTCATGTCTCCAAATTAACTTATTGTATAGGTATGCCGGCTTGTGTGTATTAATCAGTCCGAATAATAAAGTTGCCATATGTAATTTACGACGAGCGGCCATTTTTAATACATTGTTGTCGTTCAAGTAAGGCGTAATGTGGTTTCTAAACCCTATATTGAAACAGAAACGTGCGCATGCGTTCTGAACACGCTGGATTAAACGTTCTGTACGTGACAAGAGGGACGGGCCGTAAACCGTGTCGCAATAATTTAATTTTGATAAGATTAAACTATCTACTAGCCTCTTTCTTAAGGTAATATTAAGAAAATCTCTTATCCCGTACAAAACCTTCAATCTATAAAAACATGTTTTAGCAACGCTATTGATGTGATTCTCAAACCGCAGTCCCGGGTCCATGACTAGACCCAAATTCCGAGCAGTCTCCACGCGAGCTATGCTTTGACCCAAAATTTTTACGTCCGGGTTCATAGAAGTTATGGCCCTGATTTGTTTTTGACTCCCCAAAACCATATACTTAGATTTTTGGGGGTTCAAAACGAGTGAGTTACTTAGGCACCAGGTTGCAATTCTATTTAAGTCTTCATTTAGAATAGATACGGCAGATGATGTCCGAGTTGCGTTAAAAGAAACATAAAGTTGAGTATCGTCTGCATAAACATGATACTTGCAATTTTTGATGTTGGTAATCATGTCTGCACTATACAAAATGAACAAAATTGGACCTAAAAGCGATCCCTGTGGAACACCTCTAGATATTAGTCGTGGAGAGGAAGAAAGTACCGAACCATCACTTCTGCGGATTTGGACACGTTGAGACCTACCGGTTAGGTAACTATGAAACCACTTTAGAGTTTGGCAATCAAAACCGTAGTATGATAGTTTGGACAAGAGCAGGTTGATGTTAATTGTGTCAAAAGCGCGTGAGAAATCAAGTAACGTCAGTATCGTCCCCTCCCCGCGATCCTGCGCCTCAAGGACGTTACCAACAACATCGGCTAATGCTGTAGTGGTACCACGGCCCCTCCTAAAGCCCGACTGTAAATCAGGTAGAATCCCGTTTATTTCAAGAAATTCTGTAACCTGTAAATATACAACCTTTTCCAAAACTTTGGACAGGCAGGGTAATATACTTATGGGCCGCAGATCCTTAAAGGTTTGCGGATTTTTATTTTTAGGGAACGGCCGTACTATCGCTTCCCGCCACAGATCTGGAAATTTGCATGATGTGATGGAACAGTTTATTATTTCAGTAATAGCTGACAAAGATTGTGGCAGAGTTAGGTTCAGCATTTCTTTAGATATCCCGTCAATTCCGTGCGCGTTGGTAGTTATATTATTTATAATCTTTAAAATTGTATTTGAGTCAGTCGGTTTCAATGAAAAACTTTTTTTATCGTAACGATTAAATTCATAGTATGTTAATTGCGATAACGTCACATTAGGGTCACCTGGGATATCCAGAAACGCTGAATTTATACTCTCGGGATCGTTAAATTCTTCAAGAATATGATGGTCATTCGTGTCCTCTGGGCGGACGTGTTTTTTTAGATTAAACCAGAGTGACCTGGAATTAGGCATATTTTCATTGATATACTTATCAAAATACGCCTTTTTTTCATTAAATAAGCTAACCGTAGCCAGGTGTTTGAGGTCTAAATAATATTGTTTATGAGTCTCAAGTTTAGAGAGGCGATAGCGATTACGAGCGTCATTTCTGAGTTTGAATAATAGTTTTATATTGTCAGTTATCCACGGCGTTGGTGGGGTCTTAAAGTATCTCGTTTTCAATGGAGCGTGTGCGTCAAACAGTCGTGTTACATATAAATTAAAATATCGTACCATATCATTAACGTCTCTGAGTTCGCAGATTGAACTCCACGGCATAGCATCTACATCTTGCTTAAATTTGTCTACCGAGATGTTCTTGAAAGGGCGAAACGATACAACACTGCGCGTGATTTTCTCAGTTTTAAAAACAGTTTCGCACGTGATGAAAGAATGATTGCCGAGTTCCAAAATGTGGTCCACAAAGACTCCCCGGGACTGCGCGTCTGTACAAATCACATCAATTAATGTGGCACTATCACCTACGAAATGAGTGGGTGTATTTACAATTTGTTCTAAGTTAAAAAGTTTTAAAAATTGCTTAAATCTAATGGTTCTAGAATTATTTTCATCAAGTAAATTAACATTAAAATCGCCCAACAACATAACTTTTTCATAAGGTGCTAGCGCGCAAAGGCTGTCAGTTATAGAGTCCAAAAAAACGTCGAGGTCCAGCCACGGAGGCCTATATGCAGTGCCTATCAGCATTAAAAAAAACTAAATGAAAGTTTTAGTATCTTAGCTATACAATTTGGGTATACGCAGAGTACAATCAAGATCGATTTATTAATGGATGGCAAGACAGCAGAATGGCAACATCTAATGAATTTGGAAGAATAAAACCGAACCACGCTTCAGTTTACGAAAATCACAAAATTGCACGTAAAACCGAAATACAGGTCGAAAATGAGGGTTAAAATGGCATCCCAAATATTGAGTGACAGTAGTGTGAGTGGCTGCAGTACTAAAATTACAATCGGAGAGTATTGTAAATGCACAACATAGTAGAGAAATTTTACAAACAGCTCAAGAAGTGGAATCGTTAGACCGCTTATTTGATTTCAAAAACAGGCCAGCATCTACTTAAGACGTAAAACATAATATACAGCAAAATGCATCCAAAAATAGTTTTCACCATCAAATTTGGCCAGAATACAAACAGGAATTAAAGACTACAGTTTTTGAAATCGGACAGCAAAATTAGGCTAAAGAATATCAGATGCGTGAATGGACATATATTAACGATATCATCACTTGAAAATATATGGAAATTCGTAGAACTCATAACTTTCATGCACCTCAATTTGCAACAATTAAATTAGAACGCTTTGGAGAATCTGTTTGATTCAAAAATTCTGCTATACAGTATTTGACAATACTGGTTCCATAATAATATCAAAGAGAAAGAGTTTTCAGTATTGGGTGGACTACAAAGCTAAATTGAAAAAAGGAGTAGCAGCTTTACGTTCATCCCAGTCAAGAACTGGAGGAGGACCATGTGCAGAGCCACCCTTAACACAAATTGAAAATAAGTTTTTGCAATTCCTTGGGGATAATTATGGTCAAGGATTAACAGGTGTGCGAGTGGAACCATTCATAGTAGTAAGTATAAACAACATTATGGATTCAGATTTTAGATACATAGACTTTCTAGATTAGCTAGTCTAGATTAACTATATTTTATAAAGATAAAAAATATATTTTGTTATAAAGAGCATGCAGAAAATGCTGATGTTGGAGTATCGCCATCTATTCTGGAAAGATTGCCTGATCCTCAAGGTACCTCGTCCCTAGGGGAACCATATGGAATAGCAATTGAGGTTTCTTCATCCTGGACAGTATCATCCTGCAGTACCAATATCAATAATGTTGCACAAGCTCGATTATTTGTAGGGAAAATTACTTTTGAAATAGTCTCGATTTAAAACAAATTAACAGCTAAGAAAAAAACGAATGTTCGATTATGAACAATTGATAAACCTATTCAATCTTTTGCAATGCAATTAAAGTTTTTTAACAATGATTTTAGTCGACACCGAATGTCGATTTAAAGCGCTCAACGAATATTTTGAACAATTTAGTTTTATTTATGATATCAGTTATTTAAATCCCGTATTAAAAGAACACCTTCTCAAATATTTAAATGATTTAGGTACATTAAATACTTCGGAAAGGCGAAAACAACGACGTACAGCTTTTTTAATTATCTGAAGAACTCCAACTTTTAAAAACGAATTCACTAGACACTATCAAGGACTCGAAAAAACTCATTCAGTGCATTTTTTTATTTGTTTGTTTATTTGTTTTACTACACGTGCCATACACTTGGAGCTGGTTAGTGACCTGTCCTCTGACGCATACTTGCTCGCTCTCAAACGTTTTATTTCATGACGTGGAAAACCGTCGCAGATAATGTCAGATAATGGTCGTAATTTCATTGGCCTACGTAATGCCTTTGCTCAATTTTTTTCATCTTGCAATATGGATGTTACTGAATACGCTAAAAGTATAATATAAAGTTTTCTTTCGGTTCAACGGTTGAGTCGATACTAAAGAATCAAACAACTGCGGCAGCAGTTTCGGTCACGTTAGACCAAAGAGTACATTTCTGAGCTACAAACTAGATCAAAATGGAAAAGGCAGACATCGAACTTGGACCATGGGACTCTTGTAGTTATCAAGGAAGATAATCTTCCGCCCTTGAAGTGGCAGTTGGGCAGAGTTGTGGCGACAATATCTGGCATGGCCGATGACATTTCTAGAGTAGCGGATATCAGGACTTCAACAGAAATAATACGACGCTCATTTGCAAAAAATTGTCCTTTCATTTCCGAAAATTGACCAAGCACCAAGCACGCTGGTGTTTTCAAGGCCGCGGGCATGTTGTTACACGTATCAAAAACACCGACGCCATATTATATTATCTGTGCAATTAGACATAATATTTTACATATTATCACGATTGAAAGCAGTTTCATTTATCTCTCACTATGGGAATATTTAAATACGCATAGAAGTATCGCTATGGCGTATAATTGATCCCGGCATGCAAAGGAATATTCCAAACAAAAATGGACCGAGTTTGCAGGGATCTTAAACTCCCAAGGCGAAGGCACACACAAAGATTGGAAAGGATGGTTTAAAGTAATTACTTATATTAATTTATCTTTTTATAACTAGTAGCTATTATGAGCAATTGCATGTTTACAGTATCTGGTCTAGAATACAATGTTGTGTAACTTTTATTTATACTGGTTCCATAATAATATCAAAGATATATTAGTATTATTATTAGTTTTAGGTGTACAATAAAGTTTTAAATAAATAAATAAATAAAGATAATTTTATATGCTAAACTACACCTATTGATTTTTGAGTATTGGGTGGACTTTAAGGCTAACTTGAAAAAAAGAGTAGCAGCTTTACGTTCATCCCAGTCAAGAACTGATGGAGGACCATGTGCAGAACCACCCTTAACACAAATTGAAAATAAGTTTTTTGCAATTCCTTGGGGATAATTATAGTCAAGGATTACCAGGTGTGCGAGTGGAACCATTCATAGTAGTAAGTATAAACAACATTATGGATTCAGATTTTAGATACATAGACTTTCTAGATTAGCTAGTCTAGATTAACTAGATTTTATAATGATAAAAAATATATTTTGTTTATTAACAGCATGCAGAAAATGCTGATGTTGGAGTATCGCCATCTATTCTGGAAAGATTGCCTGATCCTCAAGATACCCCGTCCCTAGAGGAACCATATGGAATAGTTCTTGAGATTTCTTCATCCCGGACAGTATACCTGCAGTACCAACATCAGCAGAATTAACGCCACAGCGGTCGCCGCACCGCCGAATTCAATTCTGCATTAGTCCTCCTGCAACGTTACAGTCAGCGGCGGCTACAACCATCAATCAACGACGCCACCGAAAAGAACGGCCCATGTCTCAGGAGGCTGCAAAACATGCCCTCGTACAATCATCTCAAGAAAAACCGCTGCGGTTAGAAGCTCTCGAGCTTTGGAGATGATTGGAGAGGGCATCATAGGCATTCAAAATAAACTGGGTAACATTGAAAAAATAATACATTTTAGGTTTCCTCGTGACCCAATACGATGCGGAGAATGGACATCAATCATCAGCCAACAAAGACTTGAAGAATTTTTTAAGCCGAATAAATCAAGCGTCGCGTCGTTTGTTCAGAGCATTTTTTGGATTAAGATATGTATGTCACTGCAAAAAGCATAAACACATCTTAAAACAGCTATTCCTAGTGTAGTGGTAAGGAACTTTCGTCAGCTAGAAAAATGAAGTCTCAACATAGTATCGTACCTATTATCAAATTATTATTTTTGCAGGATATGACACCACTGGACCTCAATATTGTAAGTTACTACGATGAAGAACTGGCGGAACCTTAGTGCTGTATCATAAAGTATTATTTTGTATGCTAATAAATATTTATTATTTTGATGTTGCCAAATACTGAAGTCTGTAGTACGAGTTCAATGTTTCATTTGGAAAATAAAATAGAAAATGAATCTCCTACTACTTCTCTAAGTATAGGTTCAATTTTGGAAACACCTCCAAAAGTTATTTTAAAAAACAAACTTCACAAATGCCGCAAAGGGTTAATTAGCAAAGAAAAAGTCATTGGCAACTTGAGGAAAAATAATTCAAGACTTGTTAAGAATAATATTTCACTGAAGAAAAAAAGATTTAAATCAGACTCACATTAATGTCAAGACCTATCCACGCATATAAACCCAACTGTATTGTTTAAGTCTAGTTTCTTAAACAGTAAAACAAAAAAGAAGGCATTTTCAAAGTATCCTCCGGCGCGGCGGTCAGAAAATTTGCATTGACATTACATTTTTACTCACCAGCAGCTTATAAATATATCCGAACACATTACATAATTGGTACAAAAGTGTTGAAGCAAAACCAGGCTTTACACAAGAAGCATTTGATACACTGTCAGA
This sequence comes from Hyles euphorbiae, assembly GCA_023078785.2. NCBI lineage: Eukaryota > Metazoa > Arthropoda > Insecta > Lepidoptera > Sphingidae > Hyles > Hyles euphorbiae. Next base: position 3,942,221 of record CM041042.1, read on the forward strand.
AAAAGTTCAAAATGCAAACAAAATTTTATTATGTTCCATAGTGGCTGATGAAATGTAAATTCGACAACAAAAAATTTGGACTGGAAAGCAATATGAGGGCTTCGTTGTCATAGATATAGAAAGTAAAGACATAAATCATATAACCACTTAGGAGTATGTGTTTTTATTAATGTCTGTTAATGAATCATGGAAAATTCCTATAGCTTACTTTTTCATTAGTAGTTTGACCGGCGCAAAACAAAACAAATTTAATAAAAATTGCACTCACAAAATGCCACACCGTGGAATAAAAGTAGTATCATTACCATTTCAAATGGTAAAGATGTAAGACAAACATATCTGCCATGAAACTTTTACGCTGCAAAATAAATGATGCTCACAATTTAAAGCCTTTTTTTAAACGACGCAATTTGACGACGACTGCGACGTTTTTATATTCCTTGAAGTATGTCACAGGATCAAGCTAATGAAAAATTTGATTGAATCAAAAAAAAAATACAATAGCGATAATAAACAACATTTAGCTACTAAACGAACTCAAAAACACATTTGGTTCAAAAATTCCGTAATGAGAGCTAAGCTAGCCCACTCAACTTTCAAGTCACAGTGTAGCAAATACAATTACTTTCAGTGATACCGATTTAAAAACTCCAAATTTTATTAATTCGGGTCCAACTACTGAGTTCATACTAGTATTAAATAATTTATTCGATATTTTCAATACAAGGAATTTCATCTGCAGTAGTTTCAAAAGACCCCTAAATAACATGAATTCGAAGAACATTTATGAGTTTTTTCAAAGTTCGAAATCATATTTACTGTTGCTTTATTTACTAGTCCAAAGAAAACGCATAAAACAAGGAGAAACAAGACTAATATTTTCTCAAGACAAAGTATAAGTATACAATTGCCAAGTCAATACAGGAATCGTCGGGATACTTGTTTGTATTGAAAGTGTACAACGTTTATACACTAGTTATGTAGAAACAGGTTATTTAAAATACATATTTGCCTACAAGTTTAGCCAGGATCACGTTGAGCTCTATTTCGTTAACATAAGGAGTCCGAATTCCCGCCAATTTAAATCCACGTAAAAAAAACCATTAATGCATCTGGAACCCATTTCACAATTTACAGAAAATTCTGTTCCTTTGGAAAATGTGCCTATTTTAAATTGTAGGGCAACTGCATCTAACATTAACAATACCAGCGTTGGATATCGCTTTCACATCGAAAACGAATATTTGGTAATCGAAGATAGGAGTTATGGAATGTATCAAAATAATTGCGATATCCTATCAGATTCTTTAAATAATTTAAACTCTGAATATGTCTGTCAAATTGTTTTAAAAAAAAAATACATGCAAAGACTCTACACTAGCACGTAAAAAACTGTGGTTTCACAAACCTACAGATTTAAAGGATTTTGGTGGTATGTGCTATTCTAGTGAAGATGTTTACACTATATGTAGTAAAACAGAGGAGATTATAAGATGAGAACAGCGCATAAATCTATATATATATAAATGAAACCCGTTTCGCGTTGTCACGGCATCACGTGTGAACGGCTGAACCGATTTCGATATTTCTTTTTTTAAAATGTTTGTGGAAGTCCAAGGATGGTTCTTACGGAAAAAAATATTAAGAAAATCTTTCAGAAATATTGAAAAATATACATTTAATTTTGCATATTTTAAAAAACGCGCGTAACGAATGTCAACGTCATTCACAGCCATAGACTATATTGAAAGAGCATCGTTTGTTCGGAAACGTGGTTACTTAATTAAATTCTATTGCACTAATTTATTAATTTTTGAAAATAACTCGCCAAGGAATAGTAAACCTATACAAATTTCGCATAACCTATTTAGTAATCTGTGGTAGTATCTGTTTCCCTAACTTGACATTGGCGAATGGCTGAACAGCCAAGCCAATTTAAAGAAAAAAATCTGTGGTAATCTGTGGCATCACTTTCCATAACCGCGGTAACAATAATTTTAATAAGTTTTTGATAAAGTTTGTTTTGTTTTAAAGACTAAGAAGTTTTTTGTTTGTTAATAAGTGTTTGTTAATTACGGTAAGTTGACAGCTTCATATCGATTTTTGGTAACTTTTGGTGACTACATAATATTACAATTTGGTATACATGGTTATACAGAAAATATATAAGAGCTTTTTATTTTCAGTTGGATTTTCGTTTTTAACAATGCCACCAACCAGACGTACAAATTTAGGCCGCAGAACTCGAAATACGGCAAGTCAAAGAAATATAAGAGCAAATCAAACTGATGAGCAACGCGAAGCGCGAAATGAACTTCAACGGAATCGAAATCAACATAGAAATGTTGTGTTTAATCCCCACAGAGCTGCATTCAGTTATAATGTGGCAATTGATTACAGTTCAGAGCAAATTGTTGCTATTGGACTAATGAATATTGTGTGTCCACATTGCAAGGCATTGAAATTCAAAAATGAAGCCCCTGGATTGTGTTGCTCCAGCGGCCAAATCAAATTGACGCCATTGGTACCGCCACCAGAGCCATTACATTCATTGGTTTCCGGAAATAGGCCAGATTCTAATCATTTTTTGACTCATATCCAGCAATACAATAATTGCTTTCAAATGACATCATTTGGCGCAACAAAAGTTATTCGAGACAATTTTATGCCTACTTTCAAGGTAAGTAAGCACAATAATGGCAAACAATATTATTTAGTTTTACAACCATGTAGCTGGTGCAAAATATGTTGAGCCAGTGTTGTGTACATTTGTTTATTACAAACAATTTGCTATACAATTACCTAAATACATATTTATATTCTTGCAGATTCAGGGTCAAATATATCATCGAACAGGTTCCTTATTGCCAACGCCTGATAAAAACTATACATTTTTGCAAATATATTTTATGGGCAATTCAGCAAGAGAAGTCGATCAGCGTTGCGCACACAACAACTCAGTGAAAAGATCCATTGTGGAACAACTTCAAATATTTTTCCATCAACATAATGAATTAGTTACATTATTCACAACTGCATTAGACCGCATGCCATCTGATAATCACAAAATTGTCATCAGAGCCGATAAGGCGCCTGCAGGATAACATGCTGGACGTTTTAATGCGCCAACAATTGATGAAGTGGCTATTGTCATTGTGGGTGAAAATTTAGATAACCGAGACATTGCTTTACATCGGCGGAACGATCAACTTCAGCGTGTGTCTGAAACACATCGATCATATGATGCCTTACAATATCCTATCCTATTTTGGCAAGGTGAAGACGGCTATAATTTTTCAATGAAGATGATCAATCCAGTTACAGGTAAATTATTAACAATATATGTTTACGACATTAAAATATATGTTTACTAACTTAAAATTTATATTATTAACACAAAAAAAAATTGTTTACAGGTGCTGAAACGAACAAAAAAGTCAGTTCAATGAATTATTATTCATACAGACTGATGGTTCGGGAAAATGAGGACAATCACATCTTAAAATGTCGGCGTCTATTTCACCAATATGCTGTGGATATGTATGTGAAAGTTGAAACTGAACGATTGACATTTATCAGGTTGAACCAGGCAAAACTCCGTTCCGAGGAATACATTCATCTTCGGGATGCCATTAATGTTGATGGAAATGCACAGAATGTTGGCAGAACAACTATTCTCCCGGCAACATACGTCGGAAGTCCGCGACATATGCATGAATATGCTCAAGATGCTATGTCCTATGTACGACATTATGGCACACCAGATTTGTTTATCACGTTCACATGCAATCCAAAGTGGACAGAAATTCAACAAGAATTATTTACTAGCCAATCACCCATTGATCGCCACGATATCACTGCAAGGGTGTTCAAAATGAAATTAAAATCACTTATGGATTTTATTGTTAAGCATAGCGTGTTCGGCGAGACGCGCTGTTGGATGTACTCAGTTGAGTAGCAAAAACGCGGATTGCCACATGCACATATCCTCATTTGGTTGGCTGAGAGGATAAGACCGAATGAAATTGATAATGTGATATCAGCAGAAATTCCCGATAATAATGAAGACCCACTGTTACATGACGTTATTACAAAAAATATGATACATGGTCCATGTGGAATATTAAATCCCATTTCTCCGTGTATGGTTGAAGGAAAATGTTCAAAACGCTACCCAAGACAATTAGTACCAGAAACTATTACTGGAAATGATGGATATCCACTTTATCGCCGCCGATCCATGGATGACAATGGAAAGTCAACAATAGTCAAAGTAAATCGAAACGACATTGAAGTTGATAATCGTTGGGTTGTTCCGTTTTCGCCATTACTCTGCAAGGCATATAAAGCACACATAAACGTCGAATTTTGCCATTCCGTAAAATCTATTAAATACATTTGCAAGTATGTGAACAAAGGTGACATGGCTGTCTTCGGAGTTGCTGCCGAAAATTCAAATGATGAAGTCACTCAATATCAAATGGGCCGCTATGTTAGTAGTAACGAAGGCATGTGGCGTATATTTTCGTTTCCTATACATGAACGACACCCTACTGTTGTTCACTTGGCCGTACATTTGGAAAATGGTCAACGGGTGTATTTTACAGATGCAAACGTATTACAACGAGTTGACAGGCCACCATCGACAACATTAATCAGCTTCTTTGAAATGTGCCAGACTGATGATTTTGCCAGAACGCTACTTTACTCCGCAATGCCAAGATATTATACCTGGAATCAATCATCAAAAACATTTCAACGACGAAAACGAGGACAGCCAGTTCCAGGTTACCCACAAGTATTTTCCACCGATGCACTACGCCGTCTTTATACAGTCCATCCCAGTCAAGACGAGTGTTTTTATTTGCGTTTACTATTAGTCAATGTTCGTGGTCCAACATCATTCCAATATCTGCGAACTGTTAATGGTGTATTGTGTGCCACATACAGAGAAGCCTGTCAACATTTGGGATTGTTAGAGAATGACACTCATTGGGACCACACTCTCGAAGATGCTGAAACACGAACATTATTTTCTATAATTTTGTCTACATGCTTCCCATCAACACCGACTGATTTATGGCATAAATACAAAGATCATATGGCGGAAGATATATTGCATCAGATGCGTCTTAGAACATCGAATGCAGATTTGCAAATGAACGAAGAAATTCACAATGAAGCATTAATTTTAATTGAGGACATGTGCTTGATGCTTACCACAAATAGGAATGATAGCACCCAATCGCCCAATGCACAACTCATTTGATCAAGAATTGAGACGCGAAGCCCAATACGATTCTGAAACATTACGAGAAATGGTTGATAGAACAGCAGCCTTACCATGACCATTGTTTAAGCGATTCAATTCCGATGCAATTCAATTTAGGTTATCATTTTGTTTCGTACCATGACCATGTTTATACTGAATCGCAAGTAAGTAGCAAGATAACCAAATGAGTGAACGCAAAAGTCTATGATCCGTAATGCTAGCAAGAGATAGCGCTATACAATGACAGTATTTTTGTTTCTTTCTCACCGGACTTGTTAGCAGCGTTCTGAAACTCAATCGTGAAAAAGATTCGATTATTTTTACGATTGATAATTTGTATTATTGTACGATGTATTAAATTTGGCTAAGACTTCCTTTTATGTAAATGTTGCAGATTGACATAGAATAATATTTTGACTGACGTTAAATCAATTTGCATTTAAATTGATTGTTATCTTAGAGTAATTACCTCTAGAGAGAGCCTAAATGTACTGTACATCGCAAAAATGAGACACACCGATACGAATTTCTTTATGTCAGAATGAGATGCAAAATAATGTTCTATTTCATGTGACGTGCCGCGTTTTGTCGATGGGCGAAAAAAGAATTTCGCCAGACAAAGCGACGTCGTTCAAGCAATAAAGCAACCTAATTTCATTGTAATAGGGTCTATTTTAAATTAAGGCCACAATATGGCGCTTATTTTCTTGTGTTGCTAGATATAGCTATTGATGTCTCATGTGCGGTTACAGCGTGAATCTCTCTAGAGGTAATTACTCTAAGATTGTTATATTATTTACATGTGCATCAACTTGAAAAAGTGTGTGTCAAACTTATGAACGTGTAGTGTACGTGTACGTAATATATATGTTATGGGCCAAGTGATTAATCGAGTATTATTCATAATGCCCGGGCATTATGAATAATGCAAAGTGCCTATTGGGCAGAGTGATGTAAAGCAAATTAAAATCAAAACAATGAGCCGAAGTGGTAGAATTTAGAATAGAGCAGCACGAGGGGGTGGGTTGGGAGGAGTGGAGGGGGAGAGGGAGTGTCGCGCCTCCCCTGGTAACACTCCCATGAAAAGGTAACGCACCATTCCTCAGAAATATCTTTTATAGCAACCTAACCTTTTTTTTTTTTTTTTTTAACGAGAGTAAAGCTCCTTTAGCCTTCCTTCCGACACTCGGGGGAGATCGGAAGGGGCGTGTCGGGGTCTCCGGCCTTCCAGCCTGTTATCAGGCTGGGTCCCTACCGAGATCTAAAAAGATCTTTTGCCGGCATACCGACTAAAACCTCTCGGTGGCCATCACGCGCGTTATGGGTGACAGGCGATGTGGACAGGCGAATGGCGCCCATTTAACTCGCCGTGTCACCCGGCGCACTGCCAAATATGGCTCCTCACATGTTGGGAGGGCGCAGATGCCCCCTCTTTCCCTACTTCGGACGCCCATGGTGAGATGGGCGTCCGCGACAGACACGAGGCCACACGTTCTGCCGCCCATCTCGGGGTCACTCCCGACGTGAGCACACAGCCCCCGCTGTGTGCTTAGCGACCCCGATGACCCCTTTTAGTCGCCTCTTACGACAGGCAGGGGATACCGTGGTGGAATTCTGGCGCCCCTTGACCACTGGGCGGATAGCAACCTAACCTAACCTAACCCTTGAAACACTTGTTGTCAATACAAATTAGCTTATGCATCGTCTCCGGCGCTACGGGAAGTTCAGCCCCTTCGCCCTTGCGTAACAAAAGATAGGCACCCATGCTCACCTCCGCAGCTTCGGCTTGCTGGTCGCCTCCGGCGACCAGCCTCAGCCGCTACGGCTCGCACGGTTGCCTATCCTTCGTTACAGCGGGCGGGGGCTGCTCTCCCTCCGCGCCTCCGGCATTTTATATACACTCTAGGGTCGGTAACCAAAAGACTACGTGAAGTCGGGGTGTTCCGAGTCGGTTTTGGGGCACAGTCGACCTAACTGATCCATAAAGTGGGTACACTAATTTTTTTCTGAAGATAATGTTTCGGACGTTAAAAAACAACTAAACATAAGCAGATCAACCTTTCTAATTTATAGATCTATCGCAGGTGCGACAATGCGGCAGCGCACCACGTAAAAAATCACCTATTAATCACATTTCCCGATCATCATGTAGCCATATTCATAATGCCCGGGCATTATGAATACTGCCCGCATTAATCACTTGGCCCATAACATATATATTATTTCATTGTATACAAAATGTAATATATAATACATATAGTTCATAATATAGCATAGTACTGTATAAATAATATAAAAATAAATAACATTAATTAATTAGTGGAAAAACATACCATTTTTGTTATTAGATAAATTTATCACGCATTAAACGGGTGATCGCTTTGTTCTCCGTTTGTGGGCGGAGCTTAGCGACTACCTGCGTGCGGTACGGTCCGGCGGTCGGCCGGCAGAGTTTTTTAGTGTGATCCGATGTTCTTTGTGCGACACATACCGAGTGTACCGACTACTTTGCTAAAAGCCGTTAATCAGCTATTCGGGAGTTTTATTTCTGCCACACTCACCTTCACATATATACTACTACTAAATTGGTGACCCCGACGAAGGATACATGAGTGGCAGCAGCAGTGATTCGGCACATACCGCCGGTTTGAAAAGCGGTGACCGTGTGACCTTGAGAAGGACAAGGATGGCTCGTGTCGCTTCGGCAGACGTTCCAGTGCGCCAAAACATCAAAGTGCCACCGTTTGTTCCTGAAGACCCTGAATTATGGTTCGCGATGCTTGAGGGGCAGTTTGAAAACTACAACCTGCGCGATGACATTGATAAGTTCACAGCGGTCATAACCAACTTAGACGTGGCACACGCCAAGGCAGTAAAGGACCTAGTTATGAACCCTCCACCTAAGAACCGCTACGAAAAAATAAAGACGGAGCTCATACGCCAACTTTCAGCGTCTCACGAGAGGAAGGTCAAACAGCTGTTGACGCACGAGGAGTTAGGAGATCGGAAGCCGTCGCAGTTCTTACGACATCTGCAAGACCTAGCTGGACCTTCCGTGCCTGCGGATTTCATTAAAACGATCTGGTGTCAACGCCTGCCTAACAACATCCAGACGCTGTTAGCCTCGCAGCCAACACTCACACTGGAGCAGCTTGCAGACCTGGCCGACCGCATCCAGGATATCACCGTGCCCTGTGATATTGCAGTCGCGTCATCTAAGTGCAACGATCAGTCCAGCGAGATTGCCGAGCTCAAAAAGATGGTTGGACAGCTGGCTTTGCAGGTAGATGAGCTCACTCGTGCGTCCCTGCGATCTGAAACCCGGTCCCGCCGTCGTCAATCGCGTACTTTATTAAGAACACGTTCAAGGTCAAGGTCGAACTCAAACTATGCTAAGCACCCCCTCTGCTGGTATCATTATAAGTTCGGGAATAAAGCAGTGGAGTGTATGAAACCGTGCGATTTTGCGGGAAACGCCAGAGACAGTCGGTAAGTGCGACCGACGACTGCTCTAGGTCAGGTCGCTTATTTATTACTGATAAACCTGTGCGTTATTGCCCGTTTCGTTTTAAAAGAAAATCGAACGAACACCCCAGACCTTACGACGTAACTTACTTAAACCATAGTTTTTTCAAAAGCTTTAATAATGTTGGGTTTTTTAAAAGCATTCGTCCTGGACGCGGTAAAGGTGACCCCAAAGTAACTGACATTAAAGCTCTTCGGTATACTCCAGATGGTGATATATTCTTCAAATTAAGATTCACAGAAGATTGGACCGTACTACCGCAAAGAAAATCACCGGCAGTTACTGCATTGCCTTTTGATTCTCTCCGAAATCAGCACATTACTAGGAGGAAAATAACGAAAAAAAAATTTGATGATTTGCAATATCTGAAAGATACCTTACCTGCAGACTACCCTAATTATTACGATTAAAGTTGAGACTGATTTGAACATTGAGACTGAGTAATATTTGCTTAGTATATAATAGTAGTAATATTTAATTATAACAATAAATATTTTATTTAGTTTGCTCTAAAAAGAAAATAAACAATATATTTCTTGATTTTATAAGGATTTTTTCTTTTTGTTTTATGAATGCTATCAATACTTTTATATATTTTATTTTTGGTTTGTGAAAACCTGTTACGTTGTTTTTTAAAATAAATATTTGATTACGTAAACCTGCTAAGTCACAAAAGTGGTATTAATGAAATAAATACATAAGTAAATTATCTTTTTTGTATTACAAACTGTATGGTATACAAATACAAGTTTGAAAATATTATGAAAGTCTTTTCATAAATTATATTCATATTTTTTTAGGAATGTTTTTTGTCTCTGCTGAAAATTTACCTAATATGGAGTTAGCAGGTTTACACTCTAAGCCGACGATATGATTGACTTTGTTGTCATTCAGAAATCGAAATATCTTGCAATACCAAATCCTTGTATCCACTTCAAATTTAAAATATGTTAAGTGTTTTTTTTTCTTATACGCAGCGAACCCTCGCGTAAACGAGTAACTTACGCGCAACTTGACCACTTATGGTTTTTAATTAAACATAAATCTTTGGCCATGGGCCACAATAAAACAGCTCAAGCCAGAGAATTTAGTCGTCGCATGTGGGAAGAAATAGCCCTAAATTTAAACGCCCATGGAGATGGTGCTGTAAAGAATTGGAAGGGATGGTGTAAAGTATGAACGCTACCATGTATATACGTACACAAATAACATGAATTATATGTACATACTATGTTTTAATAAGAATTATCCTTTTTTTATGAATTAATATGGAATTAATTAAAGATTTAATTTTTTTAGTATTGGAATGACTTTAAGTCAAAATTAAAGTGGCAGCCGAGGACAGGGGGGTCCGTCATCCACCAAAACAATGACGGACCTTGAAAAAAAATACCTCCAAATTTTGGGTCACGATTTTGGGACTGGGTTACCTGGAATAAGAGTGGAACCATTTGAGGAGGTAATATTAATTATTACAAGTATTATATTCGGAATAAAATATGTTTAATTTTGTTACCATTAATGTTTGGTTAAAATTTTGTTTAAGTAATAGAAATCTTTTATTTTACAGCTTATAGAATTAGAGGTACTAGTACAACCTGATATTTCTCAGCCAGGATCATCGCAGTAGGTAAAACTACCTTCTTTCTCCCCCGAACAACCTACTTTCCGTCGCTCACTACGCAAAACAGCACCTCCCCAACCCAAAACACCTCCTCAATCCAGAATACCTCCCGACATTGAAACACCAGCAGCAACAACTCGCCGTTCACCCCGTCGTCCGCGTAACCTCATACCAACCTTTTCGCCATATCCTCTTGTACCGTCTCCTTTGCCGTCTTTACCTTCACCATGTCCTGCAAGACCCCCTTCGCCTGGGCCCCCCGTACCTACACCTTCGCCTCGTCCACCTGTACCTACCACTGCACGTCGCACACCTGTACCCTCCGCAGAACGCCGACGGCGTACTAGACAAGAGCCTCCAATGACACCAAAAGTGGCCCGACGGACTCTCATTGCACAGTCACAAAGAATGACAACAATTGAGGAACAAAAACTCGAAGTCATGAAATAATTATTAAAAGAATTGAGAGACATTAAAGAAATGATTAGAGCCAAGTAAGCTTTCGATTTATTATTATGAATAATATAAAAATAGTAAAAAATACATCTACTAAATACAACTAAACTATCTATTATAAGTGTTATAAGCAACCCAATGTTTTCATGAATGTTAAACAATTAAACAGAATATAATATAATTTATAAAAGGGTTAATAAAATTATGAGTTATTATTAAAAAAAAAACCATTATAATACTAGTTGCTATACTATGGTTTTTAAAGGTAATATTTTGTCTTCAGGTTTAATGATCCTCCTGCAGACGTTGAATAAGTCTCCTACGGGTGGCCACACCTCGAGGAATGCTCTCATTGTCAGTACTTGTACTTCCACCAGGTTCAGGATCCAAAGGCGATGTTTGCACTTGTGCTTCTTGAAGCATGTCTTCATTGCTCAAAGGAGGCACAGAAATATTTGCCTTATTGCAAATATTATGCAATATTACGCAGGCATTTATAATTGATGCTGCCACTTTTGGTTTATAATGTAGGACCCTGTGCACTAGAAGACAACGAAAACGTGATTTAAGAAGCCCAATTGTCCTCTCGATTATGTTCCTTGCCCGGATGTGAGCACCTGTATAATAACTCTCTGGAGAGCCAGGTTCTGCATTAATAATTGGTGTCATCATATAACTTCGCAATGGATAACCTGAGTCACCTGCAACATGAAAAGCTTTCTTTATAAGACTGCAGACTTTCCGTTTAACTGTGGTAATATTTTTTAGATAATGTAATATAATGTGCAAACCCATGGCCTGCAGTGGGATGTATATAGGCTGATACAGTATTAAAATGAATGTGTGGCAGCATTATAATACTAATTAATACTAATATCTGCCAACAGAATCGACACTCCAGTCGAACGAAACAACACTCGGCGCTCGGCACCAAGCGCAGCCGACCCATTGGTTCGGGCGCGGGCCGAGAGCATCCGAAGATACACGAAACATCCCCGCACTGCGCGGGCCGGCGCGGCGCGGCGCGGGCGACCGTTACTTTCACTTCGTCCACGCAGTCAGTCAGATCGTGATCTCGCCGCTCGGTGCATGTCGCTCGCTTCTTGCCGATAGTTATATGCCGTTGCTTACGTGCGTTCTAGCGCTTGTGGAATCTTAGCTTAGTTAATTATAAGAACTGTGTGTATATAAATTGTAAGGTGAATAAGATTACATATATTGGACACTGAACTCGTGCATAATTTATTCTCCCGTGGCCTGCACCTTCAGACATTAGTGAGCTGCACTAACCACTAGTAACCATAAATGTGATATTGCCAAAAAAATAATTTACTATGCTAATATAATAAATGTAAGAAAAATTCGGTTATGTCATTTATTTTACAAATTAATGTGTGTTCTTTTTATATAATTACAAATTAAGTTAAATGAAAATTTAAATCTATGGAAATATTAAGTAACTTACCAAGTAACCATGTAGATTCATTAAGATTTTCTAAAAATAACCCAAACAACCCAAAACATCTGGGATTTGAAACTTTTGAAAGAATCTGTAATAAATAAAAATGTAATACAAATAAACATAAGGTAATGATTCTTTGTTGTGAATTGCTTGACAGTTGTCAAATACTTACTTTGCCCGAGTATTATTTCTTTCTTCTAAAGTTTTTGGAAAACAAATGTATTTCTTTCTCATATCAGCAGAATCTATGCAAGCAGTAACTTCTGCAATGACAGATGAAACAGTCTGTTGAGCCATGGAATGTGCACCAATGTCTCCAATTGGTCTTTGGTATGAGCCGGTTGCATAGAATGATAGAGCAGTCAATATCTGAAAACATCATACATAATCAGCTTATTTTGATATATAACATGAATAACTACAAACAATAGTATTAGCCAAGTTCAATATTGACTAGGTTGGTACCACCTTTATAGTAAGTTAATTATTTCCTATGTTTGTTGAATTTTTATGGTATTCTAATGACATTAATAGATTCTTACCTTATGCTCGACCGATAAATCGGAAGATTTTCTCGGTTGCTTAAACAAATGCCTGAGTTCATCACATAGATCAAGAACCAATTGTTTGGAAAGCCTATATCTTTTGATGAATTCTGACTCGTCTAATTGCGTGAAAGGATCCGACTCTTCCCTTATTTGGCGCCTCCTTTTACGGCTTAAAGTATTATCCTCATTATCACACTCCAAAAAATCGAGGAATAATAAATTATGCGACATCTAAAATTATGAAAAATATGCTAATACAATGCACATTGCTTAGAAATATAATTAAAATAACACTATTGAACGTTACCTACCTTCGTAATAAATTAATTTCACTGAAATAACTAATTTATTCAGAAACGATTCAGTTTTGGTAGTAAATAAAGGAACTTTTATTGAATTGTAAGTTTTGACAGATATGCGACTCAGTTGAGGTCTTGAAGTTTAGTCATGGTACATGGTTATAAGTACTTGTATATCGACGGGAAGAAGTTACGGCAGAATATCGTCAAGAAAGATTACGTGTTGTGAACACGGTTAGAAAATGGAGAACAACTATTGGTGGTAGGTCTCTCATATGTGAGAGGCTGCCTGGGTGGGTACCACCGCAATGTCTATTTCTCCCGTCAAACAGCAGTTTAAATGCACTGTTGTGTTTCGGATTGAAGGACATTGTAGCCAGAGTAACTACTGGACATATTGAGACTTAACATCTTGTGTCTCAGGATGGCGAGCGCAGTGGAATGCCAAGCATTGCTTTGTAAATCAAGGTGTTGTTTGGTTTTGCTACTGTTCATGAGCGGTCGCATCGCTTACCATCAGGCGAACGGCATGCTCGTCTCGCCATTTAAAGCAATAAAAAAAAAACATTTTTTCAAGCTGGAAGGATCTAGAAATTGGAACATCTGTAAGTTCCAAACAAGGGTTTTGTTGAAAGGTCAAGGCTGTTGGAAGTCGTGGAACGAAAATATTTAAAACCAAAAATTCTTGCAGAAATATATACATGGGAAAATAAAGATGCGAAATGAGATTCAAGGAGATCATGAAATACTTACGTTTTGATTTGAGAAGCACGCGTTCTGCTCGCTTAGCCAATGACAAATTTGCGATGATTTCGGATATATGAAACAAATTTATAGATAATTGTCAAATGTGTTACATCCCTGGAGAAGATTTGACAGTTGATGAGCAATTATACCTTATAATTAGACCGACCAGTGTGCTGAGCATCCTGAAGTTTTTTTGACCCGTATGCATTCGGTACATATCAAAGCTCTCATAATCATGGGAAGAAAAGATACAAGTAGACATTATTTACGTCCCTCTTAACCAGCCCATTAGAGAACGTGTGTCCCGACAATCGATAAAGACGTGGAAGAATTTCTCGATGAAGTGTGTGTTCCGACGCTTCATATGTACGGAATTTGCGAATCGCGGACGCACCGAGCACGAAACACGCATCAAACTCGTCGCCTGTTACTCAAACGAGCAAAGCAGTGAGGCGGCCTGCATTTACGTCGAGTAGACGTAAACTTTTTTGTGTTTATTGTAAAAAGATGAACCATAATCTTGAAATGTGTCCAAAACTTAAATAAAAAAGTGAAGTGTTATATATTATATTGTGTTACAGATGGGATTGCGGTTAAATGGTAATATACTCCAATTGTGAAAAATGTTATAATCATGTTTCGTCATGTCATTTAGTTGTTATTTTTCCGTGTGATTGTTTCTATTACACTTCAAATAAAAACAAAAGCTGGTATAATGGACAAAATATATAATAAGAACAAAACAACAATACCGAATGCATTTGAACATAATATATTGAATAAATGTTGGTGTCAATATGCAAAAATATAGTGTTGAACAAGGTAGATATCTTACATCTTTAAGCGAGAAATTCTTGTATATACAACGTGTAACAGGATTAATTCACAACCTCAGACACCCCAACTTTAAAATAATATTGCAATCATAGTTTATGCTTTGAAATCGTACTACCATAATTACAAAATCTTTTATTTATGAAATTAGTTATACCAAATGTAGGCACTTAACATGGTCACCTCACGAGTTACAAATAAGAGTGTACTACTACACACGCTCGCGGACACGCACACATTTACACAAGACCCATTCACACGAGTACCTAACGCCGAACGCTGACCGCGCCGCCGGCAGAAACAGCTGACAATAAACGAAATACAAATTACGTACGTAAGTCGTAACTGATTACTGGGTGGTTTGGTAAACAAATTATTATTAATTTAATCTGTAAGCATAACATTTGTGTTTTAGCTATAAAATCTAAATATTTTACTTACTAGATATAATGCGTACGAACCCAACATAAGACAATATTTTGCATGAATCGGCTATAAAAAAAATATTATTAATTTCACTTCCGCTAAACTTAGTTCCTACAGGCGGGCAGGATACGGGCGTCATTTATTTTGCATTATTATTGAATAAGATAATAAGATAACGCAATATCTAACAACGAAGACTAGATTGTGAATCACAACACAAAAAATACAACAAAATTAACTTACGTGTTACACGTGTGCACTCATTCGGCGATTTCTTTTTAAATTATGTTCGAAATGTCCGCCACCTTGATACACTTTGATGCACATTTGCGTAATTGTTCACGTAATTTATGTAAAACTTCAGTGTCACTTTTCACTTTTAGGAAGGCTGCCACTATTCTACTTTTTAGTAGTTTAGTTATACCAGAGATTTATTACGTCTCCACAAAAAAAGTCAAGAGGCGTCAAGTCAGGTGACCTAGGAGGCCATTGCACAGGTTCGCCGCGACCTATCCAACGCTCTCCGAACTCAGCATCGAGATACTGTCGGACACTACACTGGTGCCGTGCCTGTTGTTAAATGTCCTGCATGCCAATGATACATTATCACCACACAGTGCCAAAGTTTTCACCATTTCAGTGTATTCAATATTCGAATACCGAAAAGACATCGCGCGCGAAAGTTATCGAAATATCTACTTAACACTTAAACACAAGTAGACACAGATAACTGCGGTGCACGACTGGATTTTTTTCACATAGTCGGTGCCCATTTAGGGATTGCAAAAACGGGATATCCGACACACCGGGATTCCACATACATTGTAGCAAAATTACAAACCGAATTTAATCACCATTTTAATGTTCCGCGAAATTATTTTTCATAGAAATACCTACTTGTTGTTTCTTTTCATAGTGATTTTGTTACAATTTAATTTGTTTCATTTAAGTGCATGTATTGCGCGGGATTTGGATCGCCCGGTCTTGCAAATACCGGGAGTATTTTTTTTTCGCGGCGCATCCCTATACCGATTGCCATATTGATGTACCGACGCGCCGCGCGCGCCATCATTTGTCCGTTGTCGGATGGATCAAATTGCATTAAACAATAGCTGCATCCTGCTCTATCTAGTTGTAGTTAAATGTGCGGAAAAGAGAATATGATAGTTATTTATTTTGGTAGCTTATTACGTTTATTCAGGCCTATCGTTGTGTGCGTTTGATTAATGATAGATTGCTTAAATAAACTTTATGACCATCGAAATAAAGTTCATTTTTGTTCATTATTTAGTTTATTAGAGTATTCGTTTAGTGACTCATTTAAAAATTATGTTATGTCCTGGAGTTACGTTTTAATTTCGTTTGTTTGGAGTACTAAATGAAAGAGTGTCTGTAATTTACTTGGTCTTAACTAATTATTTTGAAAAAAAATACCTACCAAAAAAAATGTTGATATCGGTTCAGTAGCTGATTCTGAACGTACTACTTTCCGCTTTTACATTTAAATCTGTTACATGTTGTATATACATATATTCTCTGAATCTTGGAAACGGCTCCGACTATTTTCATGAAATTTTGTATACAGGGGGATTCGGGGGCGATAAATCGATCTAGCTAGGATTCATTTCTAGAAAATGTTATCAATTATTTATTTGTTGTTTATCAATTCCTGATAAAATAACTCCTCCTGACATCTATTGGCGAATAATAATACAATTTTTTGTTGTGTGCAACTAACTGCTTAACGATACAATAACACTAAAGATATTCCAGCAGATGGCGTTTTTAAGCAACACTAAGAAAATCAATTGTTTATTAGCTTTTAGGTTTTATCGGGATATCTGTCAAAACTTTAAAAATAAAAAGTGACATTGGTAATTTGGCGTTTAATTTTAGATATCTAAAATTAAGTAGCATTAACTTCGTCGTCGCAATCGAATACAATGAAAATACAGCAAACCCTTTTCGACGTCATTTACTACAAAATGGAACATAACTGATTCGCGTGTTTAAGAAGTTCACAAAACTGGAGAAACTATATTGGAGAATAATGGATTCCAAGGATTAATGAATACCTTAAAATGCGAATACCTAGTTGAAAGTACATGAGAGAGGTTGTCATACCAGAAATTTCCACCAAAGTAAAAAACGTAATAAGAGCGGAACTTGCAAAAGCTAAAGCTATATCAATAACTACTGATATTTGGACCTGCACGAATAACTTAAACGTTCACTTTTCTTGTCCATCTTCTTTTGACGTGATAATTAAAGATAAAACTATTAAGCATCTTTCTACCGTTAAGACTCCTGAATGCTCTGCTTTTGTTTGTAACAATTTGCCACTTGTGATGTTAGGAGAACCATATAACGCTTATTTCACCAAATGGCATGGGAAACAACTGTGTCACTTGTAATATGAATCTTCCTTTACTAGACGAAATTCTTCCCGTCGTTTTCCACATCCTAAACCATTCCGTTTCCATTGGGATATTTTCTACTGCTTGGAAAGAAGCCCATATAATCCCTATTCCTAAAAAACCTTAGGCCTCTGTGCTATCCGGACTTTGTCCTATTTCCTTTTTACCATTCCTTTCTAAAGTCATCGAACGCCTTATAACTAACAACCTCCTAAATCCTCGCAGCTACCATCCCCGACGACGACGTTCTGGTAGCACACATGACACAACATACGCACTTTGAGAACAGACTAGAAGATTGTTAACTGAATTTTGCTGTTAATAAAGATTGATTTTACTATTATTTTCATTTTACTTTTCACCTATAAAAATTATACGTATAAAACTATGATTTTGTAATTTGTTACTAGATCCAAATGGTTGAATATTTTGGTTTGGTCAAATATTTATTTGACACGGTTAGAGAATACCACGTTTGTTACCTCTGTATTACAACTGAATTATATACTATATTAGACAACTACATGAAATTTCCTGTTTTTTTCCAAAAAATATAGGCAAATAAAGAAAGAATTTGTGTCCCGTTCCTATAGGGTTATAGGAACGGGACACAAAGCCTCCATTCAGAGTTCTCGCTCGGCTCGTTTTTCCGATCACAGTTCGCATTCCTGTACGTCCATGACCTAAATATGTTGCTTTCTTAATCAAAGTATACTCGGTATTCAAACAGAGTTATTTGGCCGAGTACCGAAGTATCCACCGAGTACTCCGCCCATCTCTAATTTTACTTACTTTTTGAATAGCTATATTCTATAAAACTAAGTAACGGGGTGTAGGCATCTTATATGTATTTAAATAATAAATAAATAAATAACACGGAACAGTCACATGCATTGACATAACATAAACGTCCACTTGTACCACGCAACAAATTCGCCCGCGAATTGGTTTCTTATCGCAGCGGCCGGTGCGGCGGCCGGTGCCGCCAGTCGATTACCTGCCGTCCAGTGATCATATTGTGTACATCAACTATTTATGTGACAATATAAATCCTTACGAGTTATTTCCTCAACCTTATTTCCACCTGTGGACTCTGACTACGCACCCACATAGGACAGTTAGGCCTTTAGGCGTATTGACAAATTGTGCAGCATCTGTTATACAGAATTCCTAAATCCACTCTCAAGGATATAGTTTTGAAAAAAACCGGCTTAATAAGCCAGAAAATGAGGAGATCACCTGCGATACCGTACGACATGAAGACTAGATTAGCGCAGTGTCTACGAGTACCATAAAAATGGGGCTGGGTTTTGTCAAGGCATGAAGTATTGGATATAACTGCAGAATCTATAAAGCAAAATAATATAAAACGCCATTCAAAGATAGACCTAGAGCAGATTGGTTCATCGCGTTTAGAGAAAGAAATAATTTATCGATGTGAAACGTGAGGATGCGGGTTCGATCCCCGTATCTAGACAAATATTTGTGTGATCCACGGGTTATTAGTAGCAGTAGGCCTGCAGCATCTCCTGCACCAATTGGAGTCGTTCCCCATTGTTCACCACCATGGACTGTAGGAACAGGATGGTGAAGAATCTCCATATTACTTCAGGGGTGGTGTCGGTCCATCTCACCATCCCGGAGAAATGTAGAGATTTGGACCGAATCTGCTGGGCGTACTAATTTGTTTCGTGAACATTGCGGTCGATGATATTGGCATCAAAGATGGTTTAGAAAACCTGTAAGGGAGTCATTCCAACCACTTCAAAGGTTGAGCCAGAAGCGCCAGTAAAAAAATTAAAACTCTATTAAGGGGTGCAAAAATTGTATGGATTCAATATGTGGAAGAGAAACTGATTATATAAGAAAAAAATGGCTTCACAGTCCAAATAATGAATTATTAAAATCATTGTCAAATGCAACACATTTCAAATTATATTCTTAAAAAATATGTTAACAAACTTTTACTAAAAAAATACACAAAATTGATCACAGGTGCTATACTTGATTTTAATTTAAAAAAATGTCCTATACACACAGAGAAATTGAAAGATTATTTAATAAAAACCAAATAATTAGTTTTTTTTTTCACATATTGCATTTATCAATAGCCTATGGCAAACGGAGTGACGACGATTATGACGACAGTGTACATATAATGGCTCAAAAATATTATTTTAAATTTATGAAAAATCAATAATTAAAACCTTATTGATTGTAAGTAAGATCGAGTCTTGTGACGTGGCTAAGGTGGGTGAGACTTTTCGGACTCACAAACACCTAGACCCGAAACGGGGATTAAATCTGCGATCTCATTTGACAGCCGGCGCCAACCAACTGCGCCACGGTGGTTAATATCGCAAATACTATATTAACCGATAGTCAACTAGTAGAGATTAGTTAGTCCCAACGAGAAGAGATATGACGGAATACATTAAAAATGAGCTGCATAGATTGCTGTCATATTGGAACATACATACTAAAATATTTGACTGCAATACTGATAACAAAGCAAACATGAAAGCGGCTGTACGATTAAGCAATTTCAAACATTTGCTGTGTATACACTTAATTTAGTCATACGTGCAGGACTCCAGGGCTGTGTGCGGAGCACTTCCACAAGAGTTCAGTAGCTATAAAAACACTTATTTAAATGCAGGAGCAACTGAGGCCTAATAAAAAACCATTAAAACTGAAAAGGGACGTAGCCACCAGATGGAGGAACTCTGAATATGGTTAAGGATTTACTCACTTCAAGGACCTTAACAAGCAGCTCTTGGAATTCTACATAATCCAGTAGAAAATCTTTCGGAAGGCGAACGGCAATCTTCCAGAAATAATAAAAATTCTGAAGTCATTCAAAGCAGGTCATTGAAGAATCTTCTTCAGAAAAAAAAAGTTACTATCTTAATAGAACCTTCCACGGGAAGTATTGTCACGATTTTTAACAATTCAGAAATAAATACATACATAAACTCACGCCTTTTTCCCAGAAGGGGTAGGCAGAGGTGCCAGGGCACCCAGATATTACTGCAGATACAGGAAAGAAACTAGCTAACAAAATAATAACGGAATTTAATTTAAATTATTAAATAAAAGCAGATTTGAGGATTGTTACAGGCACTCAGTGTAATCAAAAGTCGCGCTGACCTGCGTTTCAAGAAGCTGGCAATTTTTTTTTTTTTTTTTTTTTTTTTTTTTTTTTTTTTTTTTTTTTATTTATTTCCTTTATTACAATTACAATTACTTTTTTACAATCTTAGAATAGGTTTACAATTTAACATCTAAACATTTTAACCATGGTCCCCCACTAGGCATGCCTGGATCGGGGGCACCAAACATACAAACACCAGCATCATGTTGCACAGCACGTAGATTACACATTTAATAAAATATAAAAATTAAACAATCATAACAATAACAAGCGTTATAAATCAAAGAGATCAACACATTGACAAATAAAAATAATAACGTAAATAAAATATTAATGACAAACAAAAATAAATAAATGTTAAATTTGAATTTACTCTCAACTAATATACTTTCATATGCATGGATTGTTACAATTTAACGAAATTACTCTTTTCAAGGATTAATAAGATCAAGACAATTTACTAATTATATTTTCTCCATCATCATATGTTAAACTTAAAAGCAGGCTTTGCAACTTATTTTTAGTCTCTCGCATGGGAAGGTGTTTAAAGTCACATAACTTTATGAGGTTATTGTATACATATGCGGATATAAACGGGTTAAAGCGTTTGGAAAAAGTGGTTTTAACATAGGGCAATGGAACCTTAAAAACTCTCTGTTTGACCAAGTCAGAGTAGTCAGCGGAGAGCAAGACTTTCTTATGTACAATTAATGTGGTGGCCAGTATGAAGAGCTTACGTACACTTAACAATTTTTGTTCTTCATAGAGTTTAGTGGTTGGGTATAGTCGCGGTTTCTTAAACATGGTTTTGAGAACTGATCTATGTGCGCGTTCTAATTCTAACATGCGTGTTTTGGCGGCACCACCCCATACAGGTAAACAGTAAGTGATTAAAGATTGTGTTAATGCAAAATAAGTTGATTTTAATGTATTAATATTGGCTACATCACGAAGACGTCTCATTACACTTATTGTCTTTCTGACTCTATTTGAAACCGCGGTAATATGCTGCTGAAAATTCAACTTATGGTCTATCAATACTCCTAGATATCTTACAACTTCTGAACGACCTAAAATTTCACACGAGCAAGTGCCAGACATGATGCTGCATATGTGTATTTTAAGCTTTATGGATTGTGGGGGTGCTGTATGTGATGTTTTATGGAAACACATGTAGTTGGTTTTATTTATATTTAAAGTAAGAAGATTATTACTTAGCCATCTGGAAATTGCAGCCATGCCACTCTCAGCGTTGTTAAGGACATTTTCCCAAGAACTTCCGTGGAAAATTATAGTAGTATCGTTTGCATAACATATTATTTCTGTATCATTGAGTGCTAGATTGTGTAAGTCATCTATATAAATGTTAAATAGGGTAGGTCCTAATATGCTGCCTTGTGGAACACCAAAAGTAATAGATTGAAAGTCACTCAGATGATCAGAGACCTTAACACACTGCCTTCGTCCCAATAGATAACTTTTAAACCACATTAGAGGAATTCCTCTGATACCCTTGCTTTCCAACTTTTTTAAGAGTATAGGGACAGAGACAGTGTCGAAGGCCTTTGATAAATCTAGGAAAACACCAATGCATTTTTCAGATCTATCAAGATGGAAGGCAACTGAAGTTGTGAGTTTAGTAACAGCATCATTGGTGGACCTACCTTGGCGGAAACCGTACTGTTTTTCAGATATCAGATTATTATCCTCAAGATACTTTACGAGTCTCTTACTTATGATTTTCTCTAGTAGTTTTGAAAATACTCCTAGAAGAGAAATTGGACGGTAGTTATCAGGAGAATCCTTTGTTCCAGCTTTATGAATTGGAGCAACAACTGCAGTTTTCCAGATGGTAGGGAAGGTACCCGACGATATACTTAAATTAAAAATATTTGTTAGTGGTTCAAGTATGACATTTTTGATAAATTTGACTAAGACATTATTAATTGAATCAAGACCAGGAGCTTTGTCATTAGATAAATTATTAATTAACGTATTAATTTCATCACTATCTGTAGGTTGTAGGAAGAAAGATGAAGCAGGTGATTTCAGTATGTTTGCTTTAGCTGCAAGAGCGTCCTCAGTTATATCTAAGGATTCTAGTATTCTGTTTGCTAAATTATAACCAACACAACAGAAATGATTATTACATGCATTAAGTGATTGTTTCCAATTAACTGTTCCTGGTACGGAGAGTAATTCAATGGAGTCTTTTTTACTAGAGGATATATGGCATATGTCTCTTATAGCTTTCCATAATTGCTTTTTGTTATTTTTACTGTCCATTAGTTTCTTATTGTCATAGTCTGCTTTAACTTTTCTAATTATATCTATGTAATAATTTCGGTAGCGATTGTATATAAGTTTAGCTATAGGGTCATTGGGATTATTTTTTGTACGCATGTGAAGCCGATCTTTGTGTCGAGAACAACGCATTAAACCCGGTGTCACCCAAGGTTTAATATTTCGTCTAGAGCGACTAACTACGGTTGAAGTTGTGTATTTACTGACTACATTCAACAGGGTAGACATAAATTCATTAGCGGCGTTATCGACATTTGTCTGATCTAAGCGACTTGTCCAATTTATTTGAGCGAGTTCTTTTTCTATACCTTCGTAGTCTCTTCTTAATCTAGTCTTTCTTGGTTTTTGTTTTGTAGTTTCTAATTGCTTAATACCTAATATTGTTAAATCATGATCAGTCAAATCTAATCGACATACTATTCCTAAAGCTGCTAAGTTGGTTTGTTAGTTTGGTTCACTTTTTTAATTAGATTTAGAAAGATAGAAAGTGCCCTTAAAAATGCTGGAATGGTAGCAAACGCAGGCTAATCTCCCGACTAATCCCGAACTCTATAACTTGGCTAAAAAATCGGTAATGGCTATCTCGATATCACCTGAAAATACATTTTCGATGTCGGGCCAAATATTAAATAACATGGTTATTACGGTATGTATATAATAAATTCCTTTATATTTAAGATAGCTTTTTAACTGGAGTCATATATTGTATATTATTGTTCTTTTGACAGGTTAACCGCTCGTAGCTTTTTTGCTCATTGCAGCTACCAAGGGTCTGTAGGAAACAATATTGATGCTCCTTTGGCCGAAAAAAAAAACTATCCACATGCGTCAGCGAAGTTGCCACAGCACTGAATTCTTCGCGAATTCTTGTAAAATACATGAGGTTTCCCTACACGCGAGAAGAACGAACTCGAATTCAATCAAGGCATATTATTTCTAATATATAATATTTATTAAAAACTCTTACTTGACTAGCTTATATTTAATTTATATACAGATTTTACGGTCAGTATGGGTTTCCTGGAGTATGTTGCTGCATGGAATGCACTTACGTGGGAGTCATACGATCTAGTGTCAATGAAGAGATATTTCTTTACAGGAAATCATACCACTCAATAAATGTGCAAATGGTTAATTCATTTTTGTTAATTAAAAACTGAAAAGTGAGTAAAAGTAAGAAAAAAAAACAATTATTCATTTATGATGCAGACGACTACATTTTGAATGTGAACGCATGTTATGGAGGTGCAACACACGATGGAATCAATCTGACTTAAAGATGCACTTTCAGAATATTGTTGACCAAGGAGATTTTCAAATTTAATTCATTAAATTAAAAATATTTTTAGATTACTGTATTGAATTCTAACTGATTACTCATCAAAGCATTATACACCACTTCAATGATTTTAAGTTAGTGAAGCCACTTTCATTTGCTTCAAATAGCAAATGATGCAATTAAATCCCATGATTTTCTTGAAATGCATAAGCTGTTAAAATCAGCTTTAACAATGCGTATGCAATTATCTCAATCAGAAAAGAAAAATCATGGCAGAAGATTTAACACAGAAGAAAAAATTCTAGCATTATCACTGTACAAAACCAGTCCAAAGGCCTATAGAGTGCTTAGTGGAATCTGCATTTTGCCAAAACGCTGCACTTTGCAGTTACTTCTACACAAAGTTAATTTTTTTCCAGGGATTAACAAACGTATGTTTGATAATCTTAAATTAAGAGTGCAAAAAATGTCAGAAAAATTTAAATATTGCTGAATAGTTTTCGATGAGATGGCTATAGCTCCACATTTTGACATTTCCGAACAAAATGTGCTAGGATTTGTGGATGATGGAGAAAAGAGACAACCCCTGATTGCAGACCATGCCCTTGTCTTTATGGTGAGAGGAGTAATAAAAAAGTACAAACAACCTGTGCAATACAGTTACTGCGCAGGGACAACAAAATCAAAAGACATGAAACATTTATTAATAAATGTTATAAAAAATGTACAAGCAACAGGATTGAAGGTTGTGGCAATTACCTGTGATCAAGGTGCCACGAACATGGCAGCAATTAATAGCATATTAAAAGACACCAAAGAAATTTATCTTAAAAAAGGGTGAGAGTACCCAGGCTTTATTTTGATTGGTGGATTAAAAATTTGCCCTTTGTATGTTCCACCACACTTAATAAAGGGAATAAGAAATAATTTAATAACGAAAAATTTGTCCTTCAAAAAAGATAATAAGATAGGCCTAGCCAAGTGGCAACATCTTATTGAATTGGTGAGGAAAAGCCAAGGATACAGTGGGGTAAGACTAGTGCCAAAACTGACAGAAAAACATGTCATGCCACATCTCATACTGAAGATGAGAGTGAAGCACTGTACACAGGTACTGTGGCTCTAGGTTTCATGGCAGGTTTTTATATTTTTTTTAATATCATTAAACATGTACAGCCACAACAGAATGTTAACTGTTTCTTGCTTTGGTTCACTTTTTTAATCAATACTATGATTTATGTTTAATTATTTTATAATTAATGCATCAACCCTAATTTCGTCATTTTAATTTCTTTTATCTTAATATTGGTATATTTATGTTAATTTCTCTGAATTTCAGAAGCAGGCAAACTCCCAGAAGAGGCCGAAAACACAGCAGAAGTTTTGTTATTTTTTGGCAGTTTATTCGATACTTTAAATGGAATTTACAGTAAGGTCAAATCGGGAAAAATTTATAGAACTGCTGTAACTTCCACATCACCCCATCATCAGTTATGGCGAAAAATTTTACCAGTCCTAAAGACAATGACTTATGTGGACAAAAACGGAAAAAAATCAGTGGTACCCACAATCTCCAGCTGGATCAAAACTATCGAGGGATTTAAAATGCTATGTTCACATTTACATAAATAAGGCATCAATATTACCAAGAAACTTTAATCAAGATCCGCTCGAATTTTTTTTGGAGTAATCAGAGCACCTGGATATAGTAATATCATGCCAACTGCATTAGCATTCCAAGCTGCATACAAAACATTGTTAATAAATAATGTAGTGTCATCACACTCTGTAGGGGCAAATTGTGAAAAAGACAAAAGGAGATGCCTGCAGAACCTTCGATATTATTTGGAAGAAGATATTTCTGCAGGCAATATTCAGTCTGAATATACAATAAATGAAAATCATTTAAATATTATTCATAATAATAATGAATTATTGAATAGCAATTTGCACCAAAGCATAGAGAGGTGTGCAGCTATTGGATATTGTAGTGGTTGACTGGTGAAAAATGCTAAAAAATATGTATACAAAAGTTGCTCTGTTTGCTCTAGCCAGCTGGAGACTACCGGAAAAGAATTATTTCATAATTTTATAAAAATATGGGAATACAAGAACACAAATTGGTTATGTTACCCATCAAGAAACATTTTTGACGCTTTTGCTCATATTGAAGGCATCACTATGGAAATCATGAAATTTGAAAGCCATAAACAAAATGTGATAGAGTATAGTAAATTAATAATAGCTACAATTGTACATTTTGGATTCCTCACTTGCAGTGATCATAGAATTAAATTAATTGAGTACCTAATTAAAAAGAAAGTGTATTACTGTGTTAATAATTGGTGTAAGGAAATAAATAACATAATGTCTGGAAAAAGCACAAACTGTGATGAAAGTGATCCAATAAAAATAATGGCCCAAAATTATTATAGTAAAAATAAATTAAAAAAAAAGATATATATAGGAATTATAGATAGGCAGTAACCCAGTAATTATATATGATACAAATCCTAATCATCGGGTTTCAACCTATTGAGGTATTATACTATAAGAGAGAAAGAAATCTAAAACAAAAATCTATATAGCAGAGCAATAAGGAATGAGTTTAAGTTAGTTTCAGTATCTAAAGAGTAAATTTTATAATCCGTTTTAAAAATTTTATTTTTTTATTTGTCACAAAAAGATGCGAAACGGCAGCCGCCATGGTGGATAGCGATGCTACGTCATTCCGCGAGTAGAATACCCAAGCAACAGTTGTAAACCTTTTAATTTAGTAAGTAAAAATATAAGTTGTAACAGTATTCTTCCCTACGTTATTTTTTTAATATATTAAAATGAACGACGCTTTCATTAAAGGAGACTTTACTTAGAGTAACTCATGTTTATTGCAAATAATTCGCTCTTCACTGAGTACAGCATTGTTGATAATCAAAGGTTGTTTACTGGTTGAGTGACGTATCATTTTATGGAACAAGGCGACTAGCGTTTTCATATATTTGCGCGCATAAATTTAAAACATAATGTTCAAATGGATTTTTATGGGACTTGCTGATCGAATAATAAATTGATAATCTTTTTAATAGATTTTTGTTATCTTAGGAACAACTTAAAATTCTTTTAAAAAAGGGTGGAAAACCCCATTGTGAAGATTGGGTTTCATTTAACATCTATACACAAGGGAATCTGTTACAGTAAAGGAGTCTTTTTACAGACATTAATTTATTTCTTGATAATTGTCAGCCTTATAAAACCTCAGATTTTAATTTGCTGCATTCATGAACACTATCGTATATTTGAATTATTTTATCGAATTAGAATTTGCAATTACATTAGTATTTGATATATTATGGTTCAAGTATTGTCATTATCCGTGCAATATCTTAAACAAAATAAAAAATTGAATGTTTAAATACAAATAACAAGAAATTTTTAGTTGTTGAATTATAATTAAAATTTACTTTTATATAATATGACCTAACGAATCGTTGATCATACATTAGCGCTCCTGCACACGATGCCGCCACCGCGCCGTCGCCGCACAACTACAGTCTACACTGTACATACGAGTCGCGCGAAGACCGCCACCGCGCCGCCGCGCCGCCGCGCCGCCGCACCGCCACCGCGCGCGTTCCCAGTTATTTCATTATCCTGATTCATTCCATTGCCGGCCGCGTATGAACATGCACGTGCATAACTTTTTAAGAAATTATCATGGAAAGTTTTGATTACGAAACGTTTATAAGTTTAGTGGAGGACAGAGAAGTTTTATGGGACAAAACTTTGGAAGTATATAAAGACAAGCGTAAAAGTTTAACAGCTTGGTTTGATATCTGCCATATAATGAATGAGAACTTTGCAGAACTACCTGATACGGAGAAAAGTAAATACGGTAAGTATCTTATTACAAAATTTTATTAATTCTTGTTAATGTGTTTCTATTTAGTGGGGCCAATTGAAAAAATATATAAGTGGGCTATGACTAAAAGGAACTTTGGGACAAGATATGATCTGTATGTTTTTTAATTAAATTGTAATGCAACAGAGGGTACTTCTTTATACTTCTAACTCAATAAAATTACCTATTTGTATGTACTGGTATTTAAATATATTTATATTAATATATTATAATTTCAAGAAGCATGCAGTCGAAGATTTAAAACGCTGTCCAAAATATTTTTGGAATATTTTCAAAAATAGATCCAAAAACAGTTCTACTTTGCCGAACCTAATGACCTTAAACGATACAAAAGCTAAAGGGGGCTTACAAATTTGCGAATTATTTTCAAAACATTTTCAGAGTATTTATCTAAATAGTAACAATTTTACTCCAGCTAAAACTTATTCGACTTATTACAATAATCTTTCTTACGGCGCACCATTTAGTTCTTGTCAAGTTAAAGAAAGCGAGGTGCTCCGAAAATTGAAATACTTAGACATACATAAAGCTCCTGGGCCCGATTTGATCCCACCTGTTATATTGAAGAACTGCGCACGTACCTTAAGCAAACCATTGACGATTATTTTTAATCAATCCTTAAGAACCGGGATATTTCCCCACCAGTGGAAAACGGCGCATTTAACACCGATACATAAAGGCGGTAAATTGGATAATATTGCCCATTATCGCCCAATATCAATTTTGTCTGCATTCGGCAAAGTGTTGGAATCAATTGTTAATGAAAAATTACTCTCTCATTTGCAACCATATCTAAACCCAAATCAACATGGTTTTCTGCCTCGAAAATCTACTACTACAAACTTAATCGAATATACATCCGATATCTTGGACGCGATCGATAGAGGCGGTGAAGTTCATGCGATTTACACCGACTTTAAAAAGGCGTTTGACTTAGTCAATCATGACCGCCTTTTAAAGAAATTAGCTGATATGGGTATTCACGGCTCCCTGCTAAGATGGTGCGAATCATATATACGTAATCGTTCTCAATTAGTTTGTATTCGTGGCTTTAAATCACAGATTTGCACAGTTCCGTCAGGAGTGCCTCAAGGCTCCCACCTTGGTCCCTTATTTTTCCTAGCTTATATAAATGATATTCAGCATGTAATCAAATCTAAGTTCAAGTTGTACGCCGATGATTTAAAGATTTATCGAACTGTTAATAGTCAATCTGATGTAGTATCTCTTCAGTCTGATCTAAACAGTGTTCAAGATTGGTGCATTGAAAATGATATGTGTTTTAATTTGGATAAATGTTATTTTATTAATTTTACAAGAAAAAACAGCCCTATCTGACTAGTTATTCCTTAAATAACATTTCTTTAACTGAAGTTCACACTATACGAGACCTCGGGGTCACCTTCGATAGTGGGATGAGCTTCAGATTTCACATAAATGACATTATCGCTCGATCTTCTCGTCTTTCCGGTTTTATATATCGACAAATGAAAGTATTTGGTCAGTCCAAAATTACAATTTTAATTTTTAACACAATAGTTCGTTCAATCTTGGAATATTGCAGTAGCGTGTGGTGCCCCATTTATCAAGTTCACATCGACCGCATCGAACGCATACAAAAACGCTTTTTATACCAGCTGACATATAGCGATAACAGATGTTTGCAATTCCATTCATACAAACAACGTCTTACTTTTTATAAAATACAAACCTTAAGCACACGTCGCAAAATAGCCGACATAATATTTTTGTACAAACTCCTTCACAACCATGTTGATGTACCTAAATATCTTGAACGCGTAAATCTTTTCGTACCCCGTTGTAGCAGTCGTTTGATTAACCGTAAAACCTTTTACCTTCCAAATGCGAGAACGAATCTTGGCCAGCATTCTCCTATGTACCGAATGAACTCTTTATGCAATAACATTCGCGGAAATATTGACATCTTCCGTCACTATTCTTTAGCCTCTTTTAGGAAAAAAATACATGTAATGTACGGTCTTTAAGACAAATCATTTTTATAGCTGAGTACCTAATCAATTTAATTATAAGTAACAACGATAATTTAAAAATTTAATAATTTATTCTTTTGTACGCTTAACATTGCCCCACATTGCATGCTGTGTTTGCATCTAGCAGGATGTAATCTTATCACAACATATTCTGTTATCGCATGTATATTACATATAAGTTTAAGATTGTATCCAGTTTTGTAAACCAAATAAATGAAAAAAAAAAAAAAAAAAAATTATGTATATGTATCTTCCAATGTATGTATTGTTATTATATTATTTATGTATGCATATTTGTATATACCTATATATGTTTATATAACATAATATGTGTATTTATTATTTGTATTACTTGTAATTTTATTAAATTATTTGTACTTATTTGCAATACTTTTCCTTTCTAAGCAAGTTCTATCCTTTACACTTTGACTGCCCTTTATTTATCCTATTTTTAAATCCATCCCATGGTTGTCTGTAAGACATTGCCTTTCGGCGATAAGACCGCCAATTGTACTTTTTATATATGTGATTTCTGTTTGTATTTGTTTTCCTTTTGTGTGCAATAAAGTGTAAATAAATAAATAAATAAATAAATAAAATTAAAAATCGGGGTATGTAGCAAGTGATTGTTTGTTTAATGTAGATACGTAGGTACCTACATTAAACAACATTACTAATAGATCGCGACTCACGTCCTGCCAGGAGGCCACTTAGACGAAGTAAGTTAAAACATTATTACAGTTTGATATAATTCCATGAATATTCACAAAGAAATTTATAAAATACAACTATGAGACTAGGGACTATATGTATGGCATTTTGCATTACCTACTAGTGTGTTGGATTTAAAATTCATATTAAGTTAATATTTACACTTCAGTGCATCCACAGATATTTTTCAGAGTGTACTTTGTGTCTGTTATTAGTCCCTTTTAAAGTCTTATGCTTACAGCACTTATTTACTAGTGCAGAACCTGTCTGGTGTATAATATAAGTTTTTAATTCTAGTTCTTCGAGAAGAAAGGATACCCCGATGGGCATATGAATTAGAACTAAGGCGTCTCGGTATCGAGGAACGGCACACGGAAGCACTTGAAAGAATTGCTGTGGCAATAGAGAACCTAGTACCCCGAGGAAACATTGAGCGTCGTTCGTCCAGTTAAATAATTAAATAAAATAAATAAATTAATCTAATTTTATGTATAAAACTATATCATAAATTTTATTTCCCTATAAGGTGTTTTTTTAACCTACATGCTGTAAAATTTACATACTTACATATGTACATAAACTCACGCCTTTTTCCTAGAAGGGGTAGGCAGAGGTGCAAAGAAACTCACATGTCGCCTTGTATGTTACGTCGCACGATGTGATAGGTGGCGAGGCTATCGCCATTTCGGGCACAAATTCCTGACTCTAGGCTGATTCCTTATCAGCCTAGAGTCGATACGAAAATCCAATATTAGTTTGCCCAACCCGGGATTCGAACCCGAGACGTTAGCTTTGTAGCCGTAACGTAGTACAACTACGCCACCGAGGCAGTCAAATTTATACATGAGTATCTACTATTTATAATAGTATATTTTTTTTATTTATGTAAAAACACCAGCCACTATTGCGAATATTAGGCAGTTAACAAAAAGCAATTAAAAGGTTTTCACTATTAAAAATTTACAATAAGAACTATTCAACACAGAAAGTACACAAAACAGTGCTAATAAAACTTAATAACGACACATTGATAAAGTAAGGTACCTTATTATCATTTACTATTTACTAGTACAATTTGGCCTCCATTTGTGAAACTCTGATAAATACACTCATTTAACCTTCATACGGTCTTCGGGTCATTTTTGACCCATTTCAGGACTGAAACAAAGTTTTCTTTTTAAGTATTTTGTTTTGACATTTGATATTGCGTGACATTTTTCAAAGTTCTTAGCTTAATATAAATATATGAATATTTTATAAAAATATATAAAATATTTCAATATATTTATTTTTTTACTCTAATGGCCTTCGGGTCACGTTTGACCATTAAGTATAGAACGATTGTAGTTTGTTTACTTTTGGTATCGTGTTACCCACTATTTATTGTATAATGCTTACATTGTTCTACCCACACCCCACTTTAGTTTTACAACAAACATTGAACGAATGGAACGTCAGTGTTACACGATCAAGTAATTGTTTCGTATTTGAAAATGAGGGACAGTGATATTGAAAACTTTTTGAACGAGGTGTCTGATGAGGAAGAATCGTGTTCTGAATTCGAAGATCATGTGGAGAATGCTGATTCATCTAACAGTAGTTCTAGTGAGAGTGAAAATTCATTTGTTCCTTCTGAAAGAATGTTGTCAAAGAATGGTCAAATAACTTACAGTAAAAAACCGTTTGGAAGCAGTTACGGAAGAGCTTCGAGGGAAAATATTATCAATATGATGCCAGGATTGACGCGTTATTCTTCAAGAATCACAGAAGTAGAAATGTCAAGTTTTGAATTATATTTTCCACCTCCACTGATACACATTATTTTGAATTATACGAATATTGAGGGTAGACGTGTTTTTGATAAAGAATGGACTGATA
Organism: Hyles euphorbiae; assembly: GCA_023078785.2. NCBI lineage: Eukaryota > Metazoa > Arthropoda > Insecta > Lepidoptera > Sphingidae > Hyles > Hyles euphorbiae. The sequence goes on from CM041042.1 coordinate 3,975,089, forward strand.
TTGACAGTACTGAATTGTTCGCGTTTACTGGTTTACTTTTGTTAGCTGGTGTGTTTCGTTCAAATAATGAAAGTACTGAAAGTTTATGGGATTCTAAAAAAGGCAGACCCATATTTGCAGCGACCATGTCACTCAAGACGTTCAAAAAAATTTCAAGAGTTATAAGGTTCGATAACAGAGAAACTCGAAGCGAACGGCGATTATTAGAAAAATTTGCTCCGATTCGCGAGCTTTGGAATAAATGGGTTGATATATTACCGAAACTTTATAATCCTTCCCAAAATGTAACTGTAGATGAACAGTTAGTAGCATTCAGAGGAAGGTGCCCATTTCGGCAATACATGCCATCAAAACCGGCAAAGTATGGCATAAAGTTTTGGGTTCTATGTGATTCTGCAACTAGTTACGCTTGGAATATTCAACCATATACAGGAAAAGAAGCCGGAAGTGTTCCTGAAAGAAACCAAGGTCTGCGTATGGTTCTTCATTTGGCTGTGGGGCTAAAGGGCCATAATCTCACAACCGATAATTTTTTCACGTCGCATCAACTGGGACAAAAATTACTGGAAAAGCAAATAACACTAGTAGGAACTATACGTAAAAATTTGTGAACATAAAAAATAGAGCGATTTTTTCATCTAACTTTGTTTTCACCAAGGATACTACTCTCGTGTCTTACATTCCTAAAAAAAATAAATCTGTAAATCTTCTGAGCACATTGCATCATGACTCAGAAGTTAGTAATCGCACAGATAAGAAGCCAGTAATAATATTAGACTATAACAAATGTAAAGGTGGTGTAGATACATTGGATAAATCTGTATCTTGTTATACTTGTAGAAGAAAGACTAAACGATGGCCTCAAGTGGTGTTCAGTAATATTATGGTTGATATATCGGCTTATAATGCTTTTGTTTTATTCACATCTGCTAATCATGCCTGGAAAGAAGGCAACCTTGCTAAGCGTCGTAACTTTTTAGAAAATCTAGGTATGCAGCTTATTACTCCCTTTCTGAAAAAACGACAAACTTTACCTCGAGCATGTTTTTCACTTGAAATTGCAAAGAGTATACGAGATTCCTCTCAAAACGATTCACAATCGTCAACCTCATCCCAGTCTGAAAGGAATACAGAGAAAAAAACAACCAAGAGAGGCCGATGTCATTTGTGTTAAAAAACGGATAATAAAACAGGATTGGTTTGCCTCACATGCAAAAAAATTATATGTAAACAGCATTCTAAAACGATTACTTTGTGTTCTCAATGTAATAACTGATTTTGATTATTATGTTATTTTGCTATTATAAAGTAATGTAGTACCTACTACGCACCTAATAAGTAAAAATGGTATATGTTCGAAACTTAATTAATTCTAATAAAATTTATATTAACTAGCTGTTGTTTTCATTGTCAATAAATAAATGTATTAAAATATAAACCTAAACAATATTTGTAATGCAATTATTTGACATAAATGTAGGCAATATATGTTACGGGTCAAATTAGACCCGAGGCCCGTTGACGTTGGTCATTTTGAAGACCGTATGAAGGTTAATAAAAAAACTTCTTTACTAATCACATAGATGAACATAATTATAAATAAATAAATAAAATGAAAAAAATAAATACATGAGATAGAACTACACAGTTTTAATATATAAACCAGGCAAAAATGTCACCATTGCTTTATAAAAATTCATGCTAGTAAATATTTATATTTGTGAAGATATATACAAAAAAAAATAGAAATAATAATAATATGCTGTGTATATTTACAATTTATCCCACAAATATCAGATTATAACTTTATTGAAATTATTCGAATATTTATAGTGTCTGACAGGCCCAATATGCAATTTTACTGTCTTGCCTGCCACAATCTTGAGACAATTCTAACCCGAGTGTCATCAGAATATTGTGTTTGATCCACCTCTCTAATATCTTGATGTGATTGATCATCATTTAAAACAGCTGGAGACTCCGGGATTGGGACATTCTGTGCATTGGCTATGTTATGTAACACAACACATGCATTCACTATTTTACCAGCAGTAACTGGGTCATAATGAAGTACTCGATGTGCTAACAAACAACGCCAACGTGCTTTCAGTACTCCTATACAGGATTCCACAGTGTTTCTTACACGACAATGAAGCTCAGTGTACTAAGCTTCTGGGGTTCCAGGAGCTGCGCCTAGGATAGGTGTCATCATCCAAGGACGCTGTGCATATCCAGAGTCACCTAAAAAAGAATCAGAAGAAGAAATAAATAATATTATTATTTATTTATTTATTTTTAGAGTTTGTAAAGGGAATGATCAATTGACAACAACATAGTACAGGTACATACCTAATAGCCAACAATGATCTCCATTTCTTTCCAGTCCTTCTAAATACCCTTTAACTGGGCATTGATTCCAAACATAGGAATCATGTGATGCACCTCCAAAAGACGCATCAACATGGTATATAGTTAGGTTAGCATCACAAATCTGAAAAAAGTTATTTTTTATGAAAAACATCAGATGTCTATTGTTACAGGTACTGGTAGGTATATATTAGATACTTACTATTAAGACGTTCAAAGAATGATAATTTTTTCGGTAAAAAAATGCTTCCTCATGTTCCATTGGACGGATTAATGCTACATGAGTGCCATCAATGCAACCAATCACCCCAGGAAAACCAAATTTTTCCATAAAACTGTAAAGAATAGTTTGAATGATACTTAAACATACATATATTACATAACAGACATAATGACCAATACACTTCATAGTGTTAAATCCATATATCGCACCCCCGGTGCAACAATGTCACTTTTGCAAAAATGTAACTTTTGAGGAAAAACATTTGAAACTTTGATATCGTATAAAAATATGATATTTCAAAACATAGACAAGTTGAACAGCTTCTATCACAATATCAACTTTTAATTTACCGTTAAAAAAATTATGACCACGTAATATTCTAAAAAATATAAGATTATTTCTTTATACCTTCCAACCTTGCAATTTATGCATAAGTGACATTGTTGCACCGGGGGTGCGATATTATATCACTAGCTTATATTTATATCTGGGAATCTAACTTTTTAAATGCCATGAATGTATTCTAATTATGTATTAAAATTTGATTGATGTAAAAACAGATGAGTGTATTTTTTTTTTTTGGAGATAGTGTCTTCACATCAATGAACATAAAAAAATAATAATATGAGTTTTAGAAACATATTAAATGAAGTAATTCTGAGTGTTTCCTTTTAGCATATAAATGACCCACTTACTCTGTCATAATAATTTCTCGTTCTCTTTGAGATGAAGGAAATTTTATATATTTCAGTAGCAACTCCCGCGCATTCATTCCATCAATAACTTCATGTAGGCATTTGCTGAAGGAGGGCTGGGACATACTCAATAAATAAGATGAGCTTACATTACGCTGATATGACCCATTGGCAAAAAAAGTTCAAAACAGCCAAGATCTGAAATAATCAATGAATTTAAATCAATACATAGTTGTAAATGGTTTGTGTGCATATATGGTGTATAAAAACACTTACTTTTAATTCGTTGGATATAGCCGATCTTCGCCGATTTTCTGGCAAATGACGACGGAGTTCTTCAAGTACCTGACGGAATCCAATCTTATTAAGCCGAAACTGAGCAATAAACTCTTTCTCTGGCAATTGCAATGGATCACTTGCGTCGCGCAGACGCCGTCGCTCTATGCATAAAGCTTACTTCCTCCTCTGTTCTTCAGCAAATCCCAACAAAATCGATCGATACATTATATATGTATATATTATGTGAAGCAGTCACGCGATTAACTTAATACTACGAAAATTATATTATTACGCTAAATAATCTAATTTCATAACAAACAACGCATAGCACGCACAAAAAAAATTATCACAGATTATGAAGTAATTACAATTTAAACGTAGACTCCTAACAAATTGAGAATTTAAAATTGCAAAAGATTTTTGTGCAATCAATTTGGTTTAGAATTCAGTCGGTTAATAGTGATGATCACTTTAAAGATGAAAAACACGGCTAAAAGTTCGTGTCTTTCGTAAAACTTTTGACGGCTGGAGTTACTATGCATTTGATGTCAACTTAGCTTAGCCAATACCGAATTAATTTGAGTCGATACAAACTACGTGTGTCGATATCCACTGTGACGTCATCGGTGCCTATCAATGTTCATTAATTTGTTTACTGATATAGGCAACCTACAAAACTGGGATGGAGGGACGAATTTAGCTGCTGATAATTTTTATAATCGATTGCGATCCTTTGATTTTAATTTTTTTCTCGCACTAATCCACGCGGTATTTGAAAAAACTGACAGCTTGTACAACATAATACAAAAATCACAAGTTGATGTCGGTTATTGTAGCAATAAAATAAAGGAGTTTCAATCTTGGTAACATGGCGAATTTGCTTCTACTTTTGACATAATATATGAAAAATCACTTCAAAATAACTCGGCTCCCCGTTTAAGACGCAATATAACCTGTGCTCGAACAGAATATAGACGCCTTTTTGTTCAAGTAACAACTTTTTGTTCAGTGGTCCGGATGGGATACCAGCGGTGGTTTTAAGGGCTTGTGCAGCTGAGTTGTCTCCAGCACTGACTCGCCTCTACCGAGCGTCCTACCGCACAGGTGTTGTGCCGGAATCTTGGAGAGACCAATGTGCAACCAATCCCCAAAAAGGGTGATCGATCGGACCCTACCAATTACCGCCCTATCGCTATCACCTCAGTGATGTGTAAGGTCATGGAGCGGATCATAAACGCTCAATTGGTCCGCTACCTGGAGGATCACTCGTTGATCAGTGACCGACAATACGGATTCCGTCATAATCGATCGACGGGTGATCTTCTAGCGTTTGTCCTGCATCGCTGGGGTGAGGCGATAGACCGGCGTGGCGAGGCTCTTGCTGTGAGCCTCGACATTGCCAAGGCGTTTGATAGGGTCTGGCACCGTGGTCTTCTGTCCAAGCTTCCGGCATACGGTCTACCCGGCAACCTGTGTTCGTGGATTTCCGGCTTTCTGCATGGGCGTAGAATACGTGTAGTCGTAGACGGACACGCTTCGGCGCTCATGTCGGTAAATGCCGGAGTTCCTCAGGGCTCGGTGCTGTCGCCCACCTTGTTTATTCTGCATATCAATGACATGTTGTCGCTTGGCAACATTCATTGCTATGCAGATGACAGCACGGTTCATGGGCGATACCACTGCGGGCCTCCAGGTTGCCGTGTCGAAACTGTGAAGGGACGCGAAGATCTTGTCATTGAGCTCAACCGGACCTTGGATCTCATTTCTACATGGGGTTCTAGGAATATGGTTGAGTTCAATGCCAGGAAAACCCAGGTGTGTGCGTTCACGTGCAAAAAATCCCCGTTCTCTCCCCTCCCCATTCTTCAGGGTACTCCCCTCTCAGTGCGGAATGACCTGTGTATCCTTGGTGTGGATATCCGCTGTGATCTCAATCCAAGGAATCACATCGAGGGCGTAATATCTGCCACATCACGCAGGGTTGGAGTCCTGAACAGAGTGCGTCGGTTTTTCACGCCCGGTCAGCTTTGCCGCTTATATAAAGCGCAGGTCCGGCCGGGTATGGAGTATTGCTCGCACCTCTGGGATGGATCCGCCCAGTACCTGCTCGATGCCTTGGATGGATTGCAGCGGCGGGCCATCCGCATTGTGAATGATGCAGACGTTACGAGCAACTTGGAGTCGCTACAACTCCGGAGAGATGTCGCCTCTCTAAGCGTGTTCTACCGCCTGTATCACGGTGAGTGCTCTGAGGAATTGTTCAACTTGCTCCCCTCCTCTCCATTCCTAACCAGAACCACGCGTGCTGGCTTGCGAAGCCATAGCTTGACGGTCCACACCATCCCGGCGCGAACCAAACGGTTCTCAAATTCGTTTCTGTGCCGCACCGTCAGGCTGTGGAATTGTTTGCCGGCGCACGTGTTCCCTCCTTCCTACAATCCCGGGTCCTTCCGCCGTGGTGTGAAGAGGCACCTAAGCAGGCCGGCATAATTGTTTCCATTGGCATGGGACTGCCGTCCGATGCCAATGGATACTCTGCCTGGGCGGCATTGGCACTTTCCATCAGGTGCAATGCCGCCACTATGCCAGGCCATTATAAAAAAAAAAAAAAAAAAGTAATTGATAATATATATTCCGAAATAAATGACCGGTACTCAAAACTTTTCAAATTGCAGTTTTTCCAATTGTTTAACAGTACAGTGTTTGAGCAATATTGTTCAAATTTTCCTGTAGCAGAATTAGAGGAATTATTAAATATATATGCAATTCATTTTGATAAACAGGCTTTAAAAACCAATTGATTGGATTGTATTCCTCTCCTGAATTAAGAGACCGAAATATTTTCGAACTAATTGATTTCATAAATGGAAACAGTCTCGAGGAAGCTTTTCCTCAACTATTAAAGTTGGCACTTCTTGTAGTTACCATTCCTGCTACCAGTTCTTCTGCGGAACGCGCATTTTCATTCTTAAAACGCATTCATACATATCTGAGAAATTCACAAGGTCAGGAACGTCTTTCGGAATTATCTATAATCGCGATTGAAACCGAATTGTTTATAGAATTAAAGCGTTCCCCCACATTTTACTCTGACGTAATAAAATCATTTTTCCAGAAAGATAGACGAATTAGAATATAAATAATATACACATATATATTTTTTGATATTTTGCTATTTTGTATATAGATTTTTTGTTAGTTAGTTGTTTTGTTTTGCCGAAGTTTGCATGCTATGGTTGTGGCACCCCAGGCGTAGTAAGGTCGAAATGCACTACTTGCGCCAAGACACCGGCATATATCGAGAAGGCACAAGTAAGCCCTCAACATCCAAGCCGACGTACGACCAAGGCCCGTCGTCGAAATAAGTATTGGCAGAATTATAGGAACTGCCTATATAGATTCCTGTGCCAAAACAAATGTTGCATCATACTCACTGTATAAATGCCTTAGGAGGATGGGATTGCCCTTCCGTAGGCAACAGATCTCCGTAACTCTTGCCGATGGTATTAAAACCCACAGACAGGTTTTAACCGTAAGTGCGCCTGTCAGCATTTACCACCGTGTCGTCCAGACAACGTTCATTGTGTTTCCCGAGTCTAGAGAAAATCGGACTCTTTTAGGAATTGGATTCATTCAGGACGCTAAAATTGTGCTGAACATTCCACAGAAAACGTGATATTTCGTGGACTACCCTGGAGATCACTATAATCTGCAGGACGAAGACTCAGAAGAGATTTCCATGGCCCAGGTAGGGGCAACTCCTGCCCATTACAAGCCTCACCTGCGAACAATCTTGAGAGATATAAAACTCCCAGAATTTTTATCTCCCGTATCAGTTACGCCGCCTGGAGAGGATACCCAAATGAAAGAACTACGAAACTCCGTTCCACTAGAAGCAACATATGCGCGTTCTAGTGCATCTGTGCAAGATATTTTTCATGGTAACGCCAACATGGTTTGTGAAGAACCAGCGCTACCGGAGACTAGTGCAATGCGGTGACATATCGATTGGTCCCCATATATTCGCCATCACCTCCTGGCAAACGAACAATAAGTGTATTCGATGGTTATTCACCGTACATCGACTTTATGTACCGAGATGCCCAGATGCAAATCCATGCCGACACGCATAAACTTTCGCCGCACTCAAATATGCTTTTTCCAATTTCCAATGGAAAAGTGACAGAAGATGTGGAAATTAGTGCCCTAGAGATAGATGAAGCGAAACACTGGATGTAAACCAGTAGACAGTTATTAAAACTTGTGCCGGAGATAACTCCAAAGTTATTATTATACGCCGAGACACTGGACACAGCCCGTGATTTTAGAGAAAATAAGGAGGAACAAAGGAAGAAGACAGCTGATAGAACCCGAAGAGAGGATCCTGGATACTCCCCCGGTGATGTTTCTAGCAAACTCTCACCCGGTTAGCAATGCCACTCGAGGGATTAGCGCTAAATTCTATCTTAGGCGAGATGGTCCGTATTTAATCCTTAACCGCCATGGTGTTTCTTCTTATGTAATTTCAGATCCAAACACACCAGATCAGCCTCTTGGTGTGTATCATACGTATGCCTTAACGCCATAACAAGGCAGTGCGTGCCCGCTTCCATCACCTGTTCGCCCGGTGAAGAAACGAGAACAACCGTGCAAGCCTAGGACTACACCTGCGACCGCTGCGCAGCCACCGCGCAGACGAGGGCGACCGAGGAAAAACGCCGCCTAGAGCAACTAATTTGGCTGTTTACTTGTCGGGACGTCTTCGTATCCAGAGGGGGAGACTGTAACACCGATACGAGCGCGCTAGTGAGCCGCGCAGCGAGTAGATCCCCGTCACATCGGCGCACACGCACACTACGGCACGGCCGTACAAACAATTAAAAAACAGTAACTTGGCATATCCTTCAAAACAATTTTTGTTACTTTATAGAGATATGACCAATGTAATTCATTGCAACTTGAATAAATATGGTCACACCAAAAGTGTCGGACAAAAAATTAAATATCAAGTATTGAAACTTAATTCAAGCTGGCTGGGTTGCAAAAACCATAAAAATACTGTAAAGACGTATTTAATTAAGTTAATATTAAGAACACACATACACAACTGGTGTACAATAATAAACCGAATATTAAAGGGCGATATACCAACAAAGTGTGTATTAAAAATGGAAGGTCCTCAATTATTGGCCTATAATAAATATAAGTCGCATAGGTTAAGAAATAAAAATAAATAACTAATATATATTCGTTTCATTATTATTTTCTAGACTAAACAACATAATCGACCTTGGTACATCACTATATTTTCTTGTGTCAGTAGCACCCACAGACTAAGAAGTAAAGTAGCACAACACTAGTACTTTCGTAACGAAAGTACACTAGCGCTTTGCGCAACCAACGTGAAAATAGTTGAATTTTTAAGTGTCCTATCTGTCTCTGACTAGTATAGTTATCTGTGTAGTCGTCGACACTAGCGAGCCACCGCTTCCGGTACGGAACGGTGCTCCCCACTAGTTGAGACGCTCTCCCCGCTCCTTCCCGCGCCGCACCCCGCGATCGTCCGTTTCCTATGCGCTGTTTCGTGTAGCTTCGCGCCTCACGAACTCGCCAGGAACGTACTGTCGCCGACTACGTACTTAGTGTATTGTATTGTTTCCATGTACAGTCATAAATAAAAGTGTTTTCGAGTTTCTTTTGCTCTACCGACTGAGATGACCCTCTTACAATATTATATAAATTGAAACTATACAACGGGCAAATCATACAGCAAACAAGAGGAAATAATTATAGCCCAAAATGGTGCAAACGACGCCAGCCATAGTTCAGTTGAGCAAAAGTTGGAACTAAATGGAGCGGTGGTAGCAAGTGTTCTAGTGCTTTTGTTATTATTAGGGAAAGTAGAGATGTGAGGTTAATGGAAAAAAATCGATTAAATAAAAATCGATTTTTCTTTATTTAATATTAATCGATTTGTTAAAAATCGATTATTATTAAAATAAATCGATTTTTGCGAAAAATCGATTTTTTTCTATCATTTAAAAATCTAAATGCTTTTCATATTCCAAAAATAATCCTCAGAAATTCATATTATCAATTTATTAAAAATAAAATAAAATGATATGAATAAAAAAATATCATATTCAAAACTAAAAATCAAAGTGAATGTTCCTTTAAACTTTCAAGGTAAGGAATAAGGAAACCAAATTTATTTTTGATACAAATTTTCAGTACCGTTAAACGTTTATTTTAATAAAAATGAAATGATGAGCATCGCAATAATATTGAACAGTATAAACTGACTTCGAGTTTTTTCATACGTCGCATAGATAGCACTGTTAATAAAAACCGATTTTTTACGGATAATTTATATAATCGATTTATAAAAAATCGATTAATAGTATTTTAAAAATCGGTTGTAAAAAATCGATTATAAGAAAATAATAATCGATTAAATTAAAAATCGATTATTTTTTAACATCTCTAAGGGAAAGTAAAGGAGCGAAAAGTTGGGCTAGAAAGGAGTTAATTGCTGCCGTATCACCAGGTCAAATTGACAAAACGACTCAGCAGAAGCCATTGAACATTCAATATGCATAAACTTTTGGTTAACATTTTCCAGTTTTAATACTTCAGTGACTAAAATAGCGTAACTTTAATGTGACCCGTGGAATCGTTTTAATAGATAAATAGTTGTGTTGAAAGTTGATATCATTGCTATTATATTCTATCGCAACAGTAAGTTGTATTTTTATGGGCCATACAACGCCAGTTCATAAACAAAATTATAGACTACCAGACGAGGTGTTCCTAACAGCTAAACTTTTTAAGCTTTTACTTTCAATGGAATCGGGAAACGCAGACATGTATAAAGATCATTGAGGAGAGGGGGGTAAGACGGGGTGGCGGGCAAGACGGGGTACCCGTCTTATATCGGGAACCGCTTGACCAATCAGGATCGTTTCTGCGCATGACGCAGCGCCGCCATAATAGCTTTTAGTTGACGCAGTGACAGATCGACGACGCCACTGTTATTGTTTGTTAAGTCGAAAAAATAGTAAATTGGCGATTTTCTTGGCGTTTTTTTACTTTGGTTGCACCGTGATTGTTCTATAAATATCAGCATTTCGAAGTACAAATAAAGTTATTCATATGGGTCAAAGATTACTCATGCAGGTAAGCACTTGTTTATTTGTGTGCGAAAGCATTGTTTTTAGAGGTTAATTTGTTTATTTATTTGGACATAAGAGGGCAAGACGGGGTATGGGGTACCCCATCTTGCCGGAACTAAAATAGTTCTAATGTTTATTTTGCTATATCAGTAAAAGACTAATGATTTGTAATATAGGTATATTATAGGTTTATTATTGGTGATTTATTTTTATCATTGCAGAATGGTGAAAAATTATAAAAGAACAACAAATAGAGGAGATTGGTCAGAAGAGGTCATGAGAAATGCGGTGGACTCTGTGGTACAAGGCAAAATGGGTTATTATCTAGCACCAAAGACTTTTGGTGTCCCCCAAACCACTTTGGAAAGAAAAGTGAAGATGTTTCTTGAAAGCTCTAAGGAAAATGTTTCAGCTACAATGAAAATGAAGGTTCGGTTAGGCCCTAAAGAAACAGTTTTTTCTTATGATGAAGAGAAAGAGTTATGCAATTATATATTAGATATGGAGAGCAGGCTTTACGGGCTAACTACAAAAGATCTTAGAGGCTTAGTCTACAGACTAGCAATTAAAAATAATAAACCACATCCATTTAATGATTTAAAAAAAGAAGCTGGTAAAGGCTGGGTACAGAGCTTTTTAAAGAGGAATCCAGAATTGTCTATAAGACAACCTGAAAGCACCTCAGCTGCGCGTGCTGCCGGGATCAACAAACAGGCGGTTGATAAGTTTTTCACTTTCTTAGGAAATGTTTATGATGAACATCAATTGACACCTGACAGAATCTTTAATTGTGACGAAACAGGAATTTCCGTTGTACCCAAGACGAAGTCAAAAGTAATAGCTAAAAAAGGTCGAAAGCAAGTTGGGGCCATAACTTCCGCAGAAAGAGGTACGACCATCACAGTCGAAATATGTTTCAGTGCCAGTGGCTACTATATGCCACCCATGATGGTATTCCCTAGAAAGAGGATGGATCCGCAGCTAATGCTAAATGCTGCACCTGGAGCTTGGGGAGTTTGCAGTGATTCTGGCTGGATGACAGCAGAGTTATTTCTGGAATGGTTTAAAAAGTTTATCGAGCTTAGTGGAGCAACAGTCGAACGACCTGTTCTGTTACTGTTGGATGGGCATAGCACCCACAGACAAAATATTGATCTCATAAAAGAAGCTCGATCCCACAGAGTCATCATTTTATCTTTCCCCCCACATACAACTCACCGCCTTCAGGTCGCTGATGTTGCTTACATGAGACCGTTGAGCACATATTATGATCAACAAATAACAGCTTGGCTTCGCAGCAATCCAGGAATGGTCGTCACAGTTCGGCAAGTTGCTGAAATTTTTGGGAAAGCTTTCATACAGGCGTCTTCTATGTCAAAGGCTGAAAATGGGTTTAAAAAATGCGGAATTTGGCCATATGATCCATCAGTTTTCTCAGAAAATGACTTTGCTGCTTCGTTAACGACGAATATTCCGCAGATCGAAAGAGAGCCGACTACTGAATTAACAATTGCAACTACGACGATTGCGACTCCAACATCTAATATCGGATTAGCAGCAGCAGCAGCACCGTTGTTTAATTTCCAGATTTTAGCTCCATTTGTCACAGAAGCACAGCCAAATATTGAAAGAGAACCAAACTGTCATGAAGTCATTCCTCTTGCAACCTCCACTACAACAATATCATCCCCTAAGCCTGGTTGTTCTAGTTGGTTTGATGACACTGAAATAAACAAGACACCAAGTACTCCACAAAAATCAACATTTACCGAAACCACTCCCCAGCAAATAATGCCCTTTCCAGCAACACGCAAAACTTCTCGCGTTGTTAGAAAACGAGGAAAACCGCAATTATAACTTCATCGCCATATAAAAATGAATTAGAAGAGACTATTAAAAAAAAAGAAGTTGGCAGAAGAAGAAAAGCAAAAGAAAAAAGCATTAAGAGAACTAACGAAAGCCAAAAAAATCTGCGGCTAATAAAAAAAATGTGGCCAAAAAGAAAAAAGGATCTAAATATGTCCCATCAATAGAGAGCAGTGATGGTGAAGTTGAAAATACACCATGTTTGTTTTGTAATGGTTGTTATTTGGAGCCGAATGAAGGCTGGGCTGCCTGTCCTGCGTGCGGCAAATGGGCTCACTGTAGCTGTGCTGGCATAGATGATGAAGATGAAGATGCAACGTTTACTTGCGAATTTTGTCAGCAAAAATAAATTGGATTTTTTTCAACCCCATCTTGCCCCTCAGTGTACCCCATCTTACCCGACGGAGGGGGCATGATGGGGAGATCTGACTTTATCTACTTTTTGTCAATTTTCTATTTAATTATTTAACATATGTTCCTTATTAGAATTAGTTATGGAAGACTGATTACCAAAGATGATTACTGAAATAAAAAGATAATAAAGACACGAAAATGTTAGTTTTATTGAGATTCAAACGTTAAGTACCCCGTCTTACCCCCATTTCCCCTACTTTAGACGAAATTAGTATCATTTTGGACGAAGAAATAATTGGCGACGATATTCAAAATGAGGAAATTTTCGATTTCAAAGTATCATAACCCACTCTTGTAAACAAAACTTCCTTAAATCGATTTGAATCTACAATACAATCAACCCCCATCTTGTTCTGATGTCATAGAAGGAGATGGAGTTGATTGCATAGTTGCACAAAATGTAATAAAAAACGTGTGTTAGTTCCATGGACACCAACAAAATCGCGTAGCGTTAAATTTCTTTTCGAAAGACATAAAATCCAGAAAACCTCCAAAGAACGACGAATGTGAAAATTATTACTTAATTACGTTACAAAGAAAGTTTATTCATAAGCACATTAAACCTATTATTCCTGTATTTAGATTTACTGGTAAAACTCAGCCTAGAAAGGTAAACCATAGTTTTCATTTTGCAACTGATGGAACGACTATTCAAGTATGCAAAACTTTCTTTAGAGCAACATTAGATATTTATGATCGTATTATCAGAACTGTAATAGAAAATTCAGAAGACGGTTTTTTAAAGCAAGACATGAGGGCAAGCATAGTAACCACAGAAAAGTTGCGGAATCTATTCGACAGAATGTAAGAGATCGTATTAACTCAATACCACGAATGGAATGGCATTACATACGAAAAGACTCCTCAAGAGAATATATTGATGGAGGAAAATCACTCAGTGATCTTTATAGGGATTATAAATTTATGTGCGAATCTAATAATTCACAGTATGCTAATGAAACATTGTACTCAAGAATATTTAATGGCGAGTTCAATATCAGTTTCTTCAAACCAAAAAAAAAAGATAGATGCGAATTATGTGTACGATATGAAAATGCAGATAATACAGCGAAGACTTAGAAGTCCAATATTTGAATCACATTGAGGAGAAAGAACTGTCAAGAAGGGAAAAAGTAGCTGATAAAATAAAATCCGGTTCAAATAATATAATTGCAATTTATGATCTTCAAGCGGTACTAAAGCTTCCACGAGGGAACACTTCTATTTTTTATTATAAATCAAAATTAAACACGTTGAATTTTACTGTGTCACAAATATCTAACGATTAAACTGACTGTTTTTATTGCCACGAAGGAGAGGCGAACCGAGGATGTGACGAAATTGGATCCTGTGTGTTCAAATTTATTGTAAATGCTTTAATAAACTACGACGGACCGGGATTAGATTTTATATTCTATTCTGACAATCGTTGCGGTCAGAATAAGAATAAATTTATTATAACAAACAATAACACATAAATACCTTATTACTGGACACACTCAAAATGAAGCGGATTCCGTGCACTCGACTATCGAAAAGCAAATCCAAAAACGTCTGAATTCGGGTCCTATCTATGTTCCAAGTCAATATGTTGAAATCATTAAATGCGCTAAGAAGAAAGGCAATCCCTGCACTGTAACAGAAATGTCATCCCATGATTTTTTTTTTCATTGAAACTTCTATCAGATGATATTAGCATTACAACAAAATCATTTAAAATTTCTGAGCTTAAGGTTTTCAAATTGTTACAAGAAGATCCTACCAAGTTACTATTTAAAAATTCTTTTAGTTGATATCGGGTTTACTAAGAACGACCCTAATGCTAATAAAAAATTCAACGATATAGTGAACATTAGGTGGCCTGATTGGCATCATATATATAGTGATGCTTCGAAAAATGGTTTATCCTCTGTAGGCATAGGAGTATATCACCCCAGTACAAAATTTTGCAACAAATTAAACTTCCCTTGGAAACATCCGTGTTTACTGGGGAATTTTATGGTATTTTCAAGTCATTAGAATATGCTCTAATTTCTAAAATTAAAAAAAGTCCTAATAATTACTGACAGCATGAGTGCTCTTGAGGCGTTGACTCAGAATCCCTTAAGTCCAAAGGAAATGCTATTATTAGCGAATGCAGAAATTTGCTTTTAAAATGTTTAAATAATAACATTGAAATTGTTTTCCTTCGAATTCCTAGCCATTCCGGCATTTGTGGTAATGAAAAAGCAGACCAACTCGCTAAACTAGCCATATTGGGTGGTGATATGTTTCCATTTAAAAATTTTACTCATGATATTTTAGCATGTCCTAAACATTATCTTTTGGACTCCTGGAGTAATGTGTGGTCAATCAGTAGTCAGTATAAGGGTAAATCATATTGTTATGTACAACCATGTATCCGTAACAAACCTTGGTTTTCAAAAATGGAATTTTGTAAAAGAACTACATCGATTTGAATGCGCATGCGATTGGGCGACGTTTGCACCCCCTATCATCTTTCAAGGCTTAATAATGTACAATCTGAATCGTGTGAGTGTGGGGAAGATGTTGGAGATGTAAACCATTTATTTCTGTCGTGTTCTAGAAATAATTCCTCTACCCTATACCATAATCTTAGATTGCTTAAAATTCCTCTCCCAACATCTATTCCACTTTTATTATATTCTAATGATTATCATATATATATGGCTTTATGTATGTTTATAATCCAAAATGATATAAAAATCTGAAGTATATATTTTAGTTTTTCTATTTCCTTGTAATCCTATTACTTTCCTACATTACCTGCTGATCCTTTATTTTCCAAATTTTGTTTTTATACTTCGTTCCCCTAACTTGTACTATCGTTTCCCTAACTTGAAAATGGCATAATGATATACAATTGCCAGAAAAAAATTGTACCAATTTGGTTAAAATAGTATGCTATATGAATTAAATACAATTATGCTATTTGTAACTAGAATTTCAAAAATTTGTCTCTAGTAATAATTAAATAATCAACAAACAAAGTATACAAAAACCATAAAAGTCTTAATTTATTTTCGTTGATCGAAAGTGTGGGACCAATATTAAAAGACCAATATTTTCTTCAAACATAACTCGAGAAATAAGCTCTAAAAAATGTAACACTCTCTTAAAAATGTGATTCTGATTAGTCGCATCATGAATGTCAGCTACAACACGCACAAGCTATAACTAAACTATTAGAATGTTTAGAAAAATAGCTCAAAAATAGATTTTCGCAAATACAAATACGTGTGACTACACGTATTGTACTCGGAAGCGACGATAATAGATCCTTGTGAGATCCATCCAGAAAATGTTTCGTTCATGAACACACACAGAATAATCAAGACAATTGTTTTAAAGAAAAAGGTTTCACCAATAATGCTCCATTTGATAAGGTGCTGGACAATCTGAAAAAAAATTGCAAAAGATATTATGTGACGAGAGTGAAGAACAAGCCGGGTCGGTTTCTTTTGAGAGGAGAAATCCATTATAAAAATGATACTGGAGTTGCTAAAAGCGTAATAAAACGGGGTGTATCTTCGACATCTGAGTTTGGTATCAGAGATATACCACCATTTCAAACAAACGTATCTGGTTTAAAGCTAACTGATGTTGATAAACTATTAGCAAAACATTTCGGCACAAATTGGAAATCAGAATTAGGGTCTGATCAGCTCTTGTTTTACAAAAATATTTTGCACAATACAAATGTCGGTGAAACTGAAAATGAAGAGTGCTGTGAATATTTGGAAGAGGCTGGGTTATCTGTGTAATTTGTATTATAATCTTTAGCAAAAGTTTGAAATTATTTTGATATTTAATATTAAGAATAAAGCGACATTTTTATTTTTTTAAAATTAATGTTCATGTCCACATAATAACACAGTTTTTATTTTTTGTATTTAATAAACTTTCCGAATATTTGTACACAAACACATAATCTTAATCACAATCAGGCTGACCCATCGACTGCATAAAGCCATCCACACGAGCAATAAAGGAGCAACACCGCTTCTATCCAGTAGTGGGGGTTGCAAAACCGCCTCTATTCATTGGTTAGATGCACAAGGGCCTCTATCCAGATTTCAAATTAATGTTTTCCAATTTTTACATTGTTTAAGAAATAACCTTATTCCTGTATAGAAAGTAGTATAAATTTATCAAGTTATTCAATTTAAATATGTGATACAGCTTAAGTAAGATAATTTTTATGGACTTATTGGGTATGGTGAAAAATTTTAAAATTAGGATAGAAGCACTTTTGCATCTATACCCCTCATGTAAGGATTATTATATTGATAAAATAGGCAGGATGGTAGAGCATTACATTGCCTCATGCATACCTTGCTTATTTGCAAATAGAAAGGAAGGCAAAAGAGAAGGAACCTTAATCCTATTGATAAGGGAGATACCCCCCTACATACCTTACATTTAGATCATGTTGGATCTCTGACAAACGCTAATAAGCATTACAATTACATTCTCACTAAAATTGACGCTTTCACCAAGTTTGTTTGATTATTCACATCTAAATTTACAGGTACACAAGAAGTTTTAAGAAAATTGGAAGTATTGCAACAAATTTTTGGGAACCCTGGCCGTGTTATCGCGGATCGAAGTACTGCATTGACCAGCAATGATTTCTGTCAATACTGTATTAAAGAAAAGACCGTGCTAAATACATTTTTGTTCATAACATTATTATTATTCGTCACATGTATTTCTAATTTCTAGTAGCCTGTCCTTTTGTTATTGTGAGCAAAATAGCATTTTATTAATACTTTTGTAATTGTATAGAAGGCAAAAGAACTGTATGGTGCTGATTACTATTTTCTAGTATCTCAGCTGGGCACATCATTTTATTAGTGGATTGAGATCAAAGTTATACTGAATAAAAATATTTAAAGCAATGTTTGTTTTATTTTAAAATCATCAGTATTAGTTGTGTGTACCTTGGATACATCATGGTGGTTAGAAACATACTTAACATAGTTTTTATATCCACTCTATAAATATGGCTTCTTTAGTAAGACTTACTCAACACAGAAACAACCAATTATCCACTAATGTCTGAAACTGAACACATCAAAATACTTTTCAGTTTTGACTGTAAATATTTTATATACCAAGCTTAAGTCACTTATACACTTTGGGAACCTCACATCCTTCTTCAATTAAATATTATGTGGTTTCACACTGCACCACCATTGTCTGTCTTGCAGTATGGATATAAAACTTGATTACATCAACAGAAATGCTAGTTTTATGCATAAAAAACATTCTGCTGGACAACAACCCTGTTACAGTTTTGCATAAAGTTGTCCATAACCCAAAAATCAAGACAAATATATGTGGACATATTTAAAAATATATAGATCTGTATCAGCCCATATACGTCCCACTGCAGGGCACGGGCCTACTCTACAATCGAGAATACGATTGAGAGTGGTTAGGCCATATAGTCCACCACGCTGGCCTAGTGCGGGTTGGCGGACTTACATACATACATACTTTATAGAAATTCTTATGAATCGCTATGGTATGCAGGTTTCCTCACGATGTTTTCCTTCACCGTTTTAGTGCGTGGTGATTGACTATCAATACACACATGACTCCGAAAAATATATAGATATGTATATACAATTAAAATACCAGTGCCCTTCAGTATATTGTCAAACACTCGCAACATTAAATCAAATAAAGTTCGAATTGTCTTGTATGGACTAATTTCTAAATAGCAGGGAACCCATACCATAGCCTAAGCTGGATTAAATATCAACAAAACGTTGAAAGTTGGAAACATTTCAACGGAAACACGAAACACCACTAGCAACTTAAGTAAAGAAATAAAAAGACAGTGAATCCAATGACAATAACAAGGAAGACAAATACTACTCGGATTACATTTTTTAATCCAAGAATATACCTTTATCATCGTTGATTTATCATGTTCCTTTACCATCATGACGACATAAACACTGGATTATCAAGCAAATAAAACATAAATTACTAAGAAAACATTTTGCAAACATAAATTATATACCAATAACAATGATCACAAAATAAATTAAATTCTATAACTATTGATTAATTTACATTTTACATCAATTAAATTAAGTCCATGCGCCAAAAGCACTGCAAAAAGCAAAAAGATATTGTGAAGATATTGTGTCAATTAATTGTCAAATTCAAGCACATACCGTAAAACGAGGTGGATAGGGACAATTTCAACTTCACGACGAATTTTCTGGTAGTATTATACAGAAATATTCTTGTGTTATAGCATATTACATTAAGTCTTAGTTGCGTCTTGACTATTAACTATACAATTTTTTTAGATCCCTTGGGAAATAAGAAAAAAAGGGCTCAAAATATGGGTCTGGGGTTAATAGGGATTTTGGGGGTAATAGAGGCGGGATCGAGTTCAATGGGGAAATTAACAAGGGTTGGCACTGAATTGTTTCTTATTAATTACTTTTTAACCGACACATCTAAATATTCTGGATTATTTATCGTAATAATTTGCTTTGACACAAATTAAATAATTAAAGATTATAACTGTCTTAAATGATATTTATCAAATCAAGTGACACATTTCAATAAGATATAGTTTCAAAAATTTAAAAATCAACATATTAGGTATTCTATAATGCATTCTTATTATTCTTCTAAGAAGTAATACGTAGAGTATGTATAGTTTGGAATCAGCTAATGATTTCTTACTTATGTGCTAAATTATGAGATACGCTAACAAAACAAATTACGAAGAAAATTGATGGGCAAAATAACACACGAAATTTCTTAAGTGCGTAATGCTCTTTTTTATTATTGCACTGATGAGGCGATCATACCGTTCGCTTGATGGTAAGTGATATGACCGCTCATAAACAGTAGCAATACCAAACAATACCTTGAATTACAAAGCAAAGCTAGGCCTGCGCTTGCCATTCTGAGACATAGATGCTAGGTCTCAATATGTCCAGTAGTGACTCTGGCTACAATGTCCTTCAAAACGAAACACAACAGAGCATTTACACTGCTGTTTAGTGGTTTGCCCCAATTAATGTGTACTACTTATTAGAAAGAGGAAAATGGCGAATCAGTTTTTTCTATATTTAAAGAAATACTCCATGCATCGCACAGTACTAGATCTATCTATCAAAAAGGAATAGTTGTTATGAAGAATATTCTTACTGCAGTTTCTACATATAATATCTCAACCATTGTGACCACAACTGAAGTAAAATTTTAGTTATTTTAAGTTGAAGTACTTTCAATGTAACTTACAGCATTAAAAATAAATATAATTAACAGACAAAGTTAATTAAGAGCGACAAAATATTTTACAACAAAAAAAAAACTGTTACGACAACCCTACACACACTGTACCTATACACCCTTTTTCGTCCCAATTGTACCTTTTCACGTCTCTATAAACCTTAGTCTCGTTATTAATCACCCCCAATTCGCCTCTATTCCCCCCAAAATATCATATTTTTTTATTTACTTTTTAAATGATCAAAAAAACATTAATTAAACGAGAAATTGAGACTAACCTTTTATGAATTCGATAGTCCAATACTTATACTTTGTGTGTTTAGCAATATCTCCTTCATAAATGGTGTAGTTTTTGTAGTAGACCGAAGTAGTGTTGAGTAGGACATAACTTGAAAAAGAGTTTGTAAGAGTAGCCTCATTTTTGCACTGAGCCAGTACAATGTCCCACTTCAATTGAAGTGAGGCGTACTGACGTTTATTTGTGAGCCATAACTTTGCCTCACAGCTCACGCCAATGAAATGACATTACAGACCAAGTAGTACACCAAAGTACACATTAAAAAGTTGAGCCGCTCTTACATTTTGCCGTCATGTACGGGACAAATGTACTGCCTCTTGTATGTCCTACTCAACACTAGACCGAAGTTCGTATCAGTGTATTTTTACTGCATATCGAGAGGCTATTTTCAAAAGATTAATAAGACATTTTGTAACTCAAATTAATTGTTACTGATTGTTGCACTAGGGACTATATATAGTCTTCTATTGTTACAATTTGTTTTTAATAAATTATGTGCAACTAATGGCTCACATTTCAACCTTAAAATGTTTTCTCAGTTTTGTCCCTAATCTCCCTTTGATCCCTAATCACCACGTTTTACGGTACCTACCTACTCAAGTCTCAAATGCCCACAGACCAATAACAAATGCCCAGTACCAATAGACAAGTTTCGCCGAGTCCTAGTGTTGACATATATATGGAGAGGTAAGTAAAATCGACTTTTTATAAAATTCGAATTAATGAACCGAAAAAAAAACGTTATTACAGCCGTTCACAATTTTCATAAAAATTGACGAGATGACTGTCTTATAAAATAAAAATGTTATTAAAAATAATAACACATTTTTTATTAACTTCATCTATATGCATGTATGTATAACAGAATCTGTGAAGTTTATTTTCGAGCCAAGAAGCTTGTAGTTTGTACCTAAATGGAGATTGCATTCCTTATAAAAAAACTGAAGCACTTAAATTCTACCTTGAATAAATTTACTGTGGTCTGCTATCTTTTTCTTTAGAGTGACAATGATTTTTTTAAAACAGGAGATACCAAATTAGTATTTTGTAATATAGAATTGAATCATATAAATATTTATCTATATTCATAATTCGGTTTAAATTCACCATGATAACTGATAATACCAGCTAGAAATAATTTTAAATATAAAATATGTAAATGCGAGTCTGGACAAGTAGGCCGGCACGGCGGCACGGCGGCGCGTTGTAAGAGAACTAAAACAAAAACATAGTGTTGAATGAACAAAGTTTCATAGAACGATGAAGGAAAAAATCATGAGGAAACCTTCATACAATAGCCATTTATAAGTTTTTAATAGTATGATTATATATATAGTCCGTCTACTCGCTTTTGGCCAGCGGTCTGGACTATATGGCTTTGCCATTCGCAATCGTAGTATCGATTGTAGAGGAGGCTTTAGCCCTGCAGTGGGACATTTATGGGCTGATACAGTACAATAAACGGAGCCAACTATGCTATTCAGGTGATGGTTATTTAAGTTGAATAGTTTGCATGTTTGTTAGAAATTGTTTTAGAAACAGCTGCTGGTAACAATCATGCATACATACATAAACACGTTTCACCATACATTTTGCGTTTCATGATGTTATAAGGTGTGATCCTATTACCATATCGAGCACAGCACCCTGACTCTGGGCTGATAATCAGTAGAAAAATTCAATATCACTTTGCCCGACCCGGAATTTAAATCAGAAATTACAGTTTTGGAATCATTCCGTAGTACAATTGCGAGGCACCGAGACAGTCTACGCCACTAAGGCAATAACAATGATAAAAGCACATATTTATTGCTTACCATTTTATTGCAGCATTTGCAAAATTGACATCTGGAGTATCAGTACATTTGGAATTTCAAAAAGGTGAAGTTGAAAATAACTCTAAAACAAATAATGAATTAATTTAGAGTAATAGATTTCTTTTAAATGCCGAAAATAAATTTATGTTCACTTTTATAACTTTCTGTATTAATACAACAAGCATTTTTAAAATCGTTACGTGTGGCGAACAATTTCAGTAATACTGAAGCGCGCGCACCACTTACATCGAAATATTTTACTCGATACCAAGACTGACACGGATGTGCTCCTTACCATTCTATCCAAATGCACAACATTTCACATCTTCATTTTTTGTCATTTTTCGATGCAATAATTCAATAAAAAAGTCGATTTTGTTCACCTCTCCAAAAGTATCTCAACCATAGATGTAGTATAGAACATAGATCGGCAATGTGTCATTTTGAGCGCGACCAAAACTGATTTACGATTGTGTGCGTGAAGTTTACATGTGTGCTTGACATATAGTGGTGTACCATGCACTTTCGATACTATCATATCGATATCGATATAACTGTCGGCCTGTAGTTGTGAAATAAAATGTTATGGATATATGCGACATTTTATTGTATATTAACAGAAACTTATTGATGTGTTTATTTCAATACAGATTGATAAACACACAAATAAATAAAGATAAATTGTCATATTATTTGAAAACATTTTGTTTGAGATGTTTTGTATGGGTCTTTATGTTCACCTGAACAACATTTTTTTTTTTATTGTGATGTATTCATAGTACATATACTAATTAAATTGAGAACAAAAAACACTTTTATAAAATAAAACTATAATTTACAAAGTTTTAGCGTTTTCGGTTTATTTTTTTCATTTTTAATTTCCTGTCGCGAAGTTTCGATTACTTTACAGCTTTCGTAGTCACAGGGTGGACTCAGTCTGCAACAAAATCCGTGATTATTAGTTTTTTTCAATGAGTAACATTCGCGTAAGTCTTAGAAACACATTTTTACTATATGTATACTAGAGTTAAAAAAATATGCTTTTTTAAGTCAATTAATTGACTTGTAACACATTGGGAAGTGTTGGACGCCTGCTAGGCCGCGTTAGAGGTGTACGGAGGAGCTTGTAGGAAGTCGTTGGATGCAGGCAGCTTACAACAAACTGATGTAGACATTCTTGTGGAAGGCCTATGTTCATTAGTCGCATTCCTGTGGCTGAAGAAAGAGACAGTTTAATAAACTATGAAGCTTTTCTCGATCACGTCACCTAAACTAATGTTTTTCCTATGAGAGTTATAAATTTTAAACCTATACCAAATGTTATGATAAATGAATAATGTTGCTTCAAGGTTTGGACGATCATACTGTGCATAGAAGTATCGCATATTTTATAATAATATCGAATATGTTCTTGTTTTACTATTATAAATTGGCAGCCTCTTGGCAGAGACTGAAACAGGTTCTTAATTCATTAATCACACATTGCCGATCTATGTTCTATACTACATCTATGATCACAACATACTATAGCTCCATAAAAATGTAGGGAAACATGTGTTGTCATCGACTATTTTATCGACAACCTTTTATTGATCGAACCTGTCAGTCAATCCCTAGCAACTTTTGGTTGAAATTATTGTAAATTCACGTATTTGATATTATTTGTTATACGCAATGGATGCTTTCAGCGTATTTATATAATGAAATACTATCTTCTTTTCTACCGATATGTATACACGGATTTCCATTTAATTCTATAATATCGTCACAAAATAGTATTGTGCAAAAGTGGCCGGTACCTGTGAAAACTTTAATTATTTCGGATTTTTACGCCTGCATGAACCACACCTTAGCACTGCACAATGCAATATAATAAACTACGTTTAATAAATATAACCAAGTACTGTAAAATTAAATAAATTATGAAAATAAGCGAATTTTGTTGCTCGCTTAGTTTGACATATTTCGACTCTGGGTCACTGCAGGCTACTTCTGTGTAAACGTATGGTCGCATCATGCATCTCGCTTTAACATATGAGTTAAATCATTCTATCTCTTTCACATTGCCGATCTATGTTTTATACTAAATCTATGATCTCAACACTAATTTATTTCTATTAACAATTTATTATGTACCTACTTACTACTATTAGCAACTGTGATCTGTGGCTGTGATTGGCAGTTGAAGGGGCTAAAAGTAAAGGATGGACTTTAGTTTATCTGCCCAAGATATCAGAGTTGGGAGGGAGTGGCGGCGGAGGGGGAAGGTGTCCCATGTCCCCTGGTACCACTCCCATGAAAAGGTGACGCACCATTCCGGAGAAAAACCAATTAATGTAACCTAACTTTAGTTTAGACTTTAGTTTATTTGGCCACAAACAGAGCGGCGAAAGTGATCACAGGTGGTAGGGATTGAGTCCCTGATTACAAAAATACCACTCTTATTTAAAGGTGGTGTATAATTTTCGAGAATTTAATGAAAATATTTTCTAACCTCAAATCACATATTAGGTAAAACGGAACGTTATTAATCGTTATTAATATGTTATTAATGTGATAAATTTTAGTTTCAATAAATGAACTTTATATAATGTTTGTTGTTTTATTTGTTTTTTAAACAACTTGGAAATCATGTTCCGATGGTGTACCCACTTTGTGGGAAAAATAGGTCGACTTTGTCTCAAAACCGACTTAGAGCACCCCGACTTCACGTAGACTTTTGGATACCACACCTAGAGTGTATATAAAAGCCGGAGGCGCGGAGGGAGAGCAGCCCCCGTCCGCTGTAACGAAGGATAGGCAACCGTGCGAGCCGTAGCGGCTGAGGCTGGTCGCCGGAGGCGACCAGCAAGCCGAAGCTGCGAAGGTGAGCATGGGTGCCTATCCTTTGTTACGCAAGGGCGAAGGGGCTGCACTTCCCGCAGCGCCGGAGACGTTGCAGAAGTAAATTTGTTCTGACAACAAGTGTTTTGAGGTTAGGTTACATTAATTGGTTTTTCTCGGGAATGGTGCGTCACCTTTTCATGGGAGTGGTACCAGGGGACATGGGACACTTTCCCCCTCCCCCCCCACCCCCTCCCAACTCTGATATCTTGGGCAGATACACTAAAGTTTTACCGCTAAATGTGAGTCTCATGGCTTAAAAGTTGTATTGGCGTGGATTCCGTCTCATTGTGGTATAACTGGTAACGAGATGGCAGACAGTCAGGCTAAGGAGGCTGTCAGTCTGGGTCAACCTATCTGGACAGTTTTGGTCGTGACCTTGCTAATGAGGCGAAACCACGGATGTTGAGGCAATGGTACGACATTTGGGCTGAATCTTCCGTTTTTAAAGGGAATTAATAATTTCTCATGTCTGGACCAGATGGAGGACCCACCCATATTTTCTAAATTTAAGAAATCGGATTGGTCAAAAACATGATGTGACGCATGAGCAGACAGCAGAGCTTAAAAAATATATCGATTTTGATATCTGAAAATAAATATCGAAAATTGATATATCGCGGGAAAAAATATCGCTAATTTATATCGATATTTTTCTGAAAAAATATCGATATTTTGATATATCGATATTTTTTGCCCAAGCCTACTTGACATTGGCAAAATTGTCGAGTCTGCGACAGAGCCATTTTATACAAAAACTGAACTGAATTGTTCCTTTAGTTAGGTTATTGGTTATTGTGTGGTTGATTTACAATGATTATAGAATTTATTTTATGATCACTGTTATTGGTATATAATTTGACGATTTCCGGATTTCTGCCGAAACTATTGGAATATGTTTTGCATGTTAGTAATTTGTGCTTTATTTGTATGTTAATCCAGTCATCCAGTGTGTTGATGTTCTCATGGTGATAAAGGAACATGGTAAAGGCACATTCTTGCATTTAAAATATAATCCGAGTAGTATTTTGTCTTCCTTGTTATTGTCGTTGGATTCACTGTTTTTTTATTTAATTGCTTTATTTGATAGTGGTGATTAGTATTATCGACGAATGCTTTCCAATGTTCAATATTTTGTTGATATTTAAACCAACTTAGGCTATGTTAAGGATGTTTCCCTGCTATTTGGAAATTCGTTCTCACAAGGCTATTGTAACTTCATTTTGTTAAAGGTTCAGAAAGTTACTAAAATGAAGGGCACTGGAAAAAAATCAGATTGTCATCTTGATTTTTGAGTCATGGCCAACTTAATGCAAAACTGTGATAGGGTTGTTTTCCGTTTAGGAGAATGTTTTTTATGCATAAAACAATATCTTGTATTTCTGTTTAAGTAATCTGTGTTTATAAGACCTAGATCTGATCCTGTGTTGGGGTAGGTATAGGACCTTCCCTGTAAAAGTGAATATTTGAAGGCAGTACATGAGCATAGTTTTACATGAGTCTAGGTTGGTCCAGTTTTATGAGACAAATTAGAAGATGCTGGAGCAGTGTAAAACAACAGAATCTTTAATTTAAGATGTGACATTCCTAAAGTGACTTTAACTTGATGTAAATATTCACAGACAAAATTGAAAAGTATTTTGATTTTTGAGTATTTTCAGACATTTGCATATCCTTGGTTGTTTCTGTATTGAGTAAGTTTTACTAAATAAGCCATATTTATAGAATGGATATAAAAACTATGTTAAGTATATTTTTGACCACCATGATGTATCTAGGGTACCCACAACGAATTATGTTGATGTTAAAATGAAACAAACAATGATATAAATATTATTCCATATCATTTTCATCACAATCTACTAATAAAGTGATGTGCTCTGCTGAGATACAACAAAACATTAATTGTATTCTGAAGGGAACAACACTATATAGTTCTTTTACCTACTAAACAATTACAAATGTATAGGTCAACTGCCTTTCTCTCACTAAGATTACCAAATAAATTATAAACAAAACAAGCCTCCTTTGGATCTTTGCTCTTATATGTGATGCTTTGAGAGGGACACAATTCTGTTTTTATGTGCCATGTTCAGAGGAAATTATGATGATTCACTGTTATTTGTCAAAACAATAGCAGAGGATAGGGAGGAACTAATGCTGTCGCCATGTTTTCCATGGCTCCTGCCATTCTATTTATATGGGTGGAAAGCTCAGCAAATGCTTGAGCAGTTACATTTTCAGCTTCCACCCGGCGTGCTTCTATTTCAGCAAATCGATTCATCTCTGTCTCCATAGAGTTTGTATGGACTTTACGAAGTCTTGAGCATTTGCCCGTGGAACTGGAGCATGGTGTGTGCTCCTCGCTCTTTCAACTTTATCTGTTTAAGAAAAAGTAGAAATGTTATGTACTTTAAATTTGGAATAAATCAAAACAAAAATTATGAAGTTTAAAAAACATACAATGGAAACATATTTATTATGAGATCCATATATAAATATATTATTGTATAGTAAGGCTGATTAGGTTTTAATATATAAAAATGGAGGATTAAATTTTTCTATAGTTAAATATAACTTTAATTAAATTGCAAGGAATACCTGTATTATGTCCATGTAAAGCTGAGCTGGCAGATATTGAGTTGTCCAAATCTAATACAATCTGGCTATTGGGTACAATTATTTCCGTATTTGGCACAGTGATAACATCTTGCAACAAGCAACAGAATTATTAGTAAGCACATTACCTATATGGCCTAACCACTCTCAATCGTTCTCTCGATTGTAGAGTAGGCCCGTGCCCTGCAGTGGGACGTATATGGGCTGATACAACAACAACATTACCTATGTTTTCAATAGTAATAATAAAATAATTGATATGAAAATAGTAATAGTTATCACTAGTAATTAATTAAATGTAATCTTACTGTGTTCGGAAAAGGATTTGGCGCCAGTCCTTCGTCACCAGTGCCAAAATCGAGCCCCCCCCATCACTGCAATCATCCTGTGATCATGGGATCCCAGCTCTGGCAGAATTGCAGCTGGTCCACCACCAGTGCGTCCTAATGAGGCATTATGTCAAGTGGAGCCGTTCGGAACACGTTTTTTAGTAATCTACAAAATAATTTATTTCTTCAACGATAGTGTCAATTTTTATTTCCAGGACCTCACTTTTATTGCTTGTTCTAATGCAGGACTTTTATACTGAGAACGTTCTTTCATGGACAAATACTCGAGGAATACCAAATGCAATATAATTAACAGACATCAAAGCGAATGAATATGGATATTTCAAAATAAAACCATTCTTTTTTGTATACATTTTATTCACTATAATCAAAATCAGGCCCGCCGCTAGCTGTTTCGTCGCCCGCGTGCAAATCGATTATGCCGCCCTACGACTACATACTCAGTTTTATCAGAAAAGGTTAATTCATGTTTTCTCATTATAGTGGGGAAAAAGAAAAACAACTTAACGAAGATAAAACATTTATTTGAATTAATTAAGTATATACCTGTCGTTTTTTTAATGATGTAAATAACTATATAGGTACTTAAACATTTATCTACAAAAATTTAACTCTTCTTGCCTTTACATTTGCGAAATCTTCTATCAACTTTCTTGTATCCAAACTGTCTAAAATTTCATGTTCAATTGAAACTATAGCTAAATTACTTAGTCTCTGCTGAAGCATTGTTGACCTTAAATAGTTTTTGATAATTTTTAATTTTGAAAAGGATCTTTCACCAGATGCAACTGAAACCGGCAGTGTCAGTAATATTCTTAGCGCTATTGCTGTGTTCGGAAATGTTGAAATCAAGTCATTAGTAAAAAGATATTGTAATAGGGTTTGTGGATCATTAGACGGGTTTTCTGCAAAATGCAACTTTAATGCAATAATTTCATTAAATAAATCAATACCGTCAATGTCTGATTCACTGTTTGAATCATCTTCAAGTTTCAGATTTAAATCTTTACAATGTTTCATTAACTCATCATTGGAATAATTAAATAAGTTATTGGTAAAAAAGCCAAATACGTCGGTAAATGTTTTTAGCTCGTCGAATCTATCCTTTAAAGAAGTTATTGTCTGATCTAGGATTCTAAAATAAAACTCTACTCTATATTTGATTTTGGGGTCTACTAAAACTTCATCTCTGTGTTCATAGTGAAATTGTGTTGATTTTTTTCTTGGACGAATTGTATTTATTGGCGGGAAACCTGTTTCTACGTTGAATTCCTGAGCCACTTTGGAAGCTTCTGTTAACACCGATTGAAAGTGTTCAACCGTTCGATATTCTGTGAACTTGTCAATCAACTTATTTAACAAATTTATGCAGATTTGAGTATTAATTGTGGGGCTTTGCATCATTTTGCTCAGAGCATTAATTTCGTTTAAAATATCGAACCAAATTATTACCGAGCAAATAAATCTATAATTTTGAATGCTTAAAGCAAGCGAATGAGATTTGTGAGATGTAGTACAATCCCATTCCGACGAATCACCAGATATTTCCAGCAAAGCATCAAATATGTTTTCGAGGTTATACCGTAATGGTTTAACTGCGTCAATTCTGCTGGACCATCGCGTGGTACTTAAAGCTTTTAATTTTAAATCTGGTAAATGTTTACAAATTACCGACCACCTTTTTGTAGATGATGAAAAAAAAACGTAAATTTCTTGAAGTACATTAAAGAAATTCACAGTTTCATACGTAACATTTGCTGCATCGTTCACTACCAAATTAAGACTATGTGCTGAGCATGGGACGTAAAATGCGCGGTTATTAATTTCCAAATTTTTTTTTTGTAATCCATTGTGTTTTCCACGCATATTAGAACCATTATCATAACCTTGACCGCGTAAGTTTTGAATATTGAGATTTAATTGTGAAAATAAATCCAAAACAAAATTTAATAGACCTTCACCTGTGGAGCTGGTGATCGGACAGAAACCAATGAAATTTTCACATATCTCAATATTTTTTGTTTCATTATTTAAAATAACATGTCTAAGTACAACTGTAATTTGCTCTGTATGACTTACATCTGGTGTCAGTTGACATACCTTAAGCCATTTCTCCTCAAACTTGAGAGTCCCCTGTGCCTTCACTGTTTAATTTTATGGTCAACTCCTACAATTTAGCTTGAGTATAATTGCGACCTCGTGAGTCGCCAGAAGGATTAGACAAATCTCCATTTCTAGAATAGAAATTGCAAGGCACTTGCTTTAATTTATAGTCTTGCATACAGAAGTAGCAGTAATTCAAACTTATTAGAATAATTGACCTATGCTTTCATAAATTCCACCACCATTTCGTATTGCAAAACACTTGTTCTCATTAATAAATGTATGATAATTATGGAAAAGAATAAAAGGAACATTCACTGTTACAGAGAAACATAAACAAACTTAACCTTGGTTTGGCATCATCGATGTCAAGTGAAGCCGTTCGGAACACGTTTTTTAGTAATCTTCAAAAGAATTCATTTCTTCAACGATAATGTCAATTTTTATTTCCAGTACCTCATTTTTATTGCTTGTTCACGTGGGAAAGCGCGGGCAGGATTGTTATAATGCAGGACTTTTATACTGAGAACGGTCTTTCATGGACAAATACTCCAGGATTACCAAATGCAATATAATTAACAGACATCAAAGCGAATGAATATGGATATTTCAAAATAAAACCATTCTTTTTTGTATACATTTTATTCACTATAATCAAAATCATATTCCAAATATTCTATACCAACATTACTGTCTGATTCGTCGCAGCTGCTTATCTGATCGTCATTTACATTTATAATGACGTGCTCCATCTCTTTGGTTATTCCATCCTTGGCACTATATTGATCTTCGACAGAAAGCACATGGTCAGTTTTTTTTTTCAATCTGCTGATCTAATGCTTACAAATGTTTCCTGGATAATTTCTTGCAATGTTGCTGCAGATACAGAAATGTTTTTATTTCCTATTTGCCGTTTGCCAAGACCCCATACGAGTTCTATTGGATTGAGACCACAGTGGTATTGAGGGAGTCTCAATACTGCATAACCATGTTGCTTCAAAATTATAGCTATGGTTTATATTTTTCAAACAAAACCAAAAGTCCTGCTTTAGAGTAAAATTCTTCAAATTAAATTTGATTTTCATGTGGCCACTGTTGTATATCTGCTTTCCGACTGTTGATAATAATAAATGCATGGAATACAAAACCATTTTCTGAGCCAGCATGAACAATAATAAACCGTTTCTCTGTTAAAACTGCTTCAATTAAACCTTGTGTCAATGGTCCCTGCCATGACGTTTTTTTGGTTTATAGTTCTAGTGGATGTAGGTTTCATCTAAATACATTATTTGTTTTCCTTCTGCGCGTTTTGCGGCAATGTTTCTGAAATATTTATGTCGCTATGCTTCCAAGTAATATCATTTGCAAATTATGAGATCCCAAGGGGTCGATTACACGGTCGCAAGTCTTTTTAAGAAAGTTCAAGTAGAACAGACCAAGGGAGAGAAGGAACCAGGCTCCAGTTCAGCAAGATTTGCGAAGGTGACTGAACATGGTAGATAGAGCAAAACTCAAAACCCATAAAGATAGCAGGTATCCCATAAAGATAGGAGGAGCCCAATTAAACAACATATACATATCCGGAAGATGGACCCCACGCCAGATGAGATGGCAATCCAACCTAAACGAGATGTGCACGGTGTTGACCGCAGTGGTAAGTCAAGTGGCAGTTCTAGGAGACGCACACGTATAAGTCCAGTCGGACAACAAGAACCTGATATCATGACTCCTTAAGTTTCTTCCGTACCCAACCCGATATTTTGGTTTTAGTAGTTGGTGTGACCCTTCCTGCCAGGATTATAAATAAGGTTGTGACAGGGAAAGTGTGTTCTGACTTATGGTTTAAAATTTGTTCCCCAAAAGATTGTTATTGAATATGTATTGACTTTTTAAATTCATTTTATTTTGAAATAAAACTATTATTTACGGATTTTATCGCGATAAAATCCGTAAATAATAGTTTTATTTCAATGTGTAACATTCGCGTCAATCTAAGAAACCATTATTTTATTTTATTTTAATGTTTTATATACATAAATTGTATAAAGGCGGACTTAATGCCTGAGGCATTCTCTGCTAGTCAACCTTTGGGTGGTGCAGAGAGCACGGTAATTTACTTTGACGCTTTGGAGGGTTTTGGCCATTACGGCAACTAGTAATAATTCAGTGTAAATTTCTTTTAACCCTTAAATGCATGAATTAATGAATTTTATTTAAAACATAGGGTTATAATATTTGAAATGAGTGGAAATCGGAAAAAATAATAAAAAAAATTATAAGTCATATCTTATAGGGTTTTTATTGAAAAATATTAATGATTAATGTTTGGTACACTATGTAAAATAGACATAAAAATTCTTTAGTTGGTATGAAAGAGATTGAAGCAGTCGTTTCCTTTCTTGGAACAAAGAAACACATTGCATTTTGTGCATTTTATAAAACTTTGCACCTTACATCCAGGCCTCATGCATCTCATGCGACTTTCAGTTTTTACTTGGTTGTGACCACAATTATCACGACGAACGTCAACAGCCGGTAAAACTTGGCATCCTTTTTTTC
Source organism: Hyles euphorbiae (assembly GCA_023078785.2). NCBI lineage: Eukaryota > Metazoa > Arthropoda > Insecta > Lepidoptera > Sphingidae > Hyles > Hyles euphorbiae. Next base: position 4,008,024 of record CM041042.1, read on the forward strand.
TTTTTACTTGAGGTCCTGCGGCATCGATACTACTGTTACTTGGACGTCCTCTAGTGAGTTGACTCACGGCACCATAAGTACATAGTACATCAGAAAGCTCTGTCCTAAACTCTGCCAGATTCATGAGTTTTCTCGGTTCAAATCCCTTTTTGGTCTCAACCGATTTGTATAGAAGTTTTGTCTACCCGAATAATAAGTTCCTCTATTCTCTTGTGTATATCTGCTTTTTTATAGTCTTCTTCAATGTATTTTACTTTTTTACATAGCTTACTCCAGTCGATAGGGCCCACTAGATCGACTTTTTCTTTTACTAAGGCGGTCACTCCTTTGACGCTTCATGTTACGTTCTTGCTGGTTATGTAACCTTAATAGCAGGCGATGTTATTTCGAAGGCATTCAGATCTGGATGTTACGGAGGTAGCCGCGGTACGTCGTGCTTATTTTCTGCCAATATTTTACCTATGTTGAATTTTTTGTATCTATCTCTATGTAATTTTACGAGGTTATACAATTCAGGTTTTAGCATATCGTCACTGTAGTTAATATCTTTTTCGTTTAACCAAGCCTGCATCTCTGATTTCTTTGCATTGGATATTGGTGCTGGGTTATATACTGTTTATTATGGTAGGACGCATATTCCGGAACAACGCGTGGTGGCGCGGATGATCGATAATAATTCGATTAAATATTAGTGGACTGTATTGCGGGTTGCACGGCACACTCGGAGGGCGGGATGAACTGCCTTCAGGAAAATGATTCAGTAGGCAGTTCTACGAGAAATGGAAGTGCACATACCTCATGGCGTCAACGGCGGTGTTGAAGCTGGCGGCTTGTCTGTTGCTTGGCGGAAAGTTACTGTTCTCTTTGGCTAATAATACTTAACTTCTACGTAATACGAAACACTTCCAATGACGGTTAAATATGATTTAATTGACAAATTGTTGCCAATATATGATGGAAATAGTAAATCATTAAACTTTTACATAAGATGTGTAGAAAGTGTTTTAAAGAATCTTGGCATACCCAGCACAGACCCATATTGTGTTATGCCTTATTAGAAATAAAATTATAGAAAAAACACTAGAGACCACCTCACTTGAGGTAGATATAAAATAACATCCAAATTGTCACTGAAGCACTCAAGTTTTAATTGCACCTTATCATACTGCTTAAAGATAGTTTGCAGCTTACCTATTCGTTATTGCAACTCATTGACATTTGTACTGCTCAATGAAGAAGTTTTTAAACTATTTAAAAACGTGGAAAATACGGTTAAACGTCCCTTAAAGCTACCTCGCTTCTTAATCAATTCCTTTTCTTCGGACATACTGGGAAACTTTGACTATATCCACCTGGAATATTATGCAATACAATTAGTGCAACTGTATTAATAGATCTAATTACACACCAATGTTTTGCAGTTTCATAATTATAATCTGCTTACAATAACATTTTAATGGTTTAATAAGCTTTAAGTATTGAAATATGCACTAACAAGTTAAGCAATTTTAATAAAAAAGGATAAAATAAAAAACATAATCATCGTGTTTAATTTAACACACTCAGTGATTTGTAACTGGTTTTAACGAGTAAATCTAGTCAAGTTAACAACTAGCACTATGTTAACTACACATGAAAAATATAATCTTTCATCACAATTGTCATCAGTATCGGTAACGTCATTTTGCGTCAATTACACAGTCAGTTAATTATCAATGCTTTTGATACCATTAAAATTATATTAGTTTATGATTAAATTGTTTTATTTTTTTCAAAAATGACATGAATGCGTCACTTGACACTGGCAGTAATAGTCTCAGAGAACTAGTTGCCATAAAAAAATAAAATATTATAATCTTGCAAACCCACGTCTTCTGCAAACCTCAAGATTTACAAAAAATCATTTCGGTATTATAATTTATAATTACAGACCTTCTATTTCTCGTTTTATTAGATAAACCTAAAGAATACCTGAGTGTTGGGTGAAAATTAATGTAATTGGCACAATTTGTGCCAAATCATTTGAAATGATGCCTGCGACCCTTGGTCTTAAAATGCTGTAATCGCATATTTGCAACCATTTCTACCAACTATCTACAACTCGTGCAGTAGCTAGTACAGTGATTCTCAACCTTTTTTTGTTGCGGCACATATTTAACGATTTCAAAATTTGGCGGCACACAAAGAGCGCCTTGAGACATATTCCTATTGCTATGCACGCCGCTTCATCACAATTTGACACTAAGAAAAAACGCGTTGCAAAGAAAATAATAAAATAATTTACTTTTTTGTGGATTTAAATACATATTCATGTTAAAAATATTTTTCTTTTTAAATAATATAATTTAATAATATTAACATTATTATATATTTGCAAAATTTGGCGGCACACTTTTGAAATTTGACGGCACACAAAAGTGCCGCGGCACAGTGGTTGAGAATCACTGAGCTAGTAAGATACCATTTGTATGAAAATTCTTTCTCGACAAGTTGGTCACAATGTGTGTGTCACTAAACAAAGTATGAGACTCCTTGCGATTTAAGCACAGTACGTGTAATTTATTAGCTCACGCTTGTAGGGTTTCCAGTAGTCTCTCTCTCTCGAAGTGAGCTGTTTGTTGTTTGTGAGATATTTAGGTATGTAAATATACTTTATAATGAAACACATCTTCAGCCATAATCCATTTTTATTTTATCATGTGACAGACGGAAACAAGGAATAGACAAGGCTGTTCCCAACTATGGTTTTGGGCACAGATAATGTAATCAATACATTACACCTCACCACATAATCTAAACTTACTTCTATTTTCTTATTCACAAGCTAAACATTACAAAAAAAATTTAAAGCCAAACTAAACATATTTTTTTTCTTATTTTCTTAAATTAAAACAACTGAATATTTTATAATATGATTAATCTGAATATTCATCAAACCCAAACCTCTTTACCGGTTTACATATTCTTTTACTACGAGAAATTGCCAGAGGCTGTGATAAATTACTACCTAGGTTTGTGGGGTTCGGTTGGGCTGTTCGCACGTCCAACTCTTCCAACGCCCCCTCACACTCATCCTCCTTACCTCTATCATTCCCCATAGGTGTAGTAGATTTATTACAAATGCTTTTTTTAGCCAAAGGGCTGAAATTGTCCCCATCTTCCCCCGGGCACTCATTACTATCCGGACTTTCCTGCATAATCTCTGTGTTCTCTGGACAAACAACATCCGAATAACGTGACCGCCGTTTAATTTGGTCTATGTGTCTTGTCTGTCGACCGCTATCCGTTTCTATAATATATTCTCTAGACCCTACTTTAGAAGCCACTGTACCTTTTTCCCACTTGTCTCCTTTTGCATAATTTCTAGCCCAAACTGTCTCACCTACATTGAATTCCCGTTGAACACCGCCCGCGTATTCAACTTGGCGCTGCTGGGCTCTCTCGACCCTATCTTTCCGTGAACGATCTCCATGTAATAGATCCAAGCGATTGCGAAGCCTACGACGCTGGAGTAACATCGCAGGTGTTTCTCCAGTTGTGCACTGTGCTGTGTTTCTGTAAACTAGCAGAAAATTTTGTAAGGCCGCATCTACTTCAAAATTGTCTCTATAAGCTTTCTTAATTACACTTTTGCATAATTTAACGGCATTTTCAGCCGCTCCATTTGATGAAGGATGGTAAGCTGGCGAAAATACTTGACGAATACCATTTTGCCTTAAAAAATTACTGAACTCACTGCTTGTGAATGGTGGACCCTGGGGCCCTACTATATTCATCGAACGAACGAACGAACGAACGAAGGACCCTACTATATTCAACGAAACGAAGTTCGAAACTTCGGACAAACGAAGTTTTTTATACGATACGAATGTATATATATAACGTACACCGTAATTATAAGTCTATGGTTACGACCATAAATCAATAACGACCATAAGTTTTATGTAGGTACATTCGTATCGTATATAAACTTTGATCATCCGAAGTTTCGAACTTCGTTTCGTTGAATATAGTAGGGTCCTTCGTTCGTTCGTTCGTTCGTTCGATGAATATAGTAGGGCCCCTGATCGGATGCTAATTCTGCTGGCAGGCCAAACCTTGCAAAGGTAGCACGTAATACTCGTATTACATGTGACGCATTCGTCAACGGCATTTCGAAAATTTCTAGCCACTTAGTGCTGGAATCTATTAACACTAGATAAGTTTTTCCCTTAATTGGCCCCAAAAAATCTATATGGAGACGTGTCCATGGTTGTAATGTATACTGCCATGGCTGTGGCGGAGCCCTAGGCGGCGCAGCGCTCTCCGTGCTGCACGTGTCGCACTGTTTACATATCTCCTCAACGTCTTTGTCTATATTGGGCCACCAAACATAACTACGAGCTAGTGTTTTGGTTTTAACAATTCCCATATGGCTACTGTGCAATTGTTTTAATATACTTTTATGTAATGTGTTAGGGATTACTAATCTATAACCCCACATTACGCATCCATTCTCAATATACAATTCATTACGCTTTGTGAAATAAGGTCTTAAATCGTTATCGTCACAATAGTGTGGCCACCCTGACTGTATGTAAACTAACACGCGACCCAGTATCCTGTCTTTACTAGTTTCAACTTTCACTTGGTTATTAGTTATTGGTAAGAAATCTTCCACAAAATTTATGTATGTAACGTCATTATTTTTGTGACTACTTCCACAAGATGGCAACCTGGACAACCCGTCTGCACTATTAGATTTGGAGGGTATAAATTCGATATCATAAGTATAGCCTGATAACAATATAGCCCAACGTTGTACTCGTGCTGCGGCCATAACTGGAATGCCTACTTTATTTCCAAATATATACGTTAGTGGCTTATGGTCTGTTCTAAGTGTAAATCTCCTCCCATAAAGATACTGGTGATATTTTCTAATGCCAAAAACTATAGCAAGGGCTTCCCTATCTATTTGTGCGTAAGCGCGCTCTGCCATCGTAAGTGAGCGAGATGCATACGCCACAGGCCGTTCACCTTGCGGCGTTATGTGTGACAACACCGCCCCAATACCCACACTGCTCGCATCTGTGGTCAATATTAGAGGTAAATCTGGTGTATAATGCATCAGTACTTCACTTGATGATAATAATTTTTTGACTTTGTTAAAAGCCATCTCACATCTATTGCACCAGATAAATTTAACTTGAACACGTAATAAATTGTATAATGGTGCAAGGATTGTACTAATATTTTTTACAAATTTAGCATAATACATTGTCATGCCTATAAATGCTCTTAACTCTGAAATATTAGTGGGTCGGGGGGTATCCAATATTGCTTTAATTTTATCTGGGCTCGTATGCACCCCTTTTTTACTTATTACATACCCCAAAAAACTAATAGACTCTTTAAAGAAACTGCATTTTTCTCTTTTAACTTTTAGCCCATAAGACTGTAATCTTTCAAATACTTGATGTAATGTGTCTATGTGACACTGTGTATTAGGGCCTGTGATTATAATGTCATCCAAGAAATCACCTACATTGGGCATATCCGCAAACATTTGTTCTAAGCGTTTTTGAAAAATACCAGGGGCTGAGGCTAAACCATATACTAAACGATTATACATGAATAACCCTTTATGTGTGTTTATCACTGTGTATTTTTTCGATTCATCTAGTTCTAACTGTGCATAGGCCTGAGACAAATCAACTTTGCTAAACCTTTCACCTCCATGCAGACGGGTCAACAGGTCTTCTATACGGGGTAACGGGTACCGGTCAATTTCCAACACTTTATTTAATGTTAATTTGTAATCTGCACAAATTCGGATGTTGCCATCTTTTTTAACCACAGGGACAATTGGTGTTGCCCAGTCCGAACGGTCGACTGGTGTGAGGATACCATCTCTTACCAGCTGGTCTAGAGCGCGCTCCACTGGCGCTCTCAGCGCATAGGCGAGCGGACGTGCTCGCATGAACATAGGGCGCACCCCTTCACGTATGTGGATGGTTACAGGTCCCCCCGTGAAACAGCCCAATCCTTCCTCAAACACCTTACAATATCTGGAACTGAAATGTTCTACATTGAAAGACTCATACATATCTAGCACATTCATATTCTCATATGTAATTAATGGTAATTCAATATTTAATTCCGCCAGCCATTGTCTACCTAATAAAACAGTATTGCCTTCTTTAACAATATATAAATTTAATACCTTACATTTATCTTTATATTTGACTGTTGGTGTTATAAAGCCTAATGGTTGCACTAATTCTCCAGTGTAGTATTTTAAACACAGTTGACAATCTTTTATTACCAGATCACTAAATAATTTACTATACAACTTATAATTTATACAGGATATTGCACTACCTGTGTCACATTGCATTTTGATAATTTTGCCATGTATGTTTACTGCTATATAAAAAGGGTGACACTCTTCAATAGATAACTGATTTAAATCATTTATGTTTACCTCCTCACTTGTGTCGCTGTCCTTAATGTTTTCAATGTTGCTCGTTTTTGCCACATAATTTGTGGCAACCTGTGGACACATGCGCTTCAGGTGACCCTGCTTGCTGCACAACCGGCAAATATAGTTAGCAAACTTGCATGGAGTGCTGTGATATTTCCCACATACCCTGCATTGTTTCTTATACCGTGCACGTTCTACTGCTTTAGTTGCAGACAGCGTTGTACCACGTCGATGCTCTATGTTTTGCTGTGCCTTTTCTATTGCCAGGCATTTGGTTTCAACTTCCGATGACCGAGCATTCCCTTCCATAGCAGCAGCATTTTTTTCTGCGGCCTCCATATTTATTGAAAGTTTAAATGCTTTCTCATAGTCCAAATTTTCTTCGCTAAGCAAACGTTGGCGAATTATATCGCTTTTGATGCCACAAACTAGCTGGTCCCTCATGTTTTCGTCCAAACCTGTTCCAAAATCGCAGGATTTTGACATTTTCTTTAGGGCCGCTACATACTCCGCAATAGTTTCGCTATCTCGTTGGTTTCTTTGCCGGAATCTAAAGCGTTCGGCCAGTATGCTCGGTTTAGGCTGCAAGTGCTTCTCCAAAATGGCGGATATTTCTTGAAATGTTTTATTGCTCGGTTTCTCTGGCGTACATAGGTTTACCAGCAGTTCGTAACATTCCGCACCCATTACAGTAATTAGGGTTGATACGTACAGTTCGCGCTGTATGTTGTTGGCTAATAGGTAGTGTTCCAACCGCTCCACATAGAGCTTCCAGTCGTCCGTGTGGACTTTAAATTCACCCATTTGCCCTACGGCCATTTTGTAAATATTTCCTTTACGCACACAATAATCTTTGCGTATGGCGAATATCTTGCACGCACAATCGATTTTCTTCGTCGCCACTGAGATATTTAGGTATGTAAATATACTTTATAATGAAACACATCTTCAGCCATAATCCATTTTTATTTTATCATGTGACAGACGGAAACAAGGAATAGACAAGGCTGTTCCCAACTATGGTTTTGGGCACAGATAATGTAATCAATACATTACAGTTTGAAGTTACAGTGACTACCTCGACATTACCCGAGCATTTCATAACAGGCACCAGAATCTAAGTACCAGTAATTCCTTCCAAAGTTTCCGCTTAAAAACACAGCAGAAAACGCATTGTTTTTTTTTGTTTTTGGCAACGTATTTGCGTGTGGTTTTTTTTTTGCAGTGCCCGATCTGGCTACAACGGTAACACTTGACTTTGCTTTTGTTGACATTTGAAGTTTCGCCATATTTAAACGAGTGTACGGTTTTATTGAACGACTCCAATTTCTGATTTACACACAGACTGGTGTAAAACGCAATTTCCGACTAATCTTAATTTCCGGGCATGTCTAATAGTTTTGATTTTATAACATCCGCTGTAATGACGATCCTCGAATCCTCTATGGTATTGGGAAATATTTTTCGGGCAATCCTGCCAACATTAGATATTCAATCTACTCACCGTTTAAGAAAAACTGTTTTTTTTCTTTTCTTGGTAATTTCTGCAACGTTTCAATAATTTCAGATATGTAACTAGTCATAGAATCTGAAGATTCGAGACGTATTGATATTAGATTCCTCAGTAACACGATTCTTCTACAAAATCCGAGCATAAAACATCTGTTGTAATTTCTGCCATAGTAGGGTTAGCGCTCTTGCTAAGATCAACTTGGCTTTCATCATGGCGTCGTCTTCTTCAGTCTTGATGAAATTTAGCTTTCCTTCAAGTAGTAACAGGTTTTTGGCGGCAAACGTGTTGGGAGAAACGCAGACATGCGCCGCGCCTAGCATTTTTTGATAGGCAATATCACATCTATGCGTACTGACGCGTCAAAATTGACAACTCCTTCTTCTACAATTTATATTTCGACATGTGCTTCATTTTATTGTAAATTAGTTAAAATAAATAGTTTTTCTTTAGTTCGAAGTCTTGATCTTGTTTATTTTAACAGGTTATGGGCCTCTCCCTGCCTGTTTAGTGTAGTACAGTGGAAATATTAAGTAAAATAGTTGATTTTGTTCAGAAATACATATAACCTAAAAATAGTCGATCGGTCGCCGAAGTTTTTTTTTTTCAGCATTTCAGCTATAATTTTTTGATAAAATGACATCAAATGGATCGTTGGTACAAATTGAAAAACTTACTGGCCGAGATAATTGGACAAGCTGGAGTTTCGCAGTGCAAGCATACCTGGAACTCGATGATTTATGGGAATGTGTCCAGGGAACAAATACTGATCCAAAGAAAGAAAAAAAGGCAAAATCAAAACTAATATTGTTAGTCGATCCGATAAATTTTATTCATATTCAGGATGCGACGACATCAAAACAGGTTTGGGAAAATTTATCACAAGCATTTCAAGACTCTGGTCTACTGAGAAAAGTTGGTTTACTGCGAGACTTAATTAACACTAATTTAGAAACAAGCACCAGTGTAGAAGATTATGTCAACAAAATCATGAGCTCAGCTTATAAGCTCAGAAACATCGGATTCAGTGTTGATGATGAATGGCTCGGGACCTTGATGCTGGCAGGTTTACCAGATGAGTACAACAACAACAATGAAATATTAGTAAAGAATGTTTTATATGTGCCAAAGTTATCCACAAACTTATTATCAGTAAGTAAAATAATAAAATCTGGCTGTAAAGTGGAATTTGATAGAACTGGCTGCTCAATATATAATTCAAACCATCAAAAGGTAGCAACAGCAGATCTTATAAATGACACATATAAACTAAACATAAATTACAATAAAATATTCGCTTTGTCAGCAAAAATAGAGTCAAACACACATCTATGGCATCAACGTTTAGGCCATTTGAACTATAATGATGTTCACAAGTTGCCGAACTGCACAACTGGTGTACAATTGTCATCACAAAAAGAAAAGTATGTATGTATAACCTGCCTACAGGGTAAGCAAACAAGGCAATCATTTCCAAGCAATGGCTCCAGGGCAAATGGGTTGCTAGAGCTAGTCCACACGGATGTATGTGGCCCGATGCAAGTTGCTTCGATTGGCGGTGCCAGGTATTTTACAACTTTTATTGATGATTTTTCAAGGAAAGTCTATGTGTACATAATTAAAAATAAAACAGAAGTGTTTGAAAAATTTATTGAATACAAAAACCGAGTAGAAAATGAGTTAAATACAAAAATTAAAATTTTACGCAGTGGAAGCGTGCTGGGCCCATAACCTGTTAAAATAAACAAGATCAAGACTTCGAACTAAAGAAAAACTATTTATTTTAACTAATTTACAATAAAATGAAGCACATGTCGAAATATAAATTGTAGAAGAAGGAGTTGTCAATTTTGACGCGTCAGTACGCATAGATGTGATATTGCCTATCAAAAAATGCTAGGCGCGTGTAAGGCTTGCCCGAGGAGATTGACTCGGATGTGTCGGGGGATGGAGACAAGTAGTTGTTTGTAACATTGAATCGGAATACCCCGTCTCCTGTCACCTTCACTACTTCGACTTTTCCAGGAATGGTAGTATACTTCTTGATGGTGGATTCTAAGATTCTCATGACACGGTCCTCATAGCTCCTGTTGCAGAGGAATGACAGGTCGACCTGGATCATTCTGTCACTTAGATCCTTGAAGTCTGTCGTCCTTCTTGTCAGTATCTCCCTGACACTCCCTTGAATTAGGCCCTCCTCTGCGGCTCGCTCGACTGCTCCTGCCTCTAAATAGACATCATCTATGTGACTGTTGTCGTCAGGATCATCGTCGAGGCTTTCGGACTCCATATGATCCAAATGTTCAATTAAAAAGGGCCGAAAGTGAAGAACAAATATTGAGAAACATACCATATCAAGAAGCCATTGGGTGCCTATTATATTTGTCACAAGGGACAAGACCGGACATAACATATATTGTAAACTAGCGGCCCGGTACGTGCTTCGCTACGTATAAAGTGAAATAAAATAAACAAATCGGAACATCAAATTCATTTATTTAATCAAAAAAATATTTTATTTAAAATCGAAATCAATTGCTAGCTATTTACAACACACTTAATCCAAAACATTTGGATAAACAATATTTTTTGTTTTTCCATTTTGAGCATAAATAAACAAACGGCTGGGGGTACCGACTCTGGAACAGGCAACATATAACTGGCCATGTGAAAAACAATGTTCCTCCAAATTCACACCACAAACGTGAAGTGTTTGACCTTGGGCCTTGTTGATGGACATCGCAAATGATAAACGCACAGGATATTGTAAACGTTTGAACTCAAAAGGCATATCAGTTGGAATCATAGGTATACGCGGTATCAAAACAACTTCTCCTTTTGATTTACCAGTTAAGATCGTAGCTTCAATCAAATTTGGCAATAACTTTTTCACTGCCAATCTGGTTCCGTTACACAGTTTTGGTGGATTAATATTTCGCAATAATATAATCGAAGAACCAACTTTCAGATTCAAGCAATGCGGTGGCATACCAGCCGGCTCCAATGAATTTAAAAATTCAATTGGATAATTCATTGCCTCATCTTGATTCATAACACTGTCAATTGATTTATATTTCGTGACTACGCCTGGCAGTTTCGCTTGAATTTGAAAATTAATTGCATTGACATGAATGTTTTTCGGTGCTAAAATGGCGCGTTCTGTCAACCAATCATGATTTCTGTAATTCTGAACAATATTCGGAAAAACACATTCAATCAATTCATCTATCGATTGCGCAATTGTACAAAAATTGTTCGGTACAGCGATCAATCCGTTGGTTCTGTCGATTTGTATTTTGCCGTCACCAATTTCTAACAATTGTTTTGAGAACTCATGGGCAGCTGGATCATTTTGTAGGTGAACACGCATATTAATGTTTAGTGTCAATTTTTGTAGATATCTCCAAAGAACTGATGACTTCAAGCAGGCATTTATTTCATCAGCAGGAGTTGATCGAGGAATGACAGGCAATGTTTGACGAAAATCCCCTGAAAGTAATATCAAAGCACCACCAAAAAGCTGTTGATTACCACGTAAATCTTGCATTGTTCGATTGAATGCTTCTAGTGATTTTTTATTCGCCATTGTACACTCATCCCATAAAATAATTGACGTTAATCGCAGAACTTTTGCCATAGCAGAATTTCTCGATATATTGCAAGTTGGAGTTTCAATCACCTGTACATTCAATGGCAATTTTAATGCAGAGTGTGCGGTCCGACCACCTTCTAATAATGTAGCAGCAATTCCCGAAGATGCAAGTGCTAGTGCAATTTTCTGATCTGATCGAATAGTCGCTAAAATCAATGATATAACGAACGTTTTACCTGTGCCACCAGGTGCATCCAAAAAATATAATCCACCTGCATTATTGGAAACGGCTTGCATGATTGTATCATATACATGTTTTAGCTGAATATTTAATTTGGTTATATTCGATTGTACAAATAAACGCAAATCATTACAGTTGAATTCCTGCTCACGTTGCAATTCACGATCAAACAAATCATGCATGGGACGATTTGGTGCGGTCATACCCAATTGTACTAATGCTTTATTTGCAATCGTTAGACATATATCTTCAATTATTATCAAAGCTTCGTTGCACATTTCCAAGGTAATCAACAAATCAGGATTTCTTGCATGATGACGCATACGAATTAAAATATCTTCTGCCATATAATTTTTATATTTGTTCCATAATTCAAGTGGATTTGATGGCATACATGTCGATAATATAATGGCAAATAGCATTCGTATTTGTTGTGGATGAGCTGACGTAGATGCATCATTAAGTGTTGAATCCCAATGTGCATCATCCTCCAACAAATGCAAGAGTTGACATGCTTCACGATATGTTTGACACAAATGACCGTCGACTGTTCTTAATTCTTGAAATGATTTTGGGCCATTGACGTTAACTAATAGCAATCGCAAATAAAAACACTCAGCATTGTTTGGATGTACTGTATACATTCTCCCAATTGCATCTGTTTTGAAAATGCCTGAATGCCCATCGACTGCTGTTCCTTGTTTACGTCTTTGAAATTTTTTTGAAGACACATTCCATGTATAGTACTGAGGCACTTCGGAATATAACAAATTTCTAGCAAATGTATCAGTTTCGCATAATTTGAAAAAAGCTGTCAACGTAGTCGCTGGTGGGTGTGCTGCTCTTTCCAATGCATTTGCTTCATTAAAATAAATACGTTGGCCATTCTCAAGATGCACAGCTAAGTGAACAACCACAGGATGTCTTTCGTGCATTGGAAACGACAGAATCCTCCAGACAGCTTCATTACTACTAATATAGCGCCCCAGTTGATACTGAGTAATTTCATCATTTCTATTATCACCAGCTACACCGAAAACAGCCATATCGCTCCCTTTATTTACATACTTGCAAATATATTTAATGGATTTGACTGAATTACAATACTCCACATTTATATGAGCCTTGAATATTTTCGATAATAATGGACAATACGGAACCACCCAACGATTATCAACTTCAACGTCCTGGTTACGCATTCTAATGGTTGCCGTTTTGCCATTATCATTAGGTGATCTACGTCTATACAACGGATATCCGTCATTGCCCGTTATTGTGTCTGAAGTCAATTGTCTTGGGTATCGTTTCGAACACTTTCCATCAATCATACATGGCGAATTCATATTTAGTTCACCGCACGGACCATGTATCATGTTTTTAACGACAACATCAAATAACTCAGGATCAACAGTTTGATCAGGAATTTCACCTGATATAACGTTATCGATTTGATCCGGAGTTATTTTATTTACCAGCCAAATTAATATATGTGCGTGCGGCAATCCCCTTTTTTGCCATTCGATGGAGTACATATGGCAACGCACCTCTCCAAATACACGTAATTTCACAATTAAATCCATAAGTGCTTTCAATTTTCGCCGAAAAACACGTGCTGTAATGTCATGACGATCAGTTGTCGACTGGCCTTCAAATAAATTGTTCTTGATGTCATCCCACTGCGGATTACATGTAAATGTAATGAACAGATCCGGTCGACCGTATTTTCGTACATAAGACATTGCGTCTTGTGCATATTCGTTCATATGCCGTGGGCTACCAATATACGAAGATGGCAATATAGTTAAACGTCCGATGTCATTAACATTAGCATCATTCGCTATCGCATCTTGCAAATGAATATATTCTTCGGATCTTAATTTTGCTTGGTTGAAACGAATAAAATTAAGACGTTCAGTCTCTATTTTGGCATACATATCAACGATGTACTGATGATATAGTTTACCACATTTTAAGATATAATTTTGTTCTTGTGGACGAATCATCAATCGATACGAATAAAAATTCATGGCACTAACTTTTTTCTGTATATGTAGACCTGAAAATAATTACAAAATGTGACTTTAGAAAGTTGTAGAAATGAAATGTCAACACACTAAAAATAGGTCAATTATTTACCTGTTCGTGGATCAATCATTGGTATATTGATATGGTAACCATCGTCACCTTTCCAATGCAATATTGGGTACTGTAATGCATCGTAACTACGATGAAGTTCCGAAACACGTTGCAATTGCTCATTTCTACGATGAAGTACAATATCACGGGATTGAAACTGATCACCAAGAATTACAATTGCAACCTCATCAATTGTTGGTGCATTAAATCGCCTTGCATGCTCTCCAAAAGGTGTTCTATCAGCTCTTATTACGATTTTGTGATTATCAGTTGGCATACGATCGAGAGCAATTTTAAACAATTGAAGTAATGCGTTATGCTGATGGAAAAACCTTTGTAGCTCACGAATAATTTCTCGTCTTGTATTCGAAACAATTGCACAACGTTGATCCAATTCACGATTTTCATCACCAATAAAATAAATTTGCAAAAATTGATGATCAGCGTCGGGGTATGGCAATAACGAACCAGCTTGATGATAAATCTGGCCCTGAATCTGTAACATGTATACAATTTTAGGTAAATCTTATATCAGTTTTTTTTTAAATATACTTTATGCTTCAGATTGATACAAACATGGAATAATCCTGTTGAAGTATTTACCTTAAACGTCGGCATAAAATTATCTCTAATAATTTTAGTTGCACCAAAAGAAGTCATTTGAAATGCCGAATTGTATTGTTGAATATGACTCAGAAAGTGCTTCGACGCTTGCAATGACCCAAAAATAAATGAATACAATGGTTCGGGTGGACTTTCTAATGCTGGCAATCTCACTTTGCCATTAGCACAACACATGCCGGGCGTTTCACCTGGAAAGTTAGCCGCATCACAATGTGGACATATTGCGTCCATCATTCCAATGTATCCATACATACTATAATCAATCTGACTGTTGTAATTAAAAGCAGCACGCATCATTTCAGCCAAAACAGCACGACGTATTCGTGATGGCCGTGCAAGATTCAGTACAGGTACTGGGTTAACAAATCCATTGCGTGCATTACGTTCACGCTGCGATGCATTAGCTTGTGCGCGTTCATCTGCAGTCTGTGATCGTCTTAGTAATGCCACATCATTTGCATTACGCGTTCGCCGACCTATATTTGCTCGTCTGGCTGGTGGCATTTTTCCCGTATGCACATATGTTTTCGCTTAAAAATCGAAAAAAAAAATTAGAAAAAAAAAAAACAAATTCCCAAGAAGCTGTCGCATATGATGCCATGTGAAATCATATACGGCAACTTAGAAAAGTACACATAAATTCAGGACTCACCGTTTGTATGAATGCACTGCAAATGCAATTATGTGAAAAGAAATTTATCGCTGATAATATGCTTTAATCAAACCACGTCCAAAATGAACTGAATGACATAACAACGTGCTTGTCCTGTCAACAAAACTTCAAAAAAGTTTCTGTGAAAAAAGTTTCTATTGAATTCATTTATGACAAAAAATGTGACAAATGAGGAACCGCTCGACTAAAATAATAAACACAAAGAAATTTATCGCTGATAATATGCTTTAATCGAACCACGTCCAAAATGAACTGACGGCATGAATGACATAACAACGTGCTTGTCCTGTCAACAAAACTTCAAAAAAGTTTCTGTGAAAAAAGTTTCTATTGAATTCATTTATTACAAAAAATGTGACAAATGAGGAACCGCTCGACCGATTTTATGCAAACTTCACATAAACCATCTACTAAATATGCCGACCAAATCCTAAGCATTTGGTTTGGATAGGTGAGCCCGTTCTTGAGTTATGGAATTACAACGAAAAGTGGCATTGATTTTTATATATATAGATTCATTAAGTCGGTACAACGGTCAACCTACTGCAGAGCATTGGATTACACTGAAGAGAGTGTTAAGATATTTAAAAGCCACCATTGATTATAAATTGACATATGATAGAAACTCAGAAGGCAACATTACAGGCTATTGTGATGCTGATTGGGCCAGTCACACTGATGACCGAAGATCCTGCACTGGGTATCTTTTCATTCTTCAGGGTGCTGCAATAAGTTGGTGCTCAAAAAGGCAACCAACCATAGCCCTCTCAAGTACGGAGGCTGAGTATATGTCTCTAGCCACGGCTATACAAGAAGCAATTTGGCTGAAACAATTAGATGAAGATTTCTGGCCTGAATCATCAGCTATTCCTATTGTTGTTCACTGTGATAATCAAAGTGCCATTCGCATTTCAGGAAATGAAGGTTTTCATCCACGAAGCAAACACATTGATGTTCGCTATCACTTTATCAGAGAACGGATCGCTGCCAAACAAGTCCTAATAAAATACCAAAGAAGTCAAGACATGACAGCGGACATTTTGACCAAAGGACTGCATAGACCAAAACTTGAAATCTTCAGCAGAGCAATGGGTCTGCGTTCAGGAGAGAATGTTGGGAGAAACGCAGACATGCGCCGCGCCTAGCATTTTTTGATAGGCAATATCACATCTATGCGTACTGACGCGTCAAAATTGACAACTCCTTCTTCTACAATTTATATTTCGACATGTGCTTCATTTTATTGTAAATTAGTTAAAATAAATAGTTTTTCTTTAGTTCGAAGTCTTGATCTTGTTTATTTTAACAAAACGCCCACTCGCTGTAATTTTCTCGTCCTTTCAATTTCGGCATATTTGCAATTTTGAAGCCATTTCTATTGACCATATATAACAGTGTATTCTCCAATCCAATTCGATATATTCACACAATGTACTTTGTGCACAAACGATACAAGCTTTATGGATTTCAGATTAGAGACTACAGGGTGAGCGGGATAGTTGTCTACTAGGAGAAGAATTTTATTTCTTCCAGACTTCAATTCCGCATCCCAACTAAGCAGCCATTTATCAAAAAATTGCGATGTCATCCAGGACCTAGTGTTGTTTTTATAAATTACAGGCAAAGATTGAATGTTCTTAAAGCAACGAGGTTTTTTAGATTTCCCCATCACCAACAGTTTTCTTTTACATGAACCAGTCATGTTTGCCGCAACCAATACTATAATTCTTGTTTTGGAAAACTTTCCGCTTTTGCATTCCGCGCCTTTGCATTTAAGTGTTTTGTCAGGGGTTAAATTGTAAAACAATCCTGTTTCATTAGCATTAAATATTTCCTCTGCCGTGTATCCTTCGAACAGTGCAGGCAGTGGCTCTCTTATAAGTGTATGAGAGAGCCACTCTTCAGACACTTCTTCAGGAACGCCAGCCACTTCACCGCAAACTTTTCCTGCCACAATATTATGACAAGCACGAAAACATTGTACCCAAGACGACGAACACTCAAAGTTTCCTTACCCATAAGACGAGCAAAGTCATTGACTTTTTGTTGCAGAATCGGACCACTTATTGGGACGTTGTTTGCCCTCTGATGTTTAAACCATGTTAATAAAGCATCTTCTATAATTTTATGTTCACTTGTCTTCACTCATTTAAGTTTTAAAGAGTTGTTTTCGAAAAGAAAATTTATTTTATCTCTATTCTTCCGAATCGTTGATATCATTGAGTGCGAAACTTCACATTCTTTTGCAATTTAACTATTTGACGCGCCATTTTCTAACCTCCATATAACATGAGATTTTTTTCTTCAATAGAAAACGTTTTCTTCTTTTTTTGTGACATGATAACACATAAATGCACAGTCTAAACAACACCAACAATCCAACACTTTAAATCAAGCTTTTTTTACTCACGCAGTCTATTAGCGCACTAAACAATTGGTGTAAAATATGCATGGTGAAATGGCCGCGAAGAGGTTCGGATGAGGTGGGAGAAAGTGCGTAGGTAATATGCTCTATGCTCAAATATTCCTTCAATGCTTATCAATAAGATTTAAAATCGTTTGTATTAATTTGTTTTGCTGTCGCTGTATCCGATGTTCTTATAAGCGGATTGTTTACTGAATAGTTTTACTAGGGATTCGGATGGGACCATATAACCTAGCTGTAATAAGTAATAACCGATAGGTTGTTGTAAACGGTTTTGACTGTATTATATAAAACAAAAATAAAAATTGGCATGAGTTATACAAGGAGCGAGCCGGAGGAGCTTTTAAAAAATACAAGTGTTCTACACGAGAGTGTATTTTAGACTGACTTACAAATGTTATTCTTATTCTAAGTTACATGAGTGGTTTCAATTTAAATACTATGAAGACATTAGTTTATCTTATCTAAATGGCATAAAACTAAGGGCTGAGCGTACGTAACTCCTCCCTTCCCAGAGGGCTGCGTACGGCCGCAGTTGGTGTCTCCGTAGCGAGGGGTGGATACAGTAGTGTCCTCTGGAGGGACGGTTCCACCGACGTAGGACCGCTGCGCTGCACGTTGGCTGGTTCCACCATTTCTATAGCGATGTGTCCTCGTTCTTGGGATGGTTTATGCCTGGTCCTGTAATAACGGGTGCCCAAGCATATCAGGGTTAATGTTATAACACTTAGGGTGACGATTGAAGTCCAGCTGGGGTTCGTCGTAGGCGCGTAGCTTCTCTCCATGTCTGGAACTGACGGGGTGTGAGCAGCAATGATGTTTAATTTATCAAGATCCACATGTTCTAATTCTATGTTATTTAATGTTATATTTATTTGTGGTATCTCGATCCTTGGCAAAGGAATGGGTTCCTTTACGGTAATTCTGCTACGATGTGTTCGTAGCGTTACGCCATTTACGTAGAGTATGCACCCTTCCGTAGCGCTTAATAAGTATGCGCCTTGTATACGCTGAAAACTCTCCTTTTCGCCACATTTCGTTTTCACTATTTCCTGGCCTCTCGTTATAGCGAGCCAGGTACCTTCATGTATCTCTTGAAGTTTCACGGCGGGTATGTTAACATTTGCTAGTCGACAATTTTCGGCTGGCATGTGATGTATAATGTGAATAACGCAATCTGCGTTATTTTCTATTTTCTTAAGTTCCAAATGACTGCATATCTGAAGCTCGTCGGTTATTCGTTGGCATGGTTGTTGAAGGTAAGTAAACTCAGTACTACCCAGTATAAGGTAAGGTGCAATGGGGATGCGTGTTAAATTATTATTGTTGGGTAAGGAATAGACGTGAAGGAGGTCATAAGTGACAGGACTCACAATGGGTATTTCTAATATAAAGGTGAGTGTATTAGGTGTGTTGTATGCTTTGACCTTTATTATCTTTTCAATAAGATACATATTCTCACGTCTGGCTTCTAAGGGTAGCTTGTAAGTTTTTTCAACTTTAATCAGCTCTGTTAACAAATACATAGGGTCTATGACACTGGGGTGTAATTTCCCTATGGATGCAAATGTTATAGCGGATTCCAAAATACTAACTTTATCGTATATAAGCTGTAAGCCATTCTCGATTTGGATATGAAATTGGAGCATCTCTAATCGTGATGTTAACAAAGACAAATTTTTATTTACGTTATTAACATTCGTTACCACCATATCCAAATTTCTCTCTATTTTATTTAAATTTTCATTATATTCGTCAATGAATTGCTTCATTAGGCTAATACTAACTTTTTGACTATCTGTAACAGCATACGTCTGTTTACGCAGTTTATCTATTTCGTTCTCAAAATGTTGCGCATCGCTGTCGTCTAAATTTCCACTTATTGCTTTCACAATAGTGCCTAAACCATTTATTAATCCTCTTTTATTCCTCAATGTATTCATTGGTAGTATGTAAAAGAATTTACTAACAATGTTATCAATTAAATACTGAATTTGTTGCCTATGCACGTATCTCTCTGCATATGTGTGTTGCGAATTTTCAACTAACACAATCTTGGAGTAAATACTTATATATTCCTGAAAAACATGATATAAATAGATGGAGACAAGTAGTTGTTTGTAACATTGAATCGGAATACCCCGTCTCCTGTCACCTTCACTACTTCGACTTTTCCAGGAATGGTAGTATACTTCTTGATGGTGGATTCTAAGATTCTCATGACACGGTCCTCATAGCTCCTGTTGCAGAGGAATGACAGGTCGACCTGGATCATTCTGTCACTTAGATCCTTGAAGTCTGTCGTCCTTCTTGTCAGTATCTCCCTGACACTCCCTTGAATTAGGCCCTCCTCTGCGGCTCGCTCGACTGCTCCTGCCTCTAAATAGACATCATCTATGTGTGTTGCGAATTTTCAACTAACACAATCTTGGAGTAAATACTTATATATTCCTGAAAAACATGATATAAATAGCTCGTGTTATATGTACATAGTAAGCTATATGTGTCTGTCTTATGTACTATTTTTGCGTCTTTAATAACTAAGAGACCGTCTTCAGTATGGATTGGCTGAATTACTGGATCTGCGTGGGATCCGATGCTTCCGGCGATGAGCCTGAAGATGACGATTCTGTAAGTTGAGAGGGTCGTCTTAACAATCGGCAATGAACCCTTATCGTCTTAGCGTTAACATGTTTTCCAACAATTTCAATTATATTATTTGGATGGATTCTGACAACTGTAACTAGTCTTGCCATAAATATTGTAATAAAGAAAAAAGAAAATTGTTAACTGCAAATAACATTTATTACTTTTACAGTGTGTCAGTTTAATACATAAATATAAAACAATTAAAAATATAAAAAGCTTATTCGAAGTGGTCTCCATTGGCTGCAATACAGTCCTTTAAACGATGAGGCCAGTTATCAATAGAAGCACGCACTCTTTCCATGGGAAAATTCTTCACTGCCAATCGTATAGATTGTTTTAGGGACTCCAAATTATCATGGCGTTTAGAGCAAGCTGTACTCTCTAAAACTGACCACAAATCATAATCCAGCGGATTAAGATCGGGACTAGACGACGGCCAGTCTTCAGCTCTGATGAAGTCCGAAACGTTCGATTCCAACCAAGACTGCGTGGACCGAGCTTTATGACCCGGCGCCGAGTCTTGCTGGAAGGACCATACTTGGTTATTGAACATGGTGATGTTAAGGGGCTTAACTACCTTCTCAAGAATGGTATCTTGATACACTTGTGCCGATGTTTTGATACCTTTTTCACAAAAATATGGCTCAGTCACTCCTTCATAGCTAACACCCCACCAAACCATCACTGAAGTCGGATAATGTCCACGTTGCACTCTGTCGACTAATTGGGAAGCTTCCTTAGAGCTTTGAGCATAAATACGGTCATTTTGTTTGTTAAAATGTTGCTCAATTGTAAAAATTTTCTCATCCGTAAACAAAATTTTTCTGTGACCTCCCTTTGCGTACCGCTTCAGTAGTTGTTTCGATTTTACCACCCTATTCTTCTTTAAATTATCAGTTAAGAAATGGCCAGTGCGTCTCTTATAGGCTGCAAGTCCTAAGTCATCTTTTAAAATACGCGACATGGTTCTAGGTGCTATCTTCATTTCCCGAGATAAAATCTTTTGCTTTCGGACAGGATTTCTTCGAATTCTTTCCCTTACTGCTTTGACCACCTTTTTCGTACGAACACTACGTGGACGGCCAGATCTTTTTCTGTCACAAACAGAGGAGGTCTCATTGTACCTATTAATAGCCCGGTACACAAACATTTTACTAATACCAAGTGTATGGAGAGTTTTAAAAATTGCATTTGGCTCCATACCTACTTTGTGTAATGCTATCACAGCGATTCGGTTCTCTTTATCACCCCACACCATTTTAATATCGCAAAATATTTTACAATGTATTGGCGCCAAAATGAGAAAACACAATGAACAATCGTATAAAAATGACAGATTCGAAATTCAAATGTAATATTTTTTTATAATTAAGTGTAACAGTATTTATGGCCAGACTAAGTATAGGGTCCTAAATAGCGAGGTTCGGTTTTCTTGCTGCGAGTTGACTTTGCAACTTGTTTGTATACCTTTTCACCTATTTTTAGTGTAATACTTTCGCTATTTTTGTTGGCCCTCTGTATTACCTTTTCTTTGTCAAATGTTAATTTTGAAGCTACTAATTTTTGTGCAATTTCCATCTGACCTTTGTGTTTTAATACGTAATCCTGATAATATTCTTGTGTATAAAATAACTCTAAATGATTACGGCTACTTGTATGACCATAGAGCAACTCGAATGGTGTAAAGCCTGTCGCACTATGTATAGTATTATTATATGCTATTATCGCATTTCTCATAAGGATTGATATATCATTTTTATCAGTTAATTTCTGTAATCTTATTAATTCGCCTATAGTTGAGTGAAATCTCTCTATTGGTGAATTCGAGTTTGGGTTATATGGCGTTGTAAAATGAATACTAATTCTATGCATCATACATATTTCCTTAACAACGTCATTGTCAAATTTGTGATCGGAATCTGTGGTTATCTTATTAGGTATGCCTAATATCGCAAAAAGTTGTAAAAGGGCTTCCGCGACATGGATACTTGTAGAAGCCTGCAGGGGAATTGCCTGTGCAAATTTCGTAAAATTATCTATTACGGTTAAAAACGTAATACCATCAGAACTATATAAATCCATATACAAATGCTGCATAGGTTTTTCGGGTGTGTCCGTTAAGGCTAACGGTGGTCTTAATGGGTTTCTCTCATATTTAGATTTTAGGCAAATCTCGCATTCATTTATATACTTTTGAACTGAAACTAACATATTTGTTCAATAGTAATTCTTTTGAAGATGCTTCCACGTTTCTTGGATGCCTCTGTGTATGGTTTTTCCTTCATGATATTTTTTTATTAATGTTTTCTGTTCACAGGTATCATCAACAAGTGTGACGCGTGTGAGACATCTAAATAGCTTTGGACCGCGTTGGTCGAATACTGAATTATATACTTTACAAAAAACTGTGTATAATTCTTCGTTATGGAAATAGCAATAAAATTTCCTATCTGCAATTGTATGTTCTCTCAAAAATCTTATTGTTTCCTCTTCTGTGTTATTAATAGGTATAAATACATGTTTAATACTGTAATTATTTTTTTATTTATCCTCTATTCTATATTCCGTGCCAGGGGAACTTCGAATATGGAACTGCTTTAACTTTTTATCTATTGCATCGGGACAACTCGGTATTTTACTTATGTTTTGTTCGAATTGTTCCGAAACGTTTGTATCTGCTAATACTTCATTTGATGCAGGGGGTAGCAAATCATCTAATTGTAAAAGTGACCTTATCGACGAGGGTCCTTCTCCTAGAGACTCGAGTTCGTCAATTAATTCTTTTTGTTCGGACGTACTTGGTTTGTCTATCGCGTCTAACGCATTTATTTTTATTCGTGATAATGCGTCAGCGTTGGTATTATATTTACCTTTTTTATATGCTATTTTATAATCGTATTCCTCGAGACGTAAACGCCATCGGGTAAGTTTCGAATTGGGGTCCTTAAGGGACATTAACCATGTTAAGGGTTTATGGTCTGTGTATATAGTAAATTGGCGGCCATATAGGTATGGTCTGAAGTATTTAGTAGCCCAAATTATGGCTAGTAATTCTCTCTCTATGGGTGCATATTTACTTTCTGTTTCAGATAAGGTACGTGACGCGTACGCTATAGGTTTATGAGAACCAACTGTTCCTTGGGATAAAACAGCACCTACTGATACTTCTGAAGCATCCGTTGTTAATATAAACGGTTTATTAAAGTCTGGGTATTGTAACACAGGAGCGTTACATAAAACTTGTTTTAACTTATTTACTGCCTCTATAAATTCAGGTGTATAAATTACTTTAGCATTTTTCTTCAAACATTTCGTTAATGGTTTTGTTAATTTAGCGAAATCTGGAATGAACTTTCTATAATAACCCACAAGTCCAAGAAAAGATTTAATTTCTTTCTGAGTGGTTGGAATTGGGAATTTCTTTACAGCAAGGATTTTATCCTCGTTAGGCTTTAGGCCATTTTGGGTTAACACGTGCCCAAGATATCCTACTTCTTTTCTTAAAAATTCTGATTTATCTAATTGCACTTTAAAATTATGTTCTCTGAGTCTTTGAAAAACTCTCTTTAATTTAGTCATATGGTCTTGTAATGAGGTGGAATAAATAAGAATATCGTCTAAGTAAACGATACACGTTCCATCTGCTAATAAGTCTCTAAGTATGTTATTCATAAGGCGTTGAAACGTACTAGGTGCGTTTTTTAAGCCAAAGGGCATTCTAAGAAACTCATAATGCTTGTCAGTTGTAAAAGCTGTTTTTTCTATATCGTTCAAGTCCATCTCGACTTGGTGGTATCCTGAAGCGAGGTCTAACGTAGTAAAATACTGCGCTCTTCCTAATTTATCCAAAATATCACTAATGTTAGGTATAGGATATTTATCTTCAATGGTTCTTTCATTCAATTTACGGTAATCTACAACAAGTCGCCATTTAACTTGACCTGATGCGTCTTGTTTTTTTGGTACTAAATGAACTGGGCTCGACCAAGGTGACATGCTTTCTCTAACAATTCCTTTATTTAATAGGCTGTCCACTTGTTTTTGGATTTCATTTTGTTCGCAAGGCGGACGCCTGTAGTTTTTAGTGAATATAGGAGTCTGGTCAGTACCCCAAGCAGGAACATTTTGAAGTATCGTATAGTAATAGTATCGTGACAACGATTACTATTCTATAACTACTCCATGTCGGTAGCATGAATCGATTAACCATACTCTCGTGAACTCGATACTATTACGTTACGATAGTGACAGATAACCTAGGGTAATGAACGAATGTTATTGAATGATTCGTGCGGAATTGTCATTCACTACATGGGTACATTAATTTATTATTATTATACAATAACAAAAAATATAAAACATGCATTAATGTCGCGTAGAAAGGTTATGGAAATAAATTAATAAGCAAATACATATTTCTTGCTTTTATTCCGCAATATACAAAAATGACTCCAATTAATTATGCGTTTAGATTTCCGAACGTAGCAATTTTTTTTTTGATTAGTTGTCAAACAATTAATGCAAATTAATAACTCTCATATTATTTAAGTTATAGATAAAGATATGTACATATGTTTTATAAAATCCCTCTATATTTTTAAGAAGAAGAGGTTTATGAGAGTATTCTGTATATTTTTGCTCGTTAAGTTCCTCGGCAATTATTTTCACATATATTATGCTCACACTTCTCTGCCCTAAGAGCTTGCTCGACTATACATTGACTTATAAGCTTATAAGTATAACATAAAATGATTAAGTAGGTACGCAAAACGAAAATCAAAGTTCCATGTAAATATTTTATTTATAAGTTTTTTTACAGTTTTAGGTTAGGTATGTTTTTAACTACAATAAATTCCAGACTTTCTATATCCTCATACTTGTTCGCAAGATTCCCAAGTTCGTTGCTCCGATTCCAAACAGTCCATAGTCTAAGAAATAACCTTCATATTTGAGTTAGGTATCACAATAATTATAACTTCATATCACAGCATTGAATTTCATATAACTAGCGAAATACGGAGTAGATAATTACACACAATAACACTAAGGCATCGGGAAACACTAAGCATGACCGTAATTAACACATTTTTCCTTAATTCGATGTGTAAAAATACAAAAATATACTCTCGATAATGTTCTCACGGTAAAAATGTCGGTGACAAAACAATCGTATTTCTCGATAGTAAATCGGCGATACTATACGTCAAAAATTATTCCTGCTACCACTTTTCATACATTTGCATAGTAAAACTATCGTTATTACCATACTATAGTATCGTAAACGTTTCCTGCTGCCATAATTTAGTTCTAAATACGCTCACAATGGCGCTGTTCAAATTCCCATACAAAATTTTACTATTACGATTACTATACTATAGAGCCAAATGTTCCTGCTTGGGGCACAGTTAATCGCAATGAATGTTTAACTGAATGTGTAAATGTTAGCGGGAGATTTTCTACATAGAAAATGTCGCGATACTGAAAACAAAGTTTATTTACTTCGCGTCTTTCTTCAATATTTAAATGTTCTGTTCTGATTCTGCGTAAATTATTTTTTAATTCTGAATTAATTTCTTCAGTTGTGAATTTATTCACTTGTACATTTTCATTGATATTTCTTACGATTTTTATTTTTTTTAAATATAAGTCTATCGTGTTTGATTCTGTGATTAATTTCTTATTTTTATAGTCTATTCGACATCCAAAAGTACTAAGTATGTCGCTTCCTATTAAACCTTTATAATTTTCATCAAAGTCAAATACTAAAAAATTATGATCAACATCCGTTCCTAAAATTGAGAACAAAGACATTTGTAAGATCTTATCGTGGGAAGAAGTCCCATGAGCTGTGTTTATCTTAAACGGTTGTACATAAACATTCTTCGCAATGTGTTTATTAAATAACACATCCGTACTGATAAGCGAGCGTGAAGCTCCGGTGTCTACTAAGAATTTACCTATGTATGGTACCTGTATATACGGTAACTGGTCTATTATGTATTCATATTCCGGTAAATAATGTATCAAGGTTTTGGATTTTCTAAGGCATTTACCTGAAAATTCGGGGATTCACTAATTTGTGTAGTAGGAGCTACACCATCATTTACATCGTCTACGTCGTAGGACGTTTCGTAGCTTTCTATATTTTCGCAAATATTGTTAACTTTATTTGGGTATGTGCGCGAACCTGGGCTTTTAAATTGCGCGGATGGTTCTTGCTTAATAGCGCGCGGATTAAAATTCTGCGCTGACAAGTTATTGCCTGCATAGGGTTGTCTCGTCCCTATGTATGGTCGATTAAATGTTTGTTTGGGTTGAAATAGGGGTTGTGTTATTTTATTTTCCGCCCGTTTCAACTTAAGTTCTTCCTGTCTAGCTAACGCTATCGCTGTTTCTAATGTCTGCGGATAATTTATTCTAACACCAAGACCAATGTTATAGTCGATGTTATCTATATATGTATCTATAGCCACTGTCTGGTAATATCTACTATCTTTTGTAGCAGATTCACCTACACTGCACAATGCATCTAATAGATCTCTAATTTTTTTACCATAAGCTTCGCACGATTCATTTCTGGATTTGGTGCAACGCATCATTTCCTGTAACAACTGAACTTCGTTACGTTGTTCACCGAATCTATTTAGTAAAGCGGTTTTTATCGATGACCAATTCTCTATATCTACCTCGAGTGAGATGGCCTCTAAAGCTTTTCCTATTATTTTGTTTCGAATAAGGCATAACACAATATGGTCTGTGCTGGGTATACCATGATTTTTTAAAACACTTTCTACACATCTTATGTAAAAGTTTAATGATTTACTGTTGCCATCATATATTGGCAATACTTTGTCAATTAAGTCGTAGTTGACTGATATTGAACGTGTGGCTGCTTGCGCCAGCTGTGACAACGGGGTTACTCCCTCTTGTGTCATTTTAAAAACTTTATAAACTTTACTGAAAAATAACTAACACAGTTATTTTACTTATATTATGTGTTAAACCGGGTTAGGGTGTTTATTTAACACTTTTATTTAAGAGTTATTTGATTTTACTGATTTTAAGTAAAAACTATTTAAATAATAAGCTTTAAATCGATTGGAGATTTTAATAACTTATGTATTTATTAATTCACTGATTTTAAGCAATTTAATAAATTAATGTACTTAGCACTGTCCTTTTTACCGATTTGAGGTCAAAACAACAAACACTAAACACACAAAAACGCGGGAGTAGAGCAAGGGATACTGGATAGTAAAAGAATTTGATCTTACCTCCAATACCACATCGCTGAACCACCGTGGAGTCAGGAACACTGTATTGTCGCCGTCCGGTCCCGATTGATAGGTTCTGGATAGTCGCTCGTAACGTAGTCGATTCGCAGAGGTTTATGCAAAAGATGACCGATGTCGCGAGTTGGAACTATCCTACCACGACTGCGCCAGTTATACAAGGAGCGAGCCGGAGGAGCTTTTAAAAAATACAAGTGTTCTACACGAGAGTGTATTTTAGACTGACTTACAAATGTTATTCTTATTCTAAGTTACATGAGTGGTTTCAATTTAAATACTATGAAGACATTAGTTTATCTTATCTAAATGGCTTAAAACTAAGGGCTGAGCGTACGTAACTCATGTCACATAGTGTTTTTAATACTCTTTCCAAAAAGGTATCACACTTGTATATTGCACATTACAAAAAAATATATTCAAAGGTAAAAAAATTAACATGTATAAAAATTGGCGGCGATCCGGCAATATAAGGTTGAGAGTACACCTAGAAAATTCTGCTCGATTTTATACCTACATATTATATTTTGTTATAACATCGAGATTTTTTTTATTGCAATGATTGGTGGGGGACAAGCATGCCATTCTCTTGATGGTAAGCGATACGACCGCACAAGCACAGTAGCAATTAATGATATACATTAAGTTTGATATATACCAATTTTATATGAAAGCCATATTATTATTTTAATGTATGATATATGAAAACTATTTGCATATGAGTTACATACTAAAATTAAAAAAAAAGTTTTGAAACAAAATAAAATGCTAAATGTTAGACTGGCTACCAATGCCTTTCAAACCGGAACGTTCGCTTGGCGGGAGAAATAGACATTACGATGGTACCTACCCAGACAGGCCCTCACATTTGAGAGACCTACCACCAGTAGCCTCTATGTGCGACACACAAACTTAACATGGTTCGGTGTAGCATCCTGGCATGCACAAATTTACATTACAAGTGCCACACCTCCATATAGTTATGCGCCGGACATTGGCTCAATGACACAGCTTGCAACGCTGAACTTTGTCATTCTTTCCTGGCAAATGCAAGTCCGAGGGACGTATACTCTGTTTTGGAGTCTGAGTGATGACAGGGGTTGCAGTAGGCCTGCAGCATTTCCTGCACCAATTGGACCCGGAAGTCCCGATTACCTACGGGATTTTGGGTACGGCCGTGGTTGTAAATAATAAAAGCGTTGTGCACTGATACGTTCAGATGCCGGCGGAAAATCTTATTATGCCAGCACAATTTTTTTGACATTGGCTGAATGACACAGCTTGCACCGCTGAACTTTGTCATTTTTTCCTGGCAAATGCAAGTCCGAGGGAAGTATGCTCTGTTTTGGAGTCTGAGTGATGACAAGAGGGCTACAGTAGGCCTGCAGCATCTCTTGCACCAATTGGATCCGGAAGTTCTGATTTCCTACGGGATTTTGGGTACGGCCGTGGTTGTAAATAGTAAAAGCGTTGTGCACTGATACGTTCAGAAGCCGGCGGAAAAGCTTCTTATATCAGCACAATTTTTGTCCCCTCTATATGTGGTAGGCATGGAGCATCTAGTCTTTATGGCCGCCCATAAAAAGGTTGTAATCGAGCACCATTGTGGGTTTGTACTTGTAATACCCGAATTTTTCTTTGCCGCCGACTTCTGGTTTCTGGAATGTCGAGATCAGTGACACAACACTTTTATCCTTCCACAGGACCACACCCAAATCCTTCGTAGTGCTGAAGCACACTCCCTGTGAAGTCGGAGAGTGCCCATGGAGTCGGTATGGTGGGTATGTTTAAGGAACAATGTTCATTAGTACCTATATTCTCTTTTATTGCTTTTAGGGATGTGACATTGTTGATAAAAATCTATTTTTAATTAATCGTTTTTTTAGTATGAAAAAATTTCTTAAGAAAATAATCGATTTTATTATATAAATAGATTTTCTTCAAAATAAACGCCATATATATTATATCGATAGATTTATTCATTAAAAATAAACAACAGAAACAGTAAGTCCTTATATAATCAACACAAATTAAAGTATTCAAACAGAAAAAACTAGATATTCGTACTGAAATAGTAAGTTCTTATAAAATCAACACAAATTAAAGTTTTAGAATAATCAAATCATAAAAGTGTCAAATTAAAATAAATTATTTAAATAAAAAAAAAACTAGAAATCCGTACGTAGGCAACGAATTCAGAAATAACAGCTTAGGTAAGCGTTTGGATAATATTCGGCTCCTGGTCTTTGTTAATTAACAATCTCTCTGCTGGAGCCGAAGAAGCCGGTACCATTAGGTGCTTACACGCCAAATGTGTGAGAGAGTTTGGGATAAGCTCCCTCATAGCTTTTCCAGGATTCTAAAGCGTCTTTTTTTAATCCTATTAGAGGCGCAGCTATGTACAAGCTTAATTTAGATCTCTGAATGTGACTTCGACTGGTTCTCATAGTCTCCAACAACAACTTGTTGTGGGTTTCCCAAATGTCATCATTATCGACATCACCAGCGGCCGAAGTTATTGACAGTGGGCAATCCTCACGTTCTCAGTTTTCTTCAATGGATCGTTTAATGTAGTTCATAGTTCTTGCCAAAGATGCTCCGTCATCAAGGTGTAATTTTTTAAAACGAGGATCTAAAAATGTTGCAGTATTAAATAAATGAACTTTTTGTATGTGCTCAAATCTTTTCTTAAATTCATTTATTATTGAATTTTTTAATTGAATTTCTTGCATTTCATCAACATAATCTTCAGCTAATATTACTGGGAATTGATTGATATGAGAAATTCAACTGCTTCTTGGGACGTGGAGGCATCAGTCTAATGACGTTCAAAATAACAACAAACCTTTTTCAAAATCTTTTCTGTTTCTGTTAAACTTTCAAGCGGCGTTCTTTGCAGAAATGTATTTTTTTCATGACCAACAATATTTCTTAAAGTTTCATGTATCATAACTCTATTTTTATTAGAATTTTCTTCTAAATTTGATTTGTTTTCTTTCGGTTCTTAATCATGTTTACTTCCTTATCTAGACATTTTCTGTAGTCTATGGCTTCAGAGTTCCAGGGACATATGCCAGCAGTACTGAATCCATTTATCACCGTGGTATCTTTGACGCCAACCGCTAAAACCTCCTTAAGGACCGGTACAAAATTGTTCTTTGTGAGAGTCACCAAAGGGTGACCTCTCCTCCATTTTAATACACTTTCCTTCCATGCGTTTTTGAGAGGTCTAATGGCTGACACGTCGGCTGGATTTAGTATCCGTGTGGCCTTGGGGTATAGAGCAATCAAAACAATCTGCAACTTGCTGCACAATTCACTCACTTCAAGACTAAGATGTGTTTCGTTCCCATCTACAAATAAGATAAAAGGAAATGTTGTTTATCTTTGGACAAGGTATAGATGAAATACATTTTTGATATAATCATAGAAAAGTTCAGATTTTATCCAGCCAGTATCGGCCAAACAAATGCTCCACTCATTTGGAACAGATGATGTTATATCCTTGGGAAGCCTCTTGTTGGGAAACACAACCAGTGGAGGTGTAATATCTCCGTTGACGCAAAACGTAAACAGTACAGTAAGGGCTGTTTTAGCTGCAGCGTGATCAACTTCATACACGTCTCTTTCTCCTCAGTTCTTGGCTTGATATTTATATTTGTATAAAGCTAATATGCAACCCAAAATAGTATTTCATACAGAAATCGGATGCCAATTTCACTATCTATATTTGGTGTAATGTACTACACTATGGCCCAAGGTCCATACATTTCTGGACTATCTCCTTTTTGGTTAATAAGTTATTTCGTATTCCTTTTAGTAAATGAGGAACATCAAACAGCGGAATAATACACGCTTTT
Source organism: Hyles euphorbiae (assembly GCA_023078785.2). Classification (NCBI taxonomy): domain Eukaryota; kingdom Metazoa; phylum Arthropoda; class Insecta; order Lepidoptera; family Sphingidae; genus Hyles; species Hyles euphorbiae. The sequence goes on from CM041042.1 coordinate 4,039,486, forward strand.
CCTACTTGCATTATTTCGTGCCTCCAATTATTTCCCTCTTTAATAAATTGCTTTCGCATATCGCCAAATAATCTCATTGATTATACTGACATTGATACATTTAGTTACATTTTTATTTAGTCACAGACTGTGCAAATGATTTTAAGCCCAGCATTATTTGAATATTTCACAATGTTTTTTTCACGGCGGAGGAGTACGTTCAACGCTGATCAGATGGCAAATTTATCACAGAAAATATGGACACAATGAATGAAAATTACAATGATGCGCGCGTGCAAAATGTAACCGTCAAAGTGATTACAAAAATGAAGTTGCAATTGCTTGTCGTTTTTTTATAGAGTTGAATGTGTTGCCGTTAAAAAAAATAAGTTTTTGAGCGGACGCTCATAGATGTTTAAATAAAATATTTAAGAAATCTTTTCTGAATAGATTCTATACGAGTTACGTAGCATTCATAGTTGGGGCTCCACACTAATGTTTTTAAATATATCAAAGAATTTATTTAAAATGATCGGCACAAATTATTCAGCGGCGTGCACAGGACAATGGGTATGCGGCGGAGTACTTGGTCACAAAAAGTTTTTCTTTTAGGTATAGATTTTACCAAAAGTATTTAATTTTAAGGCCTCCAGATGTTGTTCTGTATGGTCATGCTTCTTTGCCGCGGAAGAGAATGTATTTAAATCTAAATATCCCGAATCAGTCCATATTGTAGTTATTAAGCAATATGCAAGGAAAACAATATAATTTAATCGTGTGTACACAACCACACAGCTGTATACGTTTCATAACTTTTAACATGAAACTTTCGAGTTACATTCCCTTTTTGCTGGTAGATTTGTTTGACCTCGGGTACACACCAACTTTTGATGCTGAATATGTCAATAAGTTGAAACTAGTGACGAGTTGTGTAAATAAGAAAATTAAAGCAATGTATATTGTACGTCTTTTTTTATTTGTTATTATTTTATATTTTAATATATACATTATCTAATAATAGAGTCCTGCAAGTTTATTAGTGCACATGCAATAATAATAAAATGGTCAAATACACGAAGTATATTTAAATTGCAGAATGTTGCTTTAACATGTAGAATTCTCTGATACGGCTTATTACACGTTCTATGTGAATCCGCAAACTAGCTATTTGTCTGTCGCACTTGATCTTTGGACAACTTTTCACGAGTGCCGACACTGGGCGGCTTCTATAGCTTACTCCTCTCATTGAGCATCTGTTCAATGTGTTTAAAGCCTCTGTCAGCTAGGATGAAAGTGCCCTGTTACAATCCATCCAAAAACTTACTGTTTTCTACTATTACCACATCGCTTGTTCGACCCCCAAAGCCTTGAGATACAAAGCTCACTAACACATTTCGTGTGCAGGATATTAAGTATTTTACTGTATTTCCTTTCTTGTATTCAGACCATGTCAAAGCTTGATGAAGAATGAAAAAGAAAAGAAATAAAAAGTTTTTGAGGAGTTCATAGAGAAGTATTTGTATGTAGTGGCAATACACACCAATTTATTTTCAGTAAATTAAAAGAAAATGTATTTAAACACGCTGAATATACACTCGGGGTACACTAGTTTAATTGGTGTTTACTTGACTCTGACGTCACGCAGATCATATGGCGTCCGCCATTACAGAAACAGCGTTTTTAGCGCGAATACTGTAATTTAACTTTCAATACAATATTTCATGGAAAAAAGGCAAATTTCACAGAAATATACATGTGGTGTATTTATTATATACCAACGAATAATTTGAAACCATTTTTCAAAATCAGTCAAATAGTCTATTAATGTAAGAGTCATGCATACAGAAATCTCAGATTGATTTAAGTGACTTACGTCAGAAGTATACGGCCGCGTTGTATACACGGCACAAACCATAAATAAAAGACGTTTTACATTCATTAGGTTTTCTAGTTTTAACGTATTCCATCCATCCATCAGCCAAAGGAAGTGCACTGCTGAACATAGGCCTCCCCCAATGATTTCCACAGAGACCTGTTGGAGGCAGCCTGCATCCAGTGACGTCCCGCGACCTTTACCAGGTCGTCGGACTACCTTGTGGGTTTAACGTATTCTGTATCAGCCCATATACGTCCCACTGCAGGGCACGAGCCTCCCCTACAATCGACAGTACGATTGAGCGTGGTTAGGCCATATAGTCTACCACGCTGGCCTAGTGCGGGTTGGCGGACTTATAATACATACCATAGAAATTCTTATAAATCGCTATGGTATGCAGGTTTCCTCACGATGTTTTCCTTCACCGTTTTTAGTGCGTGGTGATTGACTATCAATACACACATGACTCCGAAAAGTCAGAGGTGTGCCCTGGGATTCGAACCCGCGACCACCGTGAACATGTTGGCAGTCGCGTCTAGTCCGTTTACCAACAGGCCACCACGCACTTAACGTATTGCACTGATATAATATAACCCTTAATCAAACAGAATACTTTTTTATGAGATAAATGAAAACTAAGAATGGTTTTTAGGTAAGTTGGGTGCGTAGATTCAGAAAAAAAATATAAAAATTAGGTAGGGGGTGGGGAAAGGGTGTTTTTGCGGTGGGAAATAATTTCCCATTATCCGTTACTGCATAGCAAAATTTTATGGAAGTGGGAAATTGTTTCCCATTGTCCGATACGGTTACGGACTTTTATTTTTACTAGTAGTTCCCCCCTGCTTTGCTTGAAATTTAATTTCTGTTTTGTAAGTAACTCAAACTATGTAACATGCAAACCAAAATAAAAGATGTTTATTATTTATTTACTTATTTAATATTATAATACGAAATTAAGAAAAGTATTAATACAAAAAAGGCGGAATTATCATTGCAATCATCATACTTATAACTATAACTATTAAATTTATTTTTCATATGAAGTAGTATGAAAAGCTTTGAAACAGGTTTTGGCGCACAGAGATACATTACATGTGGAACATTGTATTTTGGTTCTCTGTTCTTTCTTTTTCAAACTGCAGAACTTACATCTCTTGTAAGTTCTGATTTCTTCTGGCAAGTGTATGCCCACATTTAATAAACGGACTTCATCAGGCACTCCAAAGACACCACCCTTTTTGTTTTTAAACCGTATAGCTTGTCCTGGTACTTTCCTTGTTGTGTGATTGTCTACTAATGCCCGTGCCAAACGCAACCTGAAATCTCGGTGACCATGCAACGTTGCAACGTGTGTGTCGTTGTAAGTAATATATGCATTTATAATGGAAGCATCGAACATGAAGAAATTAAGTCTAATCCAATATTTTCGGGATTTTCGGTCAATTGGGTATGACGACCTAAAATGGTCAAATAAATCTACACCACCCATGCTTAGAGTATATGAAGCAATAGCTTTCGGGCACAGAACCTCTTTTCTAGTGCCATCTTTTTGGGTTCTTTTCACGAGCATTACGTCACGTGGTTGATGTGCGGTTGAGAGCACATTTACTTCTTTAGTGTCCATCCACTTGACGGCTGTTACGGGCTCTGATGTGACAGCTGTGAATTGATGTTTTTCCAATCTCATCTGTTTCGGCTGCTTTTTATTCTTCATGACATCAGGCAGATATTTTTTGTTGCTTCGAACTGTTCCTACTGCAAAAATATTTCTGTCAAATAGATCTTCCATAAGTGGAACACTGGTGAAGAAATTGTCGAAAGCAACTAACGTATTTCCAGGTACATTAATACATAGTTTCGTCACCACATTGTAACCTAGTCCGTCATTCTCTGTGCTATCACCTTTACCGGTATAAACTTCAAATTGGTACAAGTATCCCGTGTTGGCGTCACATCTAGCCCAAATTTTGAAACCCCGTTTGATTGGTTTCTTTGGCATATATTGTTTTAATGTACTGCGACCTTTAAATTTCACCATGCACTCGTCTATTGACTGCACGCTTGAATTATATGCTTGTCTTTGATAAACCTTGTTCAGTTCTGTAATAAGAGGTCTCACTTTATATAATTTATCGTGGTCAGGAGAGTCTCTTGGTGGTTGCATTTCATTGTCGTTAAGGTGTAGGTTTTCAGTGATCTTTTTAAATCGCACGATTGGAAAAACTTGTGCAATTTCTTTGTTATAATAGAAAGGATCTGACGACCAGTATAACTCGAAATCCGGAAGAGGATTTAACCCCATCATGATCAAAACTCCTAGATAAGCCCTGATATCTTCTTCAGTGACTGGTTTCCAATTGGCGCTCTCTTTTTGAACTGCGTATCGGTTAGTTTGTTCCGCTATTATCAGTATCAATTTATCTGGAAAAAACCTTTCAAAAACAGTCAAGGGCTGAGTTTTGTGTGTGTCCTGAAACTTGGGTTTAAAACGCTTATCAAAAACTGGAATATCATGGGTTAAGTCAGCTGTCTTCCAATCTCTAGGTCGAGACCGGTCCCTGGGAACTACGTTGTGATTTTGAGACTCTTCTTGATCATCTTCCATTAATTCATCTATATCAATGTCCTCTTCAAACATATTGCCTGGTCTTTGAGTAGTAGCCACTTGTTCGGGTATGTCAACTATTTCAGGTTGAATGTCATGAGATGAGGGACTGCCTTGATCTTGAGTGCATAATTCTAGAACATGGAGTGGACTCATTGAAGTATCTTGCTCAGTAACATTGCGGACTGTATTTTGAACATGGAGTGGACTACTAGATGTGTCTTGCTCGAAAACATTACCGTCCGTATTTTGTATCGTTGCGTTCTGAGACTGGTCATCTAAAATTGACAATAAATCTGATCGTGTTGTCTGCAAAACGGGTTCATCTTCAACGTTGTCATCATCTTCGATGCCAAAAATTTCTTCGAGACGATGTTCTATTAGATATTCATCCGGCTGATTTAAGTAACTTGCAGAAGGAAGGAAGGAGGAACAAATGCTATTAGCAAAGCAATTATCGTCTTCAGAATCATAATCGGATAAATCAGATAAGTCAGCCAAGTTTTCTACTGCTCCTTCTAGTTGTTTTTTAGTAAGTGGTTGTGGTTTTCGTATTTTTTTCTTATTCATTTTTCTTTTGCTGGAAATAAATAATAAAAATCTGAAGAAAAACAATATCGGATACGGATAATTTTTTTGTTCACGAGACAGACGGTCAGAAGTTGTATATATATATATTACGGGAACAAAGAAAATTTTAAGTGCAGGAACGAACAATGGGAAATAATTTCCCACTTACTAAAACCTAAAAATTTCTAGTAAATCGTACTGTTTCCACAGTTCTTTTCAAGCCAAATATGCAGAAAATAAGTCTAGTTTATAATAGTGTTCACTATATGCACTTACCAGATTTTTTTTTTCAATTTAACCTCAAAACACTGACGAGAACTGGTTTTTTGGCAAAAAAATCGTGACTTCTGACTTTCCCTTTGACATTTGGTGACATATGGCGGCCATTAAAAAAATGTTGCCATTTTTCAAATTTTAAATATTACCAAGATTTTAAATTTCCATAGATGACATTCCTGGGTGTTGCCATTAAAAAAATAAAAAATATTTTGTGAATTAGGAGGAAGTGGGAAATAATTTCCCAATATTTGATTAAGGGGTAATTACCAATAGGCGTGTCCAATTTCCAACAAAATAAACGATTACAGGCGTATTTAGACGTTCAAGTATAATTTTGTTTCAACTTTTTATTTACACATCATTAGTTTTTTTTTTATAATTTCCACATTTTTTTTGTCAATCAATGGTATTGTCAATTTATACTTAAAACATTTATTTACACAAATTACGTCTTTTAATCAAATTTATTACAATTTAAAAACATAATTTTGTTTAGTTTTGAAGAGGTAAGCCGAGTACGTCGCACTCTTAATACATATGTCGCTAAAGAAAAACTACGTTCGCAAGGAACTGACGTTACCATAATATTGCATTGTTTTAAAAATAATAAGTATAGAGTTGGATAGATATGTCGGTGGTTTTTCAACCACTGCAACGGACATTCCGTACGTTTTACTATACTCTCTGCTAAGTACATTGATATTTCTTCTTCGGTTTTCATTGAAGGTGTTATTGGAATAACGGGTAATTTCATTTCGTTGTCGAAGAAATCCCACATTGTCAAATCATCTGCCATTGTATCAATAGTCGATAACGATGTTCCAGTAGGATTTTGCGCGTCTTTTTGGATAGTTCCTTCCAAAATACATGTCATTTCGTCAACAATATTCCTTCAACATGACTCAATATTTTCAGCTTTTTGAAACATGTACTCGTTCGTACCTTAAAGCGGGAATCCAATATGGTGCACATTGACATGGCCTTGTTTTTTTCTAAATCACTCAGTCGGATAACTATACCCGTCCGTAACTTTGTGGCGGCCCTTGCTTTCCTGTATCAGTGTGATTTTCAAT